>JANUWF010001898.1:0-600000 GCA_026120185.1 Voacanga thouarsii | reverse complement strand
TTTTTATTTCACTATTTTATTTGTGTGACCTAGTTATAAAGACCCCTTGTCCTTTGGATGAGGCGACATCCTCGGCCTTGGCGGGCCTAGGTAGTAGGGTGTTACAACTTGGACGAAGTAGTTCTTGATCAAATACTTTACATTGTTCTTAAACCTATTTTTCTACTAAAAATTCATGGAGCATTCTAGAACTTATTTGAATACCTCTCGAGGCAAAATAAGAAAGACATTCATGATTTAACTTAGGAATGACGGTAATATAGGCCTTCTTTGGATAGTTTGAGATTTTCAAGCCTACCTATTTTTATATTATCTCTAGTGCCTATTTTGAGCCTAAATTGCTGATTTCTTTCTTTAAAACCCGTTATCATACTTTGTCCATTGCTTATTTCTAAGAGTTTGAATAATTCTTCCAAATCTTTATGCGCTTGATGGATAAAAGTATAAGTAGGAGAATGTTGAGGAAGAATACTTGGAAAAAGATCATGACTCGTTACTTTCAGTCATGTATCAAGAGTTGTGTTGAGCTGGAAAGAGAAAAGAAAGAAAAGAAAGAGAAAAGAGAGATTGAAAACAAGAAAAGAAAACAAAAAGTTGCTGAAAAATAAAAAGATGGAAAGTGAGAAGATGAGAAAGAAGAGAACAGTAGCAGTGAAAGAAAGACAAAAGAAAATTGAGAGAGAAAGAAAAGAAAAATCATAAAAAGAATGGTGATTGAGCTATAAAAATTGACTTCATATCAAATCCTTGACACAATTGCTGAAAATATGAGTAATCTTGTGAAAAATAGAGAAGAGTTGATGAAGGAAGTGAAAAGATAAGAAAAAGAAAAGAAAAAGAGTGGAATGCTAGACTTGCTTGAACTGAACTGTAATTGCTAAACAATGTTATGGGTTTTGATTGATTTTTGGAATAGGAGAGCAAGAAAAGTTGAAAATTATTGATACATTTTGTTTATCCATATTTTGCGAACTCTCAGCTTCTTTGATATTTGAGTCTCCTATATCCTTCGTTTGATAAGCTACATTCCAAGCCTCTACCCTTACATTACAAGCTTAAAAGTCCTACTTGACCTAAGTAGAATCATGATATGTCTCGAATTAGTGGAGAGAGTGTATGAAAAGTAAGCATATGGAATGCATATTCTTGTTAAACTAAATTCTTTCCAATGGTTTGAGAATATTGTTAAGTATTGACATGGTTCTACTAAGTCATTATTCACTTACACAAGTCTTGCATTTGTTACGAAAGATGTAGTAGCATGTGTTTTATGTTCTTGAATGAAGGAAGCATTGAAGATATTATTTTGAAATTAATTGAGTGATTTGTTATACCTTGTGTTTTCCTACTTATCTTTGGTATTTTACTTGAGGACAAGCAAAAAGTTAAGTGTGGGGGAATATGATAGGGGCTAAATTAGTTATATTTTTTCTAGTTATTTGAAGCTCATTTGTGATACATTCTATTCAATAAATAGTCATATTCCTTCATATTTGAGATTTTACCCTTAGAAAGGTATTTTGTTCATTATTTTAGATTTTAGGGGAAAACAGAGCAAAAACATCGCAAAAACAGAACAGAGGCGGCGCTGGACAAGCTGGAGGAACCGGCACCGGCCATATGCTGATGACACGAACTTCGAGGTGACAAAAAATTATTGAAACGAGACCGGAACAAAATGGAACCGGTGCCGGCTCCAATAGCCAAGGCGGTGCCATCTGCACTCTAGACAATAGGGCGTGAAAATCAAGAAAAAAATCGGCAAACAACGGGAGAATTAAAACACAATCAGCGCCGGCTCCAGCAGCCAAGGCGGCGCCAGCTGTGCTCTGAGGTAAAAGACGGAGCTTTGATTTTTGCACGCGGTTTTTGGTAATCTGTGGAGTTTTAGTATCTTCCTACTTCTACTCCGCCAAGAACATTACACCAACGAGTTTAGGCACTTCCTAAGACTATAAATAGATGAAAAACACAAGAGAAAAGGGGGGAATTCATAGATTAACATAGAAAATCACTCAAATCAAATGAGAAATTCTTCAAATCAATGAGGATTGTGTAAAAAAGTCTTCAAAGAAAGAAGAAGGAGGCTTGTCTATGAGTACTTTCTTTTACTTTGTTTTCTTTTTCTTGAACAATGATGTATTAATTGTTTTATTGTAGTTTGACATTGTTTTAGGTATTCATGATTTTTAGAGTTATTTGATCTTTTGATTAATTGATTGTTATTCTTGGTATTTAATTACTTGTGTGAACCACGAGATTAATTGGCTATTTCTTTCTATTAACTTTCTTGAGAAAAGGGTTGATGGTGGTTTTATATTTGTTGTCTCTTAACTTGCTTGAGAAAGGAGTTAATTGCTAAGAATAGAGTAATTGAAGGTTAATTGATGTCTACCAGAGTATGGATTCATTGGTTAATTTCATGTTTTAAGTTTGTCAGAGTATGGAAATTTAATCAAGGATTGTATTTAATGCATCTTTTGGGTGAATTAGTTGAGACAGAGTATGTGATGCTAATTTGTCTAGGAGATAGTGATTTCATGGATTGGGAAAGAAGTGAGTCTACTTTAATCCTTCATGATGCCAAGAGAATAATTAGTTATGATAATGATTAAGTCCTTTTAAGATCATGTATGTTGAAATAATGGTTTGAGTTACATATGTCTCCATCCTTGACATGTATATATATATTCTTTATTTTTTTATTTCTTTTTCACTTTATTGAGTCGGTTAAACAATGAGAGAAAAGGGATTAATATATACTTGTTCCTTGAGGATCGACACTCGTTTGAACCCTATACTCTATTAATGATGAGTACGCTTGCTCATATGTATAATTTGGGGTTAACGTTTTAATTTAATTTGATTGGGAATGTGCTTATTTTATATATGATTTTTATACCCAAATTCAAACACATTACAGCTTCACAAACAAAGCTAAACTAGATTTTTTTCCCGACAAACTAGTAACTTTTGAACATAATCTTGAAGCCATCCGTTAGAGCACATGAATAGCTGGAACTTTCTCCTTTATTCTTCAAGATGATGGTTGGAAAACTAGCATTACTAGACCTTTAAACACCCTTAAATTCCAGCTGTAAAATTGTTTTAAAGTAGACCAAAAATTCTGCACCAAAACTATTTCAATTCCAATTGTTCTTAAGCTTCGAAACCAGAATTTTTTTTTCTAGCTTTGCCTCTTCATGCTAAGGCCAAATTTCTTCAGCAAACCTCACCAAAAATTTCGGCCTCTTATAGCCTTGGACAGAACCTCATGGCTTCTCCACCTACCTTGAATAATAAGACTCCATTAACATACCTCAAAACACTCATATCTTCACTTTATCCAAATTTATTCAAACTTCAAATTAAAATTTCAAATTTTGTTTCATTAAACACTCTTTTAGCTAGTTCATAAAACCAAAAAATTCTCTGCCATTCCATAGCCAATTTTAGCCAGCCCAAGGCTGAAATAACTATCCATTCCTTGGTTAAAACATAGCTAGTTCAGCCATACACCATTGAAGGACATAGAAACCTTCCAAGAGCAAATACCATTACCCAATCCTATACCTCAAACATCTCCACTTTTCTCTCAATTTGAATTTTGAAAAAGCTAAAACTCTCTCTTTCATTCTTGGATAACCAAAAGCTTCCCCTAAGCTAGGCCATTCGGCCATTATTCACAAGTACACACGAAATTCCTTCTCCTCTCAAACTCTCTCAAAAGCACTAAGAACACCAAAAACACACCTTGAATGAGAGAGAGAGTTTCAGCTTAGGAGAATCCACACACTTAGGAGGCTTGAATCGTCCAAGGAAGAAGAAGAAAAACGACCATAGTTGAAACAACCATTTTGACTCAGAGAGAGAGAGAGAGAAAGAGAGAGTATTAGTATATTATATTAAAGATTGAAAAGGAAAGAAGATGAACATAATCGTTCTTAGTTACCTTGAGAGAGTTCTTGAATCTTCAAGAAAAATTTTGGCTTTTGATCCGATAGCAGAGTTTTGTTATCAATGTTTGATGTTATAAAATCTAGAAATGGACTCTAGAGGGTGAGTAGACGTGATCTAGAGTTTTTGGAAAGGATTGGAGGTATTTAGAGTGGTCTTAGGCTTAGAGAATGGTGGTGTGTGTTCTTAGTGTTCTTGGAGAAATAGAGAGAATGGAGAGATAGATAGACGAAATTTGATGATGGATGTTAGCCGAATGGTTAGAGGAACTCTTGTGATTGGATTTTCATATTAGGAGAAAGAAGGAAAGCTAGTTGTTTGAAATTCAAAAGGAGTAATTTATGGAGTGAATTAAGGTAGAAGATATGGTAAGAGTGGTTTGGTTGATGGAGGTTCTTGGGAGCTTCAATGGCCGACTGGTTTGCTAAGGTTTTGATAAGATGAATGAGGTTTGAAGGAGTCATAGGGTGGCCAAAATTTTGCGTGTTTTGGTGGAGGAAATTTTCTGGTTGTTTGAAGCTTAATCCATGGAAGCTTCCATGGAGTAATTTACTGAAATTTTGAATCCCAATTGAAAGCTTGATTGTAGTGATTGAATGAGTGATTTAAGGAGTGGCTATGGTGTTCATTCGTGCAAATCAATGGAGAAGGGTGATGAAGTTCAGTTCATGGCTGACTAAGGTTATTTTCACAGAAAGTTGAAGCTATTTTCGGACAAGGTTGAAGAGGAAGTAAGGCTGGAATTTCTGGTTGTTCATTCGAGTAGTTCGTTGGAATTTTTGTGCAGTTTTTTTTCTGCAATTTTTTTCTGCAATATTCCAGCCAACTTGCAGTGAGTTTGAAGAGGTATTGGAGGGTCCTTTAAGGTTGGTTTCCAGCCTTCTTTATGGAGAAAAGTTAGAGGTAAATTATTGGTTTGAAAGCTAGAAGAAACTGCTTAGTTTTTGGCCTGCTAAGCTACGAAACTGTCCAGGATTTTTTTTCCTACTTTGCACAGCTTTGTGTAGTTCAAATTTTGGGCAAGGATGTTAGTCTTCAAGTTGAACAAATTGGCTATTTTTCTGGCAGCATTTGAGTTAGAAAATGGCTGAAGTTTTCGAGAGCTGGACTGACCAAGAAGCTGGAAAATTTCTATATTGCTATCATGAAGAAGATGAACACTTATGGAGTGGAGTTTGAAGGTTCAACCATGGAGATTAATTCTCTTGGGAACCTTCCTTAACTCCTTCCCCATTTTCAGTCAAAACTCTATTCTTAAAGAGCCATTTTCGAAATTCCAAAGTTAATAAACCTTGCTGAATTTTCTGGAATTAAAATGTGGATTTGGATAAATTGAATAAGTTTAATTAGTAGAAAATTAAGGTAAGATAGAGAGTAGAAGGACATGAATCCTTTCAGAATTCTTTTAAGGCACAAGAATGAGACTAAGACATTCCCTTCATGTCTCCACTAGGACAACACTCCTACTTCTACTTATGGCATGCAAGGGATGAAAATATTCCACCTTATATAAAATAAAATTTAATCATGATAAGACTTAATTGGTGGGATTTTAACTCAAAGCCTTAGAGATTAATTTCAAAGCTCTAACCACTAAACCACAACAAGTCTTGCTCCTATTTTATCCTCTAAATATTCTTCCTATTTAATCCTCAAGCTATCTCCCTATTTTCACTTCAAACAAAATTACTATTTTATCATTCCTACTCAATAAGCACATCTAAGATTTCTAGACTATAAATTATAGTCCTAAAGCACATAAAATCATTCAAAAATGTATTTATGCATGCAATAAAAAATGATATGTATCCCAACCACCTTACTCTAAGGTTGGTTTTAGATGGGGTTTCACAATATGCGAGAGATTCCCAACAAATTGGAGAAGAAAGAGGTGAAGAGAAAGGTTCGAAAATCCTCCTTTTGATCATCCAAAATCTCATAAAGCAACAAGGAATGTTTCCCATGTTTATAGGTTTTAGGGATTGTGTTAATTGCAATTAAGTCCTCCAAGATCCAATGTCTACAATTGAGCCTTTGAATTTTACATAATTACAACCAAGTGTCTTGAATTATAACAAACTTATAATTCACCTATAAACATATCTTCTTATCTTACTTAACTTCACAATATTATCAAATAATATATATTGAGCATTCAAACATTTATTGTCTATGACCCATTAGGTTTTCTAGTCTTATTGGTAGCATAATATGAATTAATTCTAACAGTTTTAGAATTAATAATCCTAAATAAAATATAGGATTAATTTATTAATTCTCTAATTAATAAATTCATATTTAGTATATCAAGAGCAACATCTAGCAATGACTCTTGATCACCCAAAAGTCCAGAAAGTCAAATGGCTTGACGTGAACCTTTCAATAGCAAATAACTAGAGCAATAAACTCATTTCACCATACTATATCTCATTCAGTCTAAAGTATGGAATTAGTGTCAACTCCGTCCAGAATATTATTAATTCTTGTCCAAATATTTTCATACTTATTCAAGATAATCTATTACTCGATATGTGTATCAAATTTGGAACTATTTCTAACATATAGTCGCCTTGGCCAATCACTTCATAAGTAATGATTTCTACAAGTGGTCCTGAGATATACTCTCCTATTATTAGGAGTGGTAAATCCTTTATTGACCCTCTCAACTATTTTCATTTACTTTATATTGTACCTAATATCCGTCCTATAAGCGGTCCTTGTAAGACTCTAAATATTAGAATCAAAGTACAGCGCTCGATAAATAAAATACCTTGGAGATCTCAAGTCTAAGGATACTTGCACACTAGCTATAATGCGATTCTATCACTGACACTCAATAGCTTATTCAAGTGATTATCTTATAGCTAGGTCATCCAATGAACTTGTTCATATAACAAGCATCCACATATTAATCCTGAGTATCACAATACTTACAGTTATAACCACTTAATCCAATCAAGGGATATAACATGTGCTAGTCTTGGCGTATTAATAATGTCCCATCTCATTAATACTATGTCTAGGGATTATTCAAGCACAAACACTACATAGTGTAGTAGGAATCTCACATCATGATCTCTATCATGATTTCCTTAACCCTGTGTTGTACTAAGGACTTTATCAAATAGTTTATACACATATTCAGATATAACAATCAAATTGAAAGATAAAGAATGCCTCTTTTATTAATTATTATGCAATATACATGGTACAAGTGATTTCCTCTAGGGCGTAACACTAACAATCTCTCTCTTGCACTAGAGCCAATCATTCATATATCGAATATGGAATGAGTGCACATGTTTATCATGTTTCTTCTGGGAAAATGCTTTAGTGAGTGGATCAGCTGTATTCTAATCCATGGGAATTCTTTCTATCTTCGCATCTTGCTTATCTAGAACATCTCTAATTAGATAATAGGGTCTAAGTACATGCTTGGATCGATTATCAGTAATAGTATCTTGTTTGGAACCATTCCAACTCACTATCCTTCCACACAACATAAATGCATAGCCAGATTATGATTTGTAGTCGTCCTTATCGAACTGAAAGCTGGCATCAGTATATCCTCTTACTTGTAAATCACCATCTCCATACACCAAAAATACGTCCTTAGTCCTTCGTAAGTACTTGAGGATATTCTTTACAGCTGCTCAATAACTCTCTCCAAAGTCAGATTAGTATCTGCTCATCAAGCTAAGAGCACATGATACATCGGGCTTAGTATATATCATAGCATACATGATAGACCCAATTGCCGAAGCATACTGAATTCTACTCATATAATCTCTTTCAACTTGTGTCTTTGGAGACATCGACCTTGAAAGGCTTACTCCATGTGTTATAGGTAAGAATCCTCTTTTGGATTGATCTATGCTGAACCTCTTCAGCACTTTATCTATATATGTAGACTGCGAAAAACCTATCAACCTCCTTGATCTATCTCTATAAATCCTAATTCCCAAAATATAGGTTGCTTCTTCAAAGTCTTTCATAGAGAACATCTTGGATAACCAAAACTTTACAGATTGAAGAACGGAAACATCATTTCCTATTAGTAATATGTCATCTACATAAAGCAATAAGAAAACAACTGCACTCCCACTAACCTTCTTATACACACTAAGTTCATCTACGTTTTGAATGAAACTAAATTCCTTAATTGTCTTATCAAAATGGATGTTCCAACTCCTAGATACTTATTTAAGTCCATAGATGGACCTTTGCAACTTGCAAAGTTTTGTGCCATCTTTGGATGTGAAACCTTTAGGTTGTATCATATACACTTCCTCGATCAGGTTTCCATTAAGAAAAGTTGTTTTCACATCTATTTGCCAAACCTCATAGTCGTAATGAGCAGTAAGTGCTAGGAGTATTCTTATGGATTTTAGCATAGTAACTGGTGGAAAAGTTTCATCATAGTTAACACCTTGTCGTTGTTGATAACCTTTTGTAACTAGATGTGCTTTATAGGTAACCACATTGCTATCCATATTGATTTTCTTCTTGAAAACCCATTTGTACCCTATAGGCTTGATTTCTTCGGGTGGATCAACCAAAGTCTATACTTGGTTGTCATACACGAAATCCATTTCTGACTTCATGGCTTCAAGCTATTTGTCAAATTCTGAACTATTCAGAACGTCCTTGTAAGTAGTTGGCTCATCTTCTTCTATGAGCAATACATTATTGTGGTCACTTATGAGAAATCCATATCTCTTAGGCACCACTCGTATCCTACTCGACCTACTAGGCTCTTGTGTGTTAAAAGGTTTATCAATAGGTGTGGGTTCAGATGGTTGATCAATATTTGTTTGTTCTTCTTGAACTTCACTAAGTTCAAGCTTGCTCCCACTATCTCCTTTAAACATGTGCTCCTTCTCTAAGAAGATAGCATATTTTGAAATAAAAACTTTATTTTCAGTAGGAAGATAGAAGTAATATTCAAAGGGCTCTTTCGGGTATCTAACAAACAAACATTTGTCAGACTTACTTTCAATTCAAGTTTGTCTGACATTGCCCTTTAAACAAAATCAAGGCAATCCCAAATCCTTGAATGAGATAACTTTGGTCTCTTGCCAAAGAATAGCTCATAAGGAGTTGTATCAACCATTTTTTACAGAACACTATTTAGTATATAAATAGCAGTCTCTAGTACCTATCCCCAAAATAATTTTGGTAACTCTGCAAAAGCCATCATGGTCCATATCATGTCTAGAAGGGTTCGATTCCCTCTCTTAGATACACCATTATGTTGAGGTGTATGTGGTGGAGTCTATTGAGATAATATCTCAATATCTCTAAGATAACTTACAAATTCTTGGCTTAAGTATTCACCTCCTCGATCAGATCTAAGAATTTTAATACTTTTACTAAGTTGTTTTTCTACTTTATTCTTGAAGTCTTTGAAATTTTTAAATGCTTCAGACTTGTATTTCATTAAATACAAATATCCATATCATGAATAGTCATCGATAAATGTTATAAAGTAGTGATAACCTCCTCTTGCATGTATAGACATTGGGCCATATACATCTGTATGTATTAGTTCTAATAACTCTTTAGTCCTTTCTCCTTTTTTAGAAAATGGAGTTTTAGCCATTTTACCAAGTAAACAAGATTCGCATGTGTTATATAATTCATAATTAAATGACCCCAAGTCACCCAACTTGTATAACTTAGACACGCATTTTTCATTTACATGGCCTAAATGACAGTGCCATAAGTAAGATGAGATTGAATTATCTTTTCTTTGTTTCTTTACATTTATATTGAGATTTGGATTATCCATGTCTAGAACATATAAACCATTAACCAAAGTTGCAGAACCATAATGGATATTATTTAATGAAAAAAAATAACGTTTATTGTTAAAATTTAAATGAAATCCAAATAAGTCTAAACAAGCAATTGAGATAATGTTTTTCAATAAAACTAGTATAAAATAGTAGATTTGAAGTTCTAAAATTAATCCAGGAGGTATATTAAGATGATAAGTCGCCACAGCTAATGCAGTAACCTTTGCTCCATTAGCAGCTCGCAAGTCCACATCGTTCTTTTCTAGCCTTCTACTGTCCTTTAGTCCCTAAAAATTATTGCATAAATAAGATCTACAACTCTTATTCATTACCCATATTTCATTACTAAAAGCAGTATTAATCTCAATCATAAACATACCAGGAGTAGAAGTAGAAGTGCTTGCATACTTCTCCTTCTCCTTATTTTCCTTCACATCTCCAAATAGGCTTTGCAGCTGCGCCTCTAATGGCCCATCTTGCCATAATGATTATATGGGTCTTTAGTGGCTGCTTCCTTCTTCTTCACACCTCATTTGGGCTGGGTAGAATTTTTCTTCTTCTTCTTGGGAACTTTCTTCTTAGAAGACAAAGAACATACTAGTAAGATCGCTTTATCATCCTTCTTCATGGATGATTCGGTAGTATTAAGCAAATTGATAAGCTCAGGTATGGTGGTCTTAATATTGTTTATATAGTAGTTAATCCCAAATTATGAAAAACTACTTGGCAATGATTGTATAATTAAGTCAACACTTAAATCATGATCCATTACGAAACCAAGAGACCCAAGTTTTTCAATATAGCCCAACATCTACAGCCCATGAGTGGCCACTGAAGCACCCTCAACCATCTTAGAACAAATAGTTACTTAGAGATCTCATATATCTCAGTTCTAGTTTGTTATTCAAACAGCTCTTTAAGATGGAAGATAATGGTTTGAGCATCTATATGCTCATGTTGTTTTTGTTACTCAGAAGTCATTGATGCCAACATAATACATGATGCAATGTCACTAACCTTTTTATGCTTCTTGTGGACAGCATGCTCGTCAACAGGAGCATCTTGGGCTGGAGGTGGCGAAATAGGAGCATCTAGCATGTAGAGCAACTTTTTCGACTTGAGAACGATTCTCAAGTTTCTATACCAATCCAAATAGTTTGATTCGGTGAGCATATTTATTTCTAAGATGCTACATAGGTTTATATTTGTCAACATGATGTAAGTGACCTAGATGCAAAATTAGAGTAATTAGAACATGTATATACTCATGATATGCAAGTAATTAGATCTTTAATTAAATGCATTTTTATTCTACTATTTTATTCAAATTAATAGCCCCCACTATTGACTCGAGAAAGCCTATTAGAAGCTTTCCTAGTGGACTAGTATCCAAATTCCTTAAGAATGACCTTGGGCTTGCCCAAAAAACCACTCTTAAGTTCAGTGGTAAGTATCTAATATCAATTATATCAAATGTAACTACTGTATCATTGGGTGATTAACATCTTTTAATCATTAAAGTATTTAATACTATCCTAACCTTACCTCTAACATTCTTTATGCTAGGGTTAGCCCAAACGGGATAAAGAAATTAGTTAAACACAACCCATTAATCAAGAATTAAATTTCATAGCTTGAACATACTCAATGTCAAGTAGGCTTGGGTATGCCTAATAACCTAGTCTTGAAAAAGAGCTCTCGTTCTTACTATATTAATGAAAATTAGATTTAATATTATTTGAGGGATTTATTCCTTTTAGTTATCTCATCGTTTGGCATGCATTCAATTTATCAATAAGTAGCATAAATTGATAAACATGATAATAAACAATTACGTGGCATGGTTATGGAGTCTGTAGATTAATTTCCTCGAGCCATTAAGGAAATTAATATGGTCAACCCTATGTGTTCATGCATGATTTAAGTAGAACTTCTTACCATCTCGCTTCGTTTTGATTGCCATCTTCAAAATCTTGTAAAATTAAATTCTACCTCAATCTAACCTATATAAACTAATTACATAATTTTCAAAATAAAAAAACCTCGAGTTACATTCGAGGGGAGTTAGATAAGAAGAAAATTACACAAGAATTTTGAGATAAGGTAGGATGCGCAGACCCTATTTAAATAAAACAAAGTGATAAAGATGCATTAATAGATAAGTTTGGTCTTTGTCCATAACCATCCACCATGCCAACAGAATGTGCTTAAAATACAGCATATAAAACATCCAATGCACAAATATCCAAAATCAGTATTTTGGAGAAATCTGGGTCTAAAATCGAATTTTGAAAAGTTCTGAGCCGAAATCAAATTTTTAGAAAATTGGGGTTCTAAATGTAATTTTGAAAATATTTTTATCCAAAATCATGGGTTTCAAATAAATTCTAATCATTATTAGAACCTATTCTCAAAATTAGAAAAGAAAAAAATTATAAAATAGTGCTGGAACAAAGTGCACCTGGCGCTAAGTGTGCACTGGAGGCACGCGCAGGGGAAGAATAGAGTGTACCTGGCGCCAGGTAGGCTCTGGAGGCGGAAAATCACCATTCATCTTCTTCCCTAAATTTTGCTGTAAATTTTCCATGAATAGTAACATGATTTTCATACCATTCAAAACAATTTCGATATCAATCATTGTTAATCAATATTAACAACCAACTATAATCTACATCACAATTTAAACAACAATCTAAATTGTTAAATCAAACGCTTAATTGCAAAAAAATCTTACGCCAAAACAGAGACCCACATGGAAACAAGTTCCCAACTATTTTTCAATGACCTAGAGACTCTTCAAACCAGAAAACCCAAACACGTCATACAAGTAGTAGACATACAACCACCATGATCATACAATTACATGCTTAGAAACGATTTCAAAGTGATTAAAAACCCATTAAAACACAAACATGAAGGCTCTAATACTACTATTGGGATTTTATTATACTTATCAAACAAGAACACAACGGAAATAACTATGAAATCTATGCCCAAGGATCATGTGTTTGTAATTAAAACAGGAATAGAGGAAGGAAACGAAGATTACCTTCTATAGTAGAAAACAAAAATTTTTCTTGTGCCAACTCCTTTCTTTTGATCATCCACCTTGCGCCACTACAATCCAAGAGTAGGATTGTCTTTAGCAGTAATCCACACAAGGTTGAATCACTCACAAGCCGGCTCAAATCTATGCTAGTAGAAGAGAAGGAGCTAGGGTTAATTGGAGAAGAAAGAGGTAAAGAGAAAGGTCTAAAAATCCTCCTTTTGATCGTCCAAAATCTCACGCAACAATAGGGAATGTTTCCCATGTTTATAGGTTTTAGGATTTATATTAATTACAATTTAGTCCTCCATGATCTAATATTTACAAGTGGGCCTTGAAGTTTACATAATTGCAACTAAGTCCCTTGAATTATAACAAACTTATAATTCACCTATAAATATATCTTCTTCTCTTAATTAATCCCACAATATTAACAAATAATATATATTAAGCATTCAAACCTTTATTGTGCATGACCCATTAGATTTCCTGGTCTTATTGGTAGCATAATATAAATTAATTCTAATAGCTTTAGAATTAATAATCCTAAATAAAGTATTGGATTAATTTATTAATTCTCTAATTAATAAATTCATATTTAGCATATTAAGAGCAACATCTAGCAATGACTCTTGATCACCCAAAAGTCCAGAAAGTCAAGTGGTTTGACGTGAACCTTTCAATAGCAAATAACCAGTGCAATAAACTCATTTCACCATCCTATATCTCATTCGGTCTAAAGTATGGAATTAGTGCCAACTCCGTCCAGAATATTATTAATTTTGACTCGAATATTTTAGTACTTGTTCAAAAAATCCATTACTTGATATATGTATCAAATTTGAAACTATTTTCAACACATAGTCACCTTGGCAAAAGACTTCATAAGTAATGATTTCTACAAGTGGCCCAGAGATATACTTTCCTACTATTAGAAGTCGTGAATCATTTATTAACCCTCTCTGCTATTTTTGTTTCCTTTACATTGTACCCAATATCCATCCCATAAACAGTTCTTGTAAGACTCCAAAGATTAGAATCAAAGTACAACGCTCGATAAACAAAATACCTTGGAGATCTCAAGTCTAAGGATACTTGCACACTTGTTGTAATAAGATTCTATCACTAACACTCAATAGATTATTTAAGTGATTATCTTATAGTTAGGTCATCCAATGAACTTGTTCATGTAACAAGCATCCACATATTAATCCTGAGTATCACAATACTCACGGTTATAAGAACCACCGCTTGATTCAATCAAGGGATATAACATGTGCTAGTCTTGGCGTATTAATAATGTCACATCTCATTAATACTATGATTAGGGATTATTCAAGCATAAACACTACATACTGTAGTAGGAATCTCACATCATGATCTCTATCATGATTTCCTTAACACTGTGTTGTACTAGGGACTTTATCAAACAGTTATATGCATATTCAGATATAACAATCAAACTGAAAGATGAAGAATGCCTCTTTTGTTAATTATTATGCAATATATATGGTACAAGTGATTGTCTCAAGGGCAAAACACTAACATCTACCAACTCGAGCATTATAAATCCAAAAATTGCACAACTTAAGTTATGATGTGAGGAAAGTACTCCAAATTTTTTCTCTCAAAATTTTTAAATGACTTATGGAATTGATAGCCTCAAGTGTATGGATTTCTCTTCACACACCGTATTGGCCCTCTTTTCAGTCATCACTCATCATTTTTTTCTCACCAATTTTTTTCTTTCTTTCTTTGCTCTTTCTTGCCTTTTTGCCTTCGGGATAGCCTCAAGAGAGTGCACTGAATACACTTGCTACTTCTCCACATATTGACCCCTTTTTTAGTTAAAGGTCTTCAACAATCATCAATAAGAGCCTTTTTTCTAAATTCACGCCAAAAATAGTGTTTCTTCCACTCATTGTTTTTCTCTCAACTCTAATCAAAATTTTCAGCATTCCCCTTGATCTTTCCTCTTAAAGATCTTTTTTCAACTCACAATTTTTTTTCATCATAGCTTAAAGCTAACAAAATGTAAGCTCATAATACAAAAGTTAGCCAATAACTCGTCCCATATTCATCTTATCTCCTATATTTCGACTAGATAAGTCAAATAGCATTTAAACACCAATACATAAACGAGATTAATCAAAATTCTCAAGTCTTGACAACTATCTTTCCCAATAAAACCAATTTCATCAAACTCCACCTAATGCATGACAAAACTCATATCCAAGTAAAAAAAAGAATTATAACCTTGCTTAACAATGAAACCACTGAAATTTTTGAAAATTTTTCACAAAAATGATATGAAAATATTTCTTCGACCTCATTCTCCCTCCCCCCCCCCCTCCCCACACACACTTAAACTGAATATTGTCCTCAATGGCCATAGATAGAACAATAAAAGTACAGCCAAGAAGATCAAAATGAATAAAGAAGGAGAAGAAAGTAAAAAAGATATTGTCATGATGAAGTAGCTCCAATTTTTAAAGTTTTACACTCAAAACAAAATTGTTTCTCAATTTCAAAAATTTTCAAAGTAGCTTAATACCAAGAAAACACCAAGATAATTGATAAAAACTTGGACAAAGTATATCACCAAATCACTCCCCCACACTTAAATTGAATAATGTTCTTATTGGCAAAAAATAAACACAAGAAAGCATATCCAAAAGCACCAAAAATAATAATGGGGTAGAAAGTATAAGCAATACCTCCCAAGTGCAATAATGCTCCAATAGATATCTAAACTTAAGATAGAGAGAATGGCTTGCCCAAGAGGACTTTATTCCGATAAAATGAAACATAAATAAAAGCACAAGAAAAATAATAAAAAAATAAAAACATACGTAAATAAAAGAAATAAACTAAAAAAAGACTAAAAAAATCCTAAGACAGGAAATAAAGACACGACTCATTCCCCCACACTTAAGGATGGAAAATATTTTCCTTATTTAGGAGAGGAAAAATAAACTACTTAACAAAACTAAACTAAACAAAAACTCTTTCCACTCAACATGCTTCTTCATCAAACCTTTTAAAAAGAAATTAATGCTCAAAATAGAAGATATGCATGATAAATATAGAAAGAAGAGAGGTTTTTGAAAAATTGAAGGTTTATGAAAATAATTTTTCTCACTAAAGCAAAATAGATAAACCTCTTTCTCTAACATTCCTTTAGACACACAAATATTTTTGTCAACATATAAGTGCACATGGTTTCTAAAGAATGCATCAAACTTGAAATCACTTTTTAACCCTTCAAAAGATTTGTCACAATTGAAATCTCTCTTAAAACATAGCAATTGAGTTCTTAAAGATTGGATTAAGAAATTAGTACTTTTCGACACATCTACAAAAACTAAGTTACCTCCCTTTGAATGGGGTGAAGGGTAGAAATTACTACCATCCTCCAAGGAATTCTTATGATGCAGCATTGAAAGATCCAACTCCTTAAGGTATGATAAATTCAACACATCATCAGTTGGACCCTTGTTCTCCAAAAGTTTAGAAGAATCTAAAAAATCATGTGGCAAAGAGAGATTATAATTATTATCACATAGAAGAGAATTGAATACCTCGCTTTCCATATTAGATAATTGTTCCTCATACCCTCTCTCTTTTCCTTAGGGATTCTCTTGTTCAAGCGTATAGGCCTTTATGGCATCCTCAACCAACTTAGCTAGTTGTGTTCTTTGATGACTCATAAGTTAGGATGCTTCTTCATGCTACTTAATGGAGGAATTTGTATTGCCGATAAAAGAATACAATGAAGCTTCAAGTGACGTCTCATAAAAAGAATCAATCTAAGCTTGCAAATTTACCAAATTCTCGTCATTATAGCTCCTTCGATCTTGTACCCAAAAGTAGTTGTCCATGATGATGTTAATCTCACGCTCAAAGAAAAATAAAAATCAATGTTAGTGGTATTTACAGTATAATAAATAGTAGAAAAATAAAGAAAAGAAAAACACACACATTGACAAACTATCTAAATACAAAAGTTAGTGGTATTTACAGTACAACATGAAGTAGGCTAGTCAATTAAGTCACACAATGTTACAAACAACAAGATAGAACATCGATTTACACAAAGAACATATATACACATTTACATATAGACATATGGACATATAAACATAGTTAAATAAAAAAAATCCAAACTTTCATGATATTGTTCCCCGACAACGGCGTCAAAAATTTGATGAGTAAATTTTAGGTATATAAAATCAGCAAATTTAAATCCATCCCTTAAGCAAGTAAGTTTTAATTAAAACATTAATCCCAAAATATACATATGAACAAGTATACTCATCGTAAGTATAGTATAGGGAATTAACAAGTATCGATCCTCAAAGGAATAAGTACACACTAATTACTTATTTTTCATTGTTTAACTAACCCAAATAAAGTAAGAAAAGAATAAAAAGAAAAACAAAAGAATATATACAACTCAAGGATGTAGATTTATGTAATTTAGACAATTATCCTAGAAAACATGACAATGAATCAATTTGCAATTCTCTTAATTAATTATCATCTTGGCATTATGAAGGAACGCATAGTAAAATTCAATCGTTCGCCAAGTCATGAATTCACTTAGGTAAATTCCACTTCGTTTGTCAATCCATGGAATCCTATATTTTGATTCATATTAACAGATTTGTCAATCAAGCTAACATAACCAAAACATGCATTAAGCTCATTATTCATATCTTGATTCAATTAGCAGATTTGTCAATCAAGCCATCCTAACCAAAATGTGCATCAATCTTAATTCCTTAAAAACATGAAATTAGCTAATAACCTTATGTCAAGGCGAAAATAACTTAACCTTTAATTCTTTAGTTCTAAAATCCTAACTTCATCATTAAAATCCATCAAGATTTAACAAATACAAAATCAATACAACGAAACTCCTAACATCGTTGTGTCGAAGTCAATTAGAAGAACTCATATCAATAACTAATGAAATCAAGTAATCAAACACCAAAGATGACAAAGAATTGATCAAATAACTTAATTAATACAAAATCATAAATCTCAAAATATTGTTAAATTACAATAAAAATATTAAATACATCATTACTAAAGAAAAAGAAGACAAAGAGAAAAGAAAGCACTCATAGACAAGCCTCTTTCTTCTTCCTTGGAGATTCCCTTTGAACAATCCTCCTTGACTTGGGTGAACACCTCCTTCAATGAGAGAATCAAAATTGCTGCCCTTTAATTCACCTCTCTAAGTTGTATATATCAACTCCTTGTGTTCTCTTGTACTTTTATAAGTCTCTTGGATGCCAATTTCATGGCTGAGGAAGTCTTGGATGAGTAGAAATAGGAAAATACCAAAATCCTTAGATAAGCCCTAATTCTGCATATAGAATTTCTACCTCCAGAGCATTGGCGCCAGGTGCACTTTGTTCTTCCTCTATTTTTGCTCTATTTTTTACTATCTCTCTTGGCAGATAAAATGGACCGGTGCCAGGTGCACTTGCCAAACCTGGCGCCAAGTCTGTTCGGAAATACCCCTGAAGCTTGCTCAACTTCTGCTGCTGGAGCAAAATGGACCCGACCCCTAGTCCACTGGCTAGGCCTGGTGACAGGTATATTCTGGTTCTGTGTACTTTTTGCTCGATTTTAATTTAAATCTGCACATGTTTGCCAAAAATACCTTTTACAAGCAAAATATCAAATAGGAAGGAATATATTTAGTTATTACAACAAGTGTATCTTAAAACACCCTCAAATAACTAGGAAAAGAATGGTGATTTGGACCCTTATCATTGTACTAGTGACTTTATCTAACAATTATTTTACATGAAAGTAAAGAAAACAAACTAAAAGATAAATAATACCTTGTATTATAAAATAAATGTGTCTTATACAAAACACAAGTAATTGCCTCTAGGGCATAACACTAACAATAATTCCCAACTTATACACAACCTAATCATAGCCTCTAAAGAACATGTCCATATTACAATTTAGGAAGAATGTATCATGGCTAATAATATTGTCTATTTGTCTTGAATTCATTACCAATATAATCTTAACGACCTAAAAATAGCTGACATATGATTAAAATATGGAACATGTAATAGCAAAAATAATCTATGAATCATAAATTCGTGCTATTCCCCTCATAATAAAGCCACCAATTCAATCAAACTTAACCACCAACTCCAAATTATGTAATTTTTACCAAAAAATATGCCCAAAAATAGTGAAAAATCCATTACGAAAATTTAACCATAAGAATGCAAGAAAATTCATACTTTTGTGTTCTCTAATACATGGGTAAGAAAAATATGCAATTTTTTTTGACGAAATCTTCACTTGAAAGAGGAGATTTGAAAGTGAGTTTTTGAAGAAAAAGTTGGGATTTTTGAAGTTTTAATCCATAGATTCAACAAAAACAAGGAGATTTGATGTTGGGTTGATGTTTTTTAAGGTAAAAATTGATCTGGTGGTGTTTGGAGATGAAGAAACGACGTTGTACGGAGAGAAAAATTGAGGAAAGTTGGAAAAGTTTGAAAACAAATTGCTAAAATCAGCCATAAGCTGGCACCAGCTTAGTGCGCCTAGGCCGGCGTAGGCCTAGGTCTATTCGGCCTTGAAATTTTTTTTTTTTAATTTATGAATTAATGAAATCAAAGATAAGGAAAAACACATAGTCATGAAGAAAATGCAATTATCTCAAAATATTAAAATACAGAAAGATAAACAAAAGCAAACAAAAATTAAAAAGATGTCCCAAATAAATGAAAACTAAAGTAGTGAAAATTTATCTTTTTCCACGGTCTTGATTACGTGGATTTGTTTCAGTGTTCCCAGGAAGAGAATCACGTTTAATGGTCTCCAAGAAGCTTGGCCAATTGCCCAATTTAATTTTCAACATTGTGCATTGATGCCTCCAAATTCCTTATTGCAGCATCCAGTCCTTAGAACCTTGCCTTAGTTGAGCTTACCATTTTATTAACCAATTCCTCTGATGATGGATTTTATGGTGGTGCATTATATGGTAAGGAAGGTTGAGTCCTCTGATTGCCATCAAAATTAGAAGGCTTCGTTGGTTTTGATTTGTCCAAGACAAATTAGAATGGTTCCTCCAACCCAGATTGTATGTGGCACTATAAGGATTATTACCTTATCGCCCATTACCCATAAATGCAGCTTGTTCTAAGGAATCTTAGGATGAACCCATGGTTTGGCACTCATGATTACGATATCCTTCTCCACAAAAATCACAATTAACATTCATTACCTAGCCTGGAGAGGGGGTTATCACCATTTGTTCCATTTTTTGCATAAGTGCTACAACCTAAGCTTCCAGAGTAGCTACAACATCAACCTTATGCATACCTTGAACACAAGCCATATTCCTTAGATTACCCCATGTGTAGTTATTCATTGCAATGTTCTCCACCAATTCATATACTTCCTCCGGGGTCTTAAAATTGATAGTCCCTCCAACAGATGCATCAACTAACTGTTAGGATGCAAAGTTCAGTCCATTATGGAAAATCTGCATTTGTATTCCTAGCTCAAACCCGTGATGAGAACACTTTCTAAGTATCTCCTTCCATCTTTCCCAACATTCATAAAGGCTTTTAGAATCTAACTGCTGGAAAGCAAAAATGTATGTCCTTAGTTTGGCTGTTCTGACTAGGGAAAAGTACTTTGCCAAAATTTTCTCAGCTAGCCCATTCCATGTAGTGATGGATCCTGCTAGTAAAGATTTTAACCATGATTTGGCTCCATCCCTTAAGGAAAAAAGAAAAGGCCTCAACTTTATAGCATCCTCTGAAACACCATTCATTTTGAAGGTATCACAAATTTCTAAGAAACTAGCAAGGTGGGCATTAGGGTCTTCATTCAGTAACCCATCAAAATTGTATCGTGTTCTGGATCATTTGAATAATTCTGGGTTTGATTTCAAAATTATTTGCCTCCACCCTAGGTCTAGTAATGCTTAAATCTGTTCCTGAAATTGTTGGCTTAACAAAGTCATCCATAGTCCTTCTACCATTATTTCCACTATTGCTATTTTGGTTAACCTTCATATCTCTTATTAAACTGGTTTATATATCCTTTTGCCTAAGTTCCCTCTGAATCCTCGTCAAAGTTCTTTCAAGTTCAAGATCAAAATCCACTAGTTCTTCTTGGAATCGTCGGGTCATACACAAATGGCTAAGAAAAAAAAGTAAGATGATGAGATTACAGAACTTACAAATAGTCAATTAAACATAATTAGCATATAAAGTACAACATACACTAAGTGGGTTAATTAAAGTACATTTATACACAACAAGGTATGGTACATATTTACATAAAGAACATATATACATATTTACATATAAAACATGGTTAAATCAATGAAATTCAAGCTTTCATGATATTGTTCCTCGGTAACGACACAAAAAACTTGATGTGTAGATTTTGGGAGTAGAAAAATCATTTAAATTTAAATCCATCCCTAGCCAAGTTTTAATTAAAACATTAATTTCCAAATTACACATATGAGAAAGTATACTAATCATAAACACAGTATAAGCAATTAATGAGTATGATCCTCAAGAAACAACTACCATTAGTTACCTTTCATTTATTGTTTAACCAACACAATAAAGTGATGAGAGAATAAAAAGAAAAATAAAGAAAAATATATACAACTCAAGGATGAAAGAATATGCAATTTAGACAAATATTCTTAAAGACATGGCAATGAATTACTTAGTAAATATCACAATTAATTATCATCTTAGCATCATGATGGAATTATAATAGAGTCTAATCGTTTCCCAAGTCATAAACTCACTATCTCATTATTAAATTAGCATATTTTCCAATCAAACCAACATAACCAAAAAGATGCATTAAACTCATCCTTCAACAATTATCCCCATACTCCAAGTGATAATAAACATAAAATTAGCCAATAACCGTATACTCTAAGTAAAATCAACTTATCTTTGATTACATTAGTTTCTTATTCATAAATTCGTTTCCCAAGTCCATTAAAAGATAACATATATGAAATTAAATCAATTCATAACATCATGTCCCAAGTCAATTAGAAGCAAATCTAGATTTATCAATTCTATAATAGTCACAAGTAATTAAACAACAAGAATGATAGTAAATTGATCAAATAACTGAATTAACTCAAGAAATCATTAATCCTAAAATAATGTCAAATAACAATGAAAATATTAATTACATCATTATTCTAGGAAAAGAAAACAAAGATAAAAGAAAGAACTCATAGATAAACCCTCATTCTTTTCTTCGAAGACCTTCTTGAATAATACCCCTTGATTGATTAATCCCCTCATTTTGTGATTGATTGGCAGCTTTGATCCTTGGATTCATCGGTTTCCCTTGTGTTTTCCTTGATTAAATAGGCTCCCAAGATGCCAAAATTTGCTTTCTAAGAGTTCTAGGCCAAGTACAAGTTGGAAAATACCATTACTTTTAGGAAATTTCCAAATCTGTGCAAAACAGGAAAAATCGCCGCCTTTAAGTAGCATTGAGCCAGTGATGGCCATGCATTGGCGGCCCGACTTGCTCTATTTTTTTCTCTTATTCTCTCCTATTTCCAACATTAGGCCGGCATTGGCTCCGTTGGACACGACCGGCACCGACTATGCACTGCTCGGCGATAATTTTTCGTTGTTTTCTCCCTTTTTCTACAATATAACACCAAAATACCTTTTCAAGAGTAAAATATCATATATGAATGAATATTACTAGTTATTACATCAAATGTATCACAAAACATCCTCAAATAACTACAAAATTATTGATGAATATAGCCCTTATTAGTTGTACCCTGATTTATTCTTGTATTCGATGTTTATTTAATTAATTGATGTCTATTTTGAGTAATTTGTCGCTTGAGTTTTGATTGATTGAATTAGTTGATTATGTAATTCTCTTTTGTTGAACTTGAGAAAGAATGCATGAGATATGTTCCCTTTAATGTTAATTCAATAGATTCATTTTCTCTTGATAAGCTTGAGAAAAGATTTGAGGGATTTAGAAATTAGTGATAGATGGAGTTTTTGAGGTCACTTAGAGATAGGAATTCTAGTATTTTTTGGCATATAATTAGATTTCTTTAATTTTATGCACCATTCAATTTGATTTATGTGATAGAGATATTCATGGGTTGAGTCCAAATGTAGGAAATTCATTATTCGAGAAAGGGTGAATTTTGCTTTATTTTGGACATTTAACCAATACTTGAATTTAATTTCAATTGATTGGGTGATGCTCTATATTTGAGTATTCTTATGGGAATTCTTGTTTAATTATATGTCCAATATCATTTTCTTACTTAAATCTTGCGTTGTGATCTTTTAGTCTTTACCTTAGAAATTGGGTTGATGTATTTTGTGTGGTACTCTTTTTTCCTTAATTAGTCATAGTAGTTATTTTTACTTCTTATTTTGGTTGTTTAAGTAATAGAATTTGGGTGGAGTAAAGGTAGTCGATGTACCATTCCTTAGGATCCTCGATACTTACCAACTGTACTCTATATTACATGATAGATATACTTGCCCCTGTGTGTGTGTGTGTGTGTGTGTGTGTGTGTGAGAGTAAAATTTGTATTTTATTTTACATCTTGGTTGAGTATTAGATTCATTTTCTACCCCATCGTAGCATAGCACTAGCAGAAACCTGCACAACAAATATCATCTAGAGATAGGGTATTGGGTTTTTCCAAATTTACCTTTGGTAATTGAGAGTTTTATGCTTAATGCTTCTTAGATTCAATTGGAGAGCTAGAGATACCATTTGATTGACTAAGAATAGAGAATTCATAACTCAAGAGAGAATGGGTTAAGCATTTGTGACCAATACTAGTATTAGGGTTGGGATTTGATTATCTTGAGTTTGCGTATAGTACTTGGCTAATTTTAGGGGATTCTTGACATTTACATATTATTTTGAGATTCTCATGGCCAATCTTGTGAGAGGGTTATGTTGATGCATTATGCACGTCCACTGTAATTACTTTAGTTCGTTAATTGGCTAGTTAGGCAATTGATTAAGCTTCATCATATATATATTTTTTAGTATTTTTGTACTTCAATTGAGATAAATTCTTAAGCAATCCACTACTCACCATATTCTTTTTTCTTATTTTTGCTAGGAAATAGAAAATATCAATTAAAGATAAAAAGGAAGAAAATGAAGGAAAATAGAAGAAGTTGGGGGATTAAAGAAGGAAGGCAGTTATGTGTGCATTTTTATTCAGGGAACAGGTGGCCTTAAGTTCCCTAGGCTGCCAGGTGATCTTCAGGAGTACCAACTGTCCAGAGAATAGGTGGCTAAGAGAACCTCAGGCCACCAGGTATCTTCAAGCATGTAATTTTTCCAGAAAACTGGTGGCTAAGGGAACCTCAAATTCCCTAGGCCACCTGGTATTTAATCTTTGTGCAGCATGTCCAAATGGTTGGCGGCCAATAGAACATTAACTTTCCTAGGCCGCCTACTTCAATATGTGTGTGTGAGTATGTGTGTGTGTGTGTGTGTGTGTGTGTGTATGTATGTGTGTGTTGGTTTAAAGATGGTGGCCTAGAGAAGTTTTAGGCTGCTTGGCTTGTATATATATATGTGTTTGTGTGTGTGTATTTGGCTTTTGGGTGGCGGCCCAAGGAAGTCTAACTTCCCTAGGCCACCTGGTAGCATTCATGTTTGCCATTTTTTCTAGAACCTTGGTGACCCAAAGAAGATAGACTTTCCTAGGCCACCTTGTTTCTAGAAAACTTGGTGGCCTAGGGAAGTCCAAGTTCCCTGGACCACCCACTTACGAGAAAAGCATATCTGGTGTGCCTTTTTTCAGACCTACACAACTAAAACTCTATAAATTCATTCTTTTCACATACAAATAGAGGAGTGATATGATCTTGGGTAGTTAAATTGATGGAACAATAGGCAACAATGGGCAAAAACCTTAGCTCAAATAGTGAAACTCAAACAGTGGAAGTTTGTGGCCAAAATAAAAAGACAATAAATATCTAACTACGCATCAAAAACCCACATGAATAATAGCAAGATCTAATATAAATTCACCTAAATATCCTTGAAACAACAAAAGTAATGAAGACTAAAAGAAGTAGAACTATAGGTACCCAAATAATAAATTCAAGATAAACCTTAGAAAAACAAAGCAACTAAGACCCAATCAAGAGAAACCACATTGAATTATCCACAAGATTTAGAGACTCATTCAAATGGAGGATTAAGCCCTAAGTATGGTCTTGAACAAGATGAACAAGGAGGTATAGACCTCTCAAGACTTTCTTTCAAATTTGAATAAAGTAGATTGATTGTTGTGTCAAATCATCAAAAAAATGAATTTATACTACCTTAACCCTAGCTAAGTGATTACTAAGGCCCTCAGATAAAATAAGGCCTTAAAAGGTCTTTACATAGCGTTTAAAGTAGAAAGAAACTGAAGAAATCATAAAAATTGGCAAAAACAGGGGTCGGGCCTAACATGACCCAACACCGGGTCTACGTTGGAACCCAGCATTTTTGCCAGCAGAATGCACTCAGCACCGGCTCAGCTGGCCGAGGCCAGTGTCAGGTCGGCGTTAGTTCGCTGGCCTTCGGCATTTTCTCCCTCCTTCGGCACAAGCTTAAGTTGTTGTTGGGGTTCCTTTGATAGTCATCAAATTAAGCTCTTGGCTAACTTCATCATTCTTTCAAATCTCTTCCATCCTCAAACATAATTGTATGAACAATTGGATATCACTTTGGAACCTCTTGGTCCTTGATCTTGTCATTGGTCCTTACAAGGTCGTTCTCGCTTCTTGAGATTAAACTAATTAGCTAGTTTGATTCCCATCATCTCCCCCTTCTTGAAGTTAATTTTTCCACAAATCATCACCTATATCAAAAGGAGTTACGTCACTAACGTTAAACGTTGCACTCACTAGGTAAATCAATCTTGTAGTTATTATCTCTAACTTAGGCAATGACTTGGAAAAGCCTATCGGCTCTTAGGTCTAATTTTCTTCGTCTTTGAGTGGGAAACTTCTTCTTGCGAAGGTACACCCATACCCAATCACTGAGCTCAAACAAAACCTTATTCCTTCCTTGATTTCCCTTAAGGGCGATTTCTTTATTTCGCTTTGCAATAGTTTCCTTCACCTTTTCATGGAAAGTCTTCACCACTTCTACCTTCTTGGATCCATCAAGGTTCATTCGTTCATCTACAGGTAAAGGAACTAAATCTAAAGGAGTTAGAGGGTTAAAATCATACACAATTTCAAAGGGAGAATAAGAAGTAGTAGAGTTAATAGCCTTATTATAGGCAAACTCAATGTGTGGCAAGCATTCTTCTCAATTCTTCAAGTTCTTGATAATGGTCTTTAAGAGTTGGGTGAGTGTTCGGTTGACCACTTCCATTTGTTCATCTGTTTGAGGTTGGCAAGCTATGGAAAATAAAAGGTTAGTGCCAATTTTATTCCATAAGACCCTTCAAAATAACTAAGGAACTTAGTGTCCCTACCCGATACAATAGGTCTTTAGAATCTCATACATTCTTACCACTTTTTTGAAGAATAAATCTGTAATATGGGAAGTATTAGTAGTCTTGGAACAAGCTACAAAATGAGCCATTTTTTAAAATCGATCAACAATCACAAATATAGAATCCTTACCCCTTTTGAATCTAGGTAATCCTAAGATAAATCCATTGAAATATCAACCATATGAGCATTTGGAATGGGTAAAAGAGTGTACAAACCATGTGAAAGTAATCTAGATTTAGCCTGCCTATAAATTGTGCATTGAGAATAATGTTTCTCCATATCCCTTCTCATTTTTTGCCAAAAGAAATGCTCCTTAAGAATGCCTAAGGTTTTTGTAACACCAAAATATCCTATTAATCCCCCACTATAGACCTTCTTAACTAGCAATTCCCTAATGGATTCCTTTGGCACACAAAGCCTTGCCTCCCAAAACAAAAAACTATCATGTCTACAGTACTTAGCAAAAGCACATTTCTCACAAGCATGAAAAACATCCAAAAACTCCTCATCATTATTATACAATTCCTTCACAAGTTCAAAATCAAGAAATTTATCATCCAAAGAGTTTAATAGTGCATACCTTCGAGATAGTTCATTCGCAACCACATTCTCCTCACTTTTTTTGTATTGAATGACATAAAGAAATGTCTCAATAAACTCCATCCACCTTGCATGTCTCTTGTACAAATTTTGTTGGCTTTTGAGGTGTTTAACGATCTTATGGTCGGTATGGATAACAAACTCTCTTGGTAATAAGTAGTATTGCCAATACTCTAAGGTCCTAACCAAGGCAAAGAGTTCTTTATTATAAGTGGAATAATTGATGGCCGTCCCAGACAATTTCTCACTAAAATATGCAATGGGCTTTCAGTCTTGGGTTAGAACCGCACCTATGCCTACCCCACTTGCATCACACTCTATCTCAAATGCCTTCTCAAAGTTACGCAGGATGAAAATTGGAGTTTGGCTCAATTTGTCCTTGAGGGGTTGAAAGGCTTGTTGTTAGGCTTCTTTTCCCACCTAAATCCCACTTTTTTCTTCACAACTTTGGTTAGAGGGACTGCTAAGGTGCTAAAATTCTTAATGAATTTCCTATAGAAACTAGCTAGCCCATGAAAACTTTAAACTTGGGCAATAGTGGTAGGAGTGGACCAATCTTGGATGGCTTTCACTTTTTCCTTATCAACCTCAATCCCCTTAGCACTCACAACATACCCAAAGAATATAATCTTCTCCAAACAAAAAAAGCATTTTTTTTTTCAAGTTAGCATATAATCTCTTCCTTCTAAGAACAACAAACACACATTGAAGATAATTCAAGTGATCTATATATGATTCGCTATATATCAATATATCATCAAAGTACACAACAACAAACTTTCTAATGAATTCCCTTAGAACATAATGCATTAAATGCATGAAAGTGCTAGGAGTATTAGACAACCCAAAAGGTATAACCAGCTACTCATACAATCCTTGTTTAGCTTTAAATATCGTTTTCTACTCATCCCCTTCCCTAATCCTAATTTAGTAATAATCAGATTTCAAATAAATTTTAAAGAAAATGCATGCACCAAACAACTCACCAAGCAAGTCATCTAGTCTAAGAATGAGATAGCAATACTTAACCGTGATATTGTTGATGGCACGACAATCCACACATATGCGCCAAGTCCCATCCTTCTTGGAAACCAAGAGAACCAGGACCGCACATGGGTTTAGGCTCTCTCTCACATGTCTCTTCTCAAGTAATTCATCCACTTGCTTTTGTAATCTATTGGCCTCATCTGGATTAGTTCCATAGGTCGGTCGGTTGGGGATGATGACTCTAAGCACAAAATTAATTTGATGCTTGATTCCTCTTATGGGTGGTAATCCTCCAGGCACCTTATTTGGAAAAATATCCTCAAACTCTTGAAGAATGTCTATAATTTCATTAGATAAAGACAAACTAGAATCATTAGAAGAACCATAAGACCCTTTGCAAATAAGAAGAATAATAGGTTCCTTAGTTTCTATTACCTCTATGACCTCACTCCCTTTTGCAAAGTAATTCACTCTTTTTTTACCTCCCCTCTCTTTTCCTTGCACACTTCTATCCGTGATAGTCAAAGGCACTTATTTTCCCATTCTAAGTATGTCAAATATTTTAAAGACATCATGTCTAACAAAAGAAAGCTAGAAGAGTTGTCTACTATCATATTGTATGAAGAATGTTCTGCCCTCCTCTAACATAAAGAAAAGCTACCACAAAAATTGAAAGATCCAGGGAGTTTCTCTATTGCTTGTGTGACTGGTAGTGTGACTTTCGGCACAGATTTTGCAAATTTAGGGGCTAGCATCAACTTCTTACCTTACAGCACTTTTTGTAAGTTAGGTTTAGGTGAATCAAAATCCACTAGGATGAGTATCGAATTAGCAAATAGATCTATCAAGTATCCTAGAGGGATTGTGGAGGATGTACTTATTAAAATTAACAAATTCATTTTTCTAATTGATTTTGTTATTCTTGATATGGATGAGAATTCTAAAGTTACATTAATTCTAGGCAAACATTTCATAGCTACAGCAAAAGTTGTTATAGATGTCCATAAGGAAAAACTAACACTAAGAGTTGAGGAGGAGGAAGTTATCATAAGACTTTCAGATAGCACAAAACATTCTTCCTTATAAATGATTACTTTATGATTGATATTCTAGATTATTGCATTTCTGATTTTATGTAAGAACACTTCATTCAGTGGATTGAAGTTGTTTTAGTGGAAGATGTTGAATAGTATCCCCAAGAACTTGTGATGCATGCGGAGGATTCCAAGAACAAATTTGAACCATTAGTTTTTAAAGTTATAGAGAAATCAAGTCTAGGGCGAATGAGATCATCCATTGATGACCCACTAGAGTTGGAATTAAAAGAGCAATCAAATCATCTTAAGTATGCATTTATGGATTCGAAGGCATAATTTACTAGTGACAATTGCAAAAGATCTTAAGGAAGGGTAAAAACTACAATTGGTTCAAGTTCTACAAAATCACAAGAAGGTGATAGCATGAAAACTCATAGACATAAAAGGAATTAGTCCTTCTTTCTGCACACATAAGATTCTACTTAAGGAAGATGCGAAGTTTGTAGTACAACCCCAACAGAGATTGAACCCAAACATGAAGAAAGTAGTTAAGATGGAAGTGATTAAGCTTTTAGATGCAGGAATTGTATACCCCATTTCAGATAGTATATGGGTGAGCCCTACACAGGTGGTACCAAAGAAGAGAGGCATGACAATGGCACCTAATAAGAAGAATGAACTTATTCCTATGGGGCTTGTCACTGGGTGAAGAATATGTATTGACTACAGAAAATTGAATGAAGCCACAAGAAATGACCACGTTTCCCTTCCCTTCATTGATCAAATATTAGAGAGGCTAGTTAGACACATGTATTACTCCTTCCTGGATGGATTCTCTGCCTACTTTCATATTCCCATAGCCCCTGAAGATCAAGAGAAAATGACCCTCACCTGACCTTTTGGGACTTTTGCTTATAGGTAAATGCCTTTTAGATTATGTAATGGGCTTGGGACTTTTCAAATATGTATGATGGTTATTTTTGAAGGTTTAGTAAGGAAGACAATGGAAGTGTTTATAGATGACTTTTCTATTTTTTGGGGATTCCTTTGAACTTTGTTTGTAAAATCTAGAGAGAATACTCAAAAAATATGAAGAAATGAATATTGTGCTGAATTGGGAGAAGCGTCACTTTATAGTAAAGGAGGGTATTATTTTGGGGTATAAAATTTCACAATAAGAGATTGAGGTTGATTGAGCCAAGATAAAGCTAATTAAGAAGATTCCTCCATCAACTTCTATGAGGGCCATTAGGAGTGTTCTTGAATTTGTAGGCTTCTACAAGAGATTCATCCAAAACTTCTCAAAAATCTCTAAACCCCTTATCTCTTTACTTGAAAAAGATGTCCCCTTTAATTTTAATGAAAAGTGCTTATCTACTTTTAATTTGTTGAAAGAAAAGTTTATTAACTCTCCTATTTTAGTTGTTCCTGATTGGTCTCTCCATTTTGAGCTAATATGTAATGCTAGTAACTATACAGTTAGAGTAGTTCTTGGACAAAAGCGGGGCAAGTACTTTTAGACAATTCACTATGCCAGTAAAACTCTCACAGTAGTGCAAGAGAATTATACTACCACAGAAAAGGAGTTACTAACAATAGTGTTTGCTTTTGATAAATTTCATCCTAACCTTATCTTATCTAAAATTGTAGTTTACACTAATCACTCTACACTAAAATACCTTCTTGCTAAAGGTGATTCTAAGCCTAGATTGATAAAATGGGTGTCATTATGGTAGGAGTTTGATTTGGAGATCAAGGATAAGAAGGGAGCTGAGAACTTAACTACAGATCACCTGTTAAGGCCAGAAAACCCCACTCTGGAAGCACTGAAAGAAGAAGAGATCAATGATGTCTTTTCAGATGAACAACTTTTATGGGTCGAATGTAAAAATTCTCTTTCTCTTTGGTTTGTAGATTATGCTAACTTTTTTGCAGTAGGTATCCTTCCAAAATGACTAACTCTATAACAAAGAAAAAAAATCCTTTCTGATATAAAGTATTACTTTTAGGAGGATCATTTCTTATTTCGTTGTTATGCAAATCATGTCATTCGAAGATGTGTAAATATTGCTGATTCTTGGGACATTATCCGACATTGTCATAAAGGACCAGCTGGGGGGCATTTTCAAGTAAATGATACAACAAGAAAAGTCATTGACTCTGGATTCTACTAGCATTCAATATTTAAGGATGCACACAGGTTTGTGACAAATTGTGATAGATGTCAGCAGATAGGTAATATCTCTAAAGCTCATGAGATGCCCCTTTCTATTTTTTAAGCATGTGAAATATTTGATTTTATGGGTCTTTTTCTAAGTTTTTTTTGTAACAAGTATATTTTGGTGGCTATTACTATGTATCTATGTGGGTAGAAGCATAGTCATTGCCTACAAATGATGCTAGAGTGATGATTAAATTTTTGAAAAAGTTGTTTACTCACTTTGGTGTGCCTAGAGTGCTTATAAGTGATAGGTGAACTCATTTTAGCAAAACCAGTTGGAAAGAGTGCTACACAGATTAGTTGTGACCCACAAGCTAGCTACTCCATATCATCCCCAAACTAGTGGGCAAGTAGAAATAGTCAACAGAGAGGTAAAAAGAATCTTGGAAAAGGTAATGAATTATACTAGGAAAGGTTAGAGTGTGAAGTTAGATGATGTTTTTTGGGCTTATCAAATAGCATACAAGACATTTAAAGGAACAACTCCATATGAGTTAGTCTATGGGAAGCCTTGTCATCTACCTGTAGAAGTAGAGTATAACGCTTTTTAGGCCATTAAGTTAGTTTAATTTTGATCTTCAATCTGTAGGGATAAAAAGGCTTCTCCAAGTGAATAAGCTAGATGAAAGGAAGAACATGGTTTATGAGAACTCAAGAATCTACAAGAAGAATATGATGAAGAGGCATGACAAGCACATCATACAAAGTCGTGAATATAAGAGGGTGATTAAGTAGTATTGTTCAATTCAAGACAAAGGCTATTTCCTGGGAAGCTAAGATCTAGGTAGTCCGGACCATTCTTGGTGACCAAGGTGTACCCCTTCAGAGTAGTTGAGCTAACTCATCCAAAAAAGGGAGTCTTCCAAGTAAATGGGAACCAGTTGAAGCAATAACATAGAGAGAACGTTGGAGACATGGACAGAGTAGACTACATCTTACACGATATAGAGGAGTCTTGATTTTTATGTTTTTGGTTTTTGGGAATTCGTTAATTTTTGCTATTATTTTATTCTCTTTAGATTCAGTTTTGTATATATTTGATTTTATTTCTATTTTGGTTATGTTATATTATTATTTCTTACATTTGACATTTACAATATTTAACTTTTTTTTGGCAGTTTTGCTTTTTCTCTTCTTCTTCTGACACAATTATTCTTTTCCACGACGCTATGATCACTTGGGAAGTATTGCTAACCCTCTTTCCCTTTTATTCATTTTAGTCCAATTTGGATGTAATTATTGTTGTATTTGTGCCAATGAGGACATTGTCTAGTTTAAATGTGGGAGAGGGGTTATATTAATATTCTCTTCAACTTTTTATTATAATTATGGAATTCTTCTTGATTTTTGAGGAATAATGTGAATTGGGCTATATTTTTTATTTTTATTTTTGGATTTGATTGGGCGTTGATGGTATTGTTATTGTTTCCCTTTTGGCATGAGAATTGAATCTAAAACCTACTGAATGAGTTTGCTTTTTTAGTAAACTTGTACATTAGGAATGAAATGGTTAGATCTTGAGAATTTAAATTAGCTTTATTTAGGCTTTAGTAAAAGTGATACCATATTGTTTCTTAGGAATTGAGGTAGTGGTTATGATGCATTATAAGCAGGGAACTTTAAGTTAATCTTCGTTCTATGATTGCACAAATTGACTTTCTTTCGGGTGAGTAAATATGGATTGAGGTAAAAATAATAATAATAATAATAAGAGAATAAATCAAGGTAATACAAAAGCTAAAAAATCCTTATTTACATCTTTATTAGGCCTTTGTATTACCTTGTCAAACTCGAAAGAAAATAGAAAAAAAAATTGGAGTAAGGTAACACAAAAACTAAAAAATCTATATTGCACATATTTACTATGTTTTTGCATTACCTTGCTACAAGAAAAAGAAAAGACTTAAAAAAGAATTGAGAGAAGAAAGTGAGCTATTCGGCCAATCTTACATTTGCTTATTTAGACTATGGTGGCAGGGAGATCATAGAATTTAGAATTAACTTATTGGGCCTAACTTATATAAATCTCATTACTCACTTTCAAAACTCAAAGAATCAAGATGGAATACCTTTAACTTAACTTCAATAGCTTTAATCATTTCTTTCCTAATTTATTAGTTTACACAAAATTGGCTTGACTAATTGGGTTTTGAATTTGATTCTTAAATCAAATGGGAAATAATACCTTTACTAACTTGGTCAACTTATGTTCAAAAATCTTATCCTATTTTGTAAGAAATTATTTGCTTGTGGTGCTTTATGGTTTGCATAAGGACAAGCAAAAGTTTAAGTATGGATATATGTGATGAGGCTTCATTATATATACATTTTCTAGGGTTTTTGTGCTTCAATTGAGAAATTCTTAAGCAATTCACTACTCACCACATCCTTTTTATTTTGTATTTTCTAGGAAATGGAAAATATCAATTAAAGATAAAAAAAAAGAAGAAAAAGAAAGGAAAATGAAGAAAATAAAAGAAGTTAGGAGATTGAAGAAGCAAGATAACTATGTGTGCATTTTTGTTCAGGTAACATGCGGCCAAGGGTTAGGTTCCCTTAGCCAGCAGGTGATCTTTACAAGAACTAATTATCTAGAGAACAAGCAGCTAAGGGAATATCAAGTTCCCTAGTCCCCTAGGTAGTCTTCAAGCATGCAATTTTTCTAGAAATGTGTTTGGCTTCACGGTGGCGGCCTAGGGAAGTCTTCCCTAGGTCGCCTGGTAGCATTTATATTTGCCATTTTTTCCAAAACCTTGGCAGCCCAGGGAAGTTCAACTTCTCTAGGCCCCACGGAAGTCCAACTTCCCTGGGCCGCCCACTTGTGAAAAAAGTGTATCTGGTGCATATTTTTTCAAATCTACACGGCTAAAACTCTATAAATTCATTCTTTTCACACACAAACAGAGGAGGAAAGTTTGGGAAATGTTACAATTTCTCTCAAGAACCCTAATTCTTGTGAGTTTGAGCCCAAAGAAAAGAGGAAGGTAAAGAGATTGAAGAAAGAAGAAGGGAGATTACTTAAAGATTTCAAGAGGAAAAAGAATGAGGCTTGTCTATGAGTTTGCTTTTCTCTTCTTTTTGTAATCCTACATGAAATTCTTATGCTAAGATTTGACTTTAATTGTAATGAAGGATTGTACCCTATTTTTGTGTTTGAGAATGATGTATTTTCTTTAAATCTATGATTCTTGTTCTTGGGTCTTTGGTTATTTGTGCTTATTTGGTTATCTTGATTGAGTCAGGTTTTGATTGATTTGTTTCAATTAAATATTCTTCCTTAATGATTTCAAAAGATTGGATTAAGGTTAAAACACCCACTTCACTAATTTGGCATTTGCTATTTTCAATTAACTCGAGAGAGAGGTTGGAAATTATGGCTAATAATTAAAGGGTTTATAAAATTACCTAGAGATTGGGATTTGTGACCTCCGGATGATTTGGGATGGTGAGTAATAATGAATGCACCATTAGGTTTGGTTGGTTAGGTAGAAATACCGATTAACTAAATTTGGGGGTAGAAATCTCATAACTTGAGAGAGAGTGAAATTGATATTGGATTCACTCCGGTACCTATAATTAGGAATTATGGATTCAAGGGATGCTAACTTGTTAGGTATTGAATGGGGGAATTATTTTTGTTACATGGGTTTATCTCTTTCTTATTCCTTATTGAACTTGTAGCTCTCTCGTGTAAGAACATGACTTCTCTCCTATTGTAGTTAGTATTATACACCTTACATTTATATTTAGCTAAACAATGAGAAAAGAAGGAAGTAGGGGTAGCAGCTGGGTTCCCTAAGGTTCTTCGATACTTAATAATGATACTAGACTACACGATAGGTGCACTTGCCTATATGTGTGTGTTATATAATTTTAATTGGCATTTTAATTAGTAAAACTTGTGTGTATGTGGAACATAATTGATATGAATTTTCTATACGCGCAACACGTGCATTAACAATAGAAAAAGAGAAAGTAATGGTACTTATCCCTTTCTTTGGGTTCTTCGATACTTGTTATTAGAATTCTATGCTATACGATATATACACTTGCCTAAATGTGTGTTGTTTGAATAATTGTGACGTTTTATTTAAAACTTTGTTGAGCATGATATTCTTTTCATATTTTACAAGGCACATACCACGCACACACATAAGTTCAATTAGGAATGAAACAAAAAACTTTGTATTGAGGGAGCAAATTATACTAAGGTGATAATGTTATACTTTAAGAAAAAATTTATGAGAACAAAATATAAAATTTTAAAAAAATTTTAAAAAAATTAAAAGTTTTTAAAATAAATTTAAAAATTTTTAAAAATTTTAGGGCCCTAAATTTATCAGTTCAATACTTAAGAGAAGAAAAGAAAAAAAAAATGCCCTTGGATTTCTTGGATGAGCCGTGGGCTATGGGATTCATTGGGTTGGTCTGTGTTGCTCTTCCATTATCTAGTCCAAGGTATGGCATGGAAGGGTGTTTTGGACCCAACCTAGTTAGTCAGGTGAAGTCGCAGCGACCCTTAAACCCCGAGATCGAATCTCTTTAGGGATACGTATTGGCTTTCTGGGATTGCTGATCAGCCAAGGCTTACTTAAAGTTGGTTTACATCTTCGTGGTTCTTCACCGACTAGAGCCATGAGGTGAGTTTCACCCAGTGAGCACCTAAGGTAGCGGCTACTGGCTTCCTCCAACCACATAAAGTATGGCATGGACGAGACCCAATATGTGAATCGTTGGTCCTTGCAAAATAGATTAATGATAAAATTATAGGAACAAAGAATTGACCCTCCATGACTTTGACTTGGTATAAATATTTAACCATTAGTAAGTTATTATTTTATCCTTATTAATTAAATAAATTAATGATAAAATTTATGAGTTAGTAGAGATTATATCCATTAAATGAGCGAGATTAGTTGTGGTAATTTAGATGAAAATTTTATTTATTTTTAAAAAATAGTGTTTACTTTTTTGATATTATAAAATATAAATGTGAACATTCAAATGCAAAATAGAGTAAATAATAAAAACCTACTATTTGAGCCATAACCCACATACATATACCAATGAGTACAATTTGGACTAACTTTGAAATTTTATTATTACAAATTTTGCATATTTGTAATTTGGTAGTTTACTTGGTAAAACTTCTTTATAATACCATAAAGAGTTTTGTATTTTGTTCTCTTAATGATAGGAGATTTTACTTGATGCCCTCATTCTAAGATGCAAGAGTAACGATGGACGTGAGTTGATTTTAAAATATCTTAATAAAAATGCTCATAATCAATTAATATATCACCTTACTTACATCATTTAATATATATTTCAAAGATTAAACTGAGAATATATTTAGCTTTGATGACCAAAAGAAAAAATAAATAAATAAAAAGAGTCTTCTCTCCATTTATGGATTATCTCCCTATTGTATACAATGGGACTTTTGAACTAACTTCATACAATTATTAAATAGAATATATAACTACATTTTTTTATTAAGATAAAAAGAATATATATGATATTATATAACAGTATTAGACTAATTATATTTTGTTTGATTTTATTACTTCTTAATTGATTTTTTATTTGTATAAATATTTTAAATAAATGTTAATAAATTTGTGGAATTATTATCCAATCTAAATTAGATCTTATATAGATTGAATAGATTTGATAAATAAATTAGTTATTATAAATGTATTGTTCAACTAGAAAGAAACCAAGACAATTACAGGAACATTTTAATAGATTATGGGCTACTTTATTACACTTTGTGGGTCCAATCAGAATTTCTCCCTACTATAGGTCTTCACTAGAGCATGAGCCAAAACTCACCTCGACACGTGTCTTCTTCTAAGAGCTATTAAAACAAGATCTCTTGAGGTCACATGTCACCGGTAGCGCCAGTCAACCGGTCCCCAACCCCCGCACCGCAATACATATACCGTTCTTATAGCGGGGTCTTTGTTTGTTTGTTGTCACAAAAATGGGAGAAATTGAATCATCGCAATAAAATTCAGTGCAAAGTGTCGAAAATGGTGACTTTGAGAGTTAATAACATTTAACTCATGATTAGTTAGCCTAAAACAATTAATGGAAATTGTTCTTGTCATGTTAGAGATTGTTTTGGTTATGGTAGAAGCCATTTTCATGGTAGGAATTTATAATTAAATGTTGTTAAAGTTGGGTGTTTAACCATTTGGGAACTCATGTTAGACATGAGTCCCACATGGGAAAAATTGAGGAGTGTGAAAACCTTTGTAGACTAAAAGGCTTTTCTATAGACTTAATAGAAAAGCCCAAGGTATGGAGGATGCCACACGCGCCCGCTGCCCGCCCGACCCAGCTCAGTCTTGGCCCATGTTTTCACGGTCCTCTATTTTTATTTGGCCCAATTAACTCTAACTTAAAAAGGGAAAAAAGAAACATAAAATCTGGTAAGGAATTAGGGTCCTAATTCGGATTGGATTTTAATTTTTCCTAAGGCGAGATTACAAAAAAGGAACAAAGCCGCCATTAGGGTTTTTTATGCTCTGTTTTTCACGTCTTGTTTCCTTCAGAGAAAAATCGCCTTTTTCATTCTCCCTCCACGATCCATAATTTTTGGCTTATCGGGACCAGTGAACTTAGGGGATTTTCGAGGTGATCACAGTTGGTGTGCGTCAATAGTGATCTGAGACCGTCTTATCCTGCAAGGAGAGTCGCTGTACCCATCGCACCAGAATGGGGCGAATAACTTCTTGAAGGCAAACCAGTATTGGACTAGTGATTCGGTTAGCAGTACAGAACGTTGCGGCGTAGCTTGTCCAGAGGAGTGCCGGCGCCCGGTACATTCTGGTAGAACCACGAGCAAGTCTCTCAAGTATACTACTGACTTGTCTATTGAATTTGAATTCGGTTTAGTTACGTTACGTTTGAACTGTTTGGCCTTGCTGGCATTATTGATATTTGATAATTACGTTTGTTAGAGCCATGGTCGGGTATAGGTAGTGCTTGTACAATTCAGTTGAGTTGCCTGTCTGTGGTCGAGATATTTGATAACACTGTTTCTAAGTCTTCAAGAAGTTATTCTACAATTATCTGTTTGTGTGCAATGGCCAATTCGTCAAGTACTGCATCTGTTGCATATAAGCCTTTGGTTGACTTGAATGTTCTGCCGGACAAGTTTGGTCCAGGGCAGAATTTTAAGCATTGGCAACAACGCATGAAAATTTGGTTGACCATGAGGGGCTTATTGTCAACAGTGCAGGTAGACAAGCTCATACCAACTGAAAGGTATCCTAGAGTAGCTGAGATTGCTGCATGGGATGAACGGAACAATGTAGGCAAAGGGGCAATACTGTCAGCGTTGACAAATGCTCTCTTTGATGTCTACTATTCTGAGTCATACACAGCAAAGATGCTATGGGATGAATTAGATAGAAAATATAATACCGAGGATCAAGGTCTGGAAAAGTATTATGTCTTCAAATTCCTGAAGTTTTAAATGGTTGAAGGCAAGTCTATGACTAAATAGACTCAAGAGTTGCAATTAATTATTCATTCTCTTCATGAATTGGATATGGAACTTCTTGAGAAGTTCTAAGTGATGTCAATGATAGAGAAATTTCCTAAGTCTTGGGAGGACTTTGGTATGTCCCTCAAACATAAGACGAAGAAGATTTCTCTAAACGATCTGATGAAATCAATATCCATTGAGGAGCAATATAGAAAGAATAGTCATATTGTACCTGTGGAGTCTAATGTCCATGTGGTGACTATTGGGAATAAGAGCAATAATCAGAGGAATATGGGGGTTAATTTAAATTCTAAAAATATAAACAAGACAAAAGGCAAGGCCAAGAAGAAATCGAAAGTGAACAAACCTTGCTGAAATTGTGGTCAGGTGGGACATTGGGCTAAGAACTGTCCGTCTAAAAAGTCCAAAGTCAAACAAGGACCAAATTCTGAAGCTCAAGTCAATGTGGTGGTAGAGAATACTAATCAAGTGGAAGCTGATTTGAGTACACACCTTACTGAGGTTTGTACCATTGAGATTGGGACTGGCATTACTACTTCCAATGATGATGAAAAGTATGTTTCTGTTAACCCAGAAGTCTTTACTATTTATGAGCCACTTGAATGGCTGGTTAATACTGGAGCAAATGTGCACGTTTGTGCTGATAAATTACTTTTTATGTCTTACCAACCTATTAAAGGAAAAACTGTAAAGATGGGGAACTCAGCTGCAGCCAATGTATTGGGGATTAGATGTGTGGACTTGAAGTTTCCTTCAAGGCATATTCTTTCTCTTCATAGGGTGCAGCATGTTCCAATAGTGCGTAGAAATATTCTTAGTGGCTCATGTTTAGTTAGAGAGGGTTATGAATTGACGTTCAAATGTAATAAAGTAGTGATTATGCACTAAAATTCTTTTGTTGGCAAAGGTTATTTGTCAGATGGTTTATTTAAATTAAGAGTTGAACCATGTACTTCTGATTTGAATAAAGCTTCTTCTGTTGAGAATTCTGTTTATCCTATGGTGCACATTATTGAATCCACTTATGTTTGGCATAGTAGACTTAGACATTTAAATTTAGATTTTGTTAAAAGAATGATGAATTTAGACTTGATCCCTAAACATTCAATTGATAGAAGAACAAATGTCAAGTGTGTATGGAAGCTAAAATAACCAGGAAACCCTATCGCTCAATTGAAAGGGATTCAAAAATACTTGATTTAATTCACACAGACATTTGTGAATTTAATGGCTTGTTGACTAGGGATCATAAAAAATACTTCATTACTTTTATTAACGATTGTAGTAAATATTGCTATGTTTACTTACTTAAACATACAGATGAAACACTTGAAAAGTTTCTAATATTTAAAAATGAAGCTGAAACTTAAATTGGCAAGAAAATTAAAAGGTTAAAATCTGATAGAGGTGGAGAGTATGTGTCTAATCCATTTGTTGAATATTGCCAAAGTAATGGCATAATTCATAAGGAGACACCCCCTTATTCTCTCCAATCTAATGAGATTGCTGAACAGAAAAATAGAACGTTTAAAAATATGATCAACAATTTACTTTTGAATTCTGGATTACTTAAGTATATGTGGGGTGGGGCTTTGAATACGGCTTGCCATATTCTGAATAGGGTCCCTCATAAACATAAAGAGGTAACTCCATTTGAAATCTAGAAAGGTAGGAAACCTAACTTAAAATACTTCCGTATGTGGAGTTATCTTGCAAAAGTTCTAATCCCTAAACATAAGAGGAAGAAATTATGACCAAAGACTGTTGATGCCATCTTTATTGGTTATGTGGAAACAAGCTATGCTATGAGGTTTTTGGTAATTAAATCTGAAATACCTGGCATAGATTATAACATTATTATTCAATACCGTGATGCTACATTCTTTGAGGATGTGTTTCCCATGAAAACTGGTTTGCCTCAAAATGTTTCTACTTTAGATTCAGCCTTAACATCTGATTCTATTCCTGGTCTTGTAGAAAGGATGAACGATGTGAGGGCAGGTCCAAATAGTTCCAATACTCAAATTGAGGAATTAGAAGAATTTAGAAGAAGTAAGAGAGCTAAGGTAGTCAAGGACTTTGGAAGTAAATTTGTCACTTGCAATGTTGAGGACGAACCTTTAACTTTTCAAGCAGCTATGGTTTCCTCAGAAGCAGGGCATTGGAAAGGAGCTGTCAAAAGTGTGATGGATTCTATTATCTCCAATGGGATATGGAAACTGGTAGATCTCCCTCCTGGGTGCACTACATGGATATTTAAGAAGAAACTTAAACCAGATGGGACCATAGATAAGTATAAAGCCAGATTAGTTGCCAAAGGGTTTAGATAAAAGGAGGGAATAGACTATTTTGATACCTACTCTCTTGTTACTCGTTTGACTACAATCCAAGTGCTAATCGCATTGGCTTCTATATATGGTCTCACCATCCACCAAATGGATGTGAAGACAGTTTTTCTTCATAGTAATCTTGAAGAAGAGATATATATGGATCAGCCTGAGGGATTTGTATCCAAAGGAAATGAATGGAAAGTTTGTAAACTTGTGAAATCCCTATATGGTCTAAAACAAGCACCCAAACAATGGCATGAAAAATTTGATAAAACTATTTTATCATTTGGCTTCAACATAAATGAGAATGACAAGTGTGTTTACTGTAAGGTTAAAGGTAATGCATGTATTGTTCTATGCCTGTATATGGATGACATTTTGCTATTTAGGTCCAATGTTGAGATAATTAATAAGACTAAATCATTCTTGAAAAGTAAGTTTGAAATGAAGGATATGGGAGTAGCAAATGTGATTCTTGGCCTAAAGTTGATTCGCTCAACTGAGGGGATAACCATTTCTCAAACTCACTATGTTGAGAGTGTTCTTGAAAAATATGGTTATCAAAATTATAGAATTACTAAAACTCCAAATGACCCTTCTGTAGCTTTGTACAAGAATGAAAATGAAGTTCCTGTATCTCAATTAAGATATTCTCAAATTATTAGTAGCTTGCAATATCTTGCAAATGGCTCAAGACTAGATATTTCATTTTCTGTATCTAAGCTAGCACGATATACAAGTTGTCCAAATCGGACTCATTAGGAGGCCTTGGATAGAGTACTAAGGTACTTGTAGGGAACAGTTTCCCTTAGACTGCATTATGGGAAATTCCCTGCTGTACTTGAAGGGTATAGTGATGCAAGCTGGATAGTCAAGAACTCTAGTAGCAATGGTTGCACTAGATATGTGTTTACATTAGATGGCGGTGCAATCGCCTGGAAGTCTTGTAAACAAACTTTGATAACTCGGTCAACTTTTGAGGCTGAGTTATATGCCTTGGATACTACTAGAACGGAAGCTGAATGGTTGTATGGACTATTGTCCTCTTTGCCAATGATCAGCAAGTCCGTTGCTGCTATATCTGTGCATTGTGATAGTCAAACCACAATTGCAAAGATAAAGAGTACCAAGTATAATCAAAAGACTAAGAGACACATCCAAGTTAGACTTACGTCTATAAGGGAGTTAGTGTCTGTTGACTTTGTTGGATCCAAAGATAACATTGCAGACCCCCTAATTAAGGGACTAGAAACATCCTTGTTCCTTAAATCCAGGTTGGGAATGGGATTGATAACCCAGTAATGATTCACCTACAGTAGCAACCCAACTGACTAAGTGGAGATCCCAAAAGGCAGTTCAATGTGGTATAAACAAGCTGTTTGAGTGAATCTGGCACCAATTCTGATACCTTTGTATCTAGGTCCTTTCCCTAAAAGCCTGTGGTGCGTTTATTACAATAAGTAAAATTTTTGACTCTGAATGGGATCAAGTCTTTTAGACAGGATGCTAGTAGTACATCCTTGGAGATCGCCAACTATGTGAATGTTGTTGTGTGGCCGCAACTAAAGGGAATTGGATTTTCTCTGAATACACTCATGAGATAGGATCAGGACACATAGCCATAACGTGTCAACCCTAAAGATTATCTCCATAGCCGATAGTTTGTTGTTACCAATGGACGCCGTCACATTCAATGTTCAGATTCAAGGCTTAAGTCCATCTGTTCCTGTGGGGGCATAAGTTGGATAACTTAGGTAGTGATTCAAACCGGAAGGTACCATTATCGAAAGCAGATTATGTAAATCCTTGATAGTCTTTAACTATGGATTTGTTGGGGATTGTTGAAAATGGTGACTTTGGGGGTTAATAACATTTAACTCATGATTAGTTAGCCTAAAACAATTAATGGAAATTGTTCTTGTCATGTTAGAGATTGTTTTGATTATGGTAGAAGCCATTTTCATGGTGGGAATCTATAATTAAATGTTGTTAAAGTTAGGTGTTTAACCATTTGGGAACTCATGTTACACAAGAGTCCCACATGGGAAAAATTGAGGAGTGTGGAAACCTTTATATACTAAAAGACTTTTCTATAGACGTAATAGAAAAGCCCAAGGTATGGAGGATGCCACACGCACGCGCCGCCCGCCCGGCTTAGGCTTGGGCCATGTTTTCATCGTTCTCTATTTTTATTTGGCCCAATTAACTCTAACTTGAAAAGGAAAAAGGAAACATAAAATCTGATAAGGAATTAGGGTCCTAATTCGGATTGGATTTTAATTTTTCCTAAGGCGAGATTAAAAGAAGGGAACAGAGCCGCCGTTAGGGTTTTTTATGCTCTGTTTTTCGTGTCTTGTTTCCTTCAGAGAAAAATCCGCTCTTTCATTCTCCCTCCGCAATCTATAATTTTTGGCTTATCGGGACCGGTGAACTGAGGAGATTTTTGAGGTGATCACAGTTGGTGTGTGTCAACAGTGATCTGAGACCGTCTTATCCTGTAAGGAAAGTCACTGTACCCATTGCACCGGAGTGGGGCGAATAACTTCTTGAAGACAAACCAGTATTGGACTGGTCATTCGGTCAGCAGTACAGTACGTTGCAACGCAGCTTGTCTAGAGGAGTGTCGGCGCCTGGTACGTTCTGGTAAAACCGCGAGCAAGTCTCTCAGGTATACTATTGATGTACTGAATATGGAAATTCAGAATTATAATTGTAATACAACGTATTTTCTCTCTTTTCTATAAGTTTCAAGACTTTTCGTTGCCAAAAACCTAGTATTGCCAGTAGTTTTGAAGTGGTCTGGGATCATTTAATGAAAATCTTGAAAGGGATTCTGGATTCTATTCCTTGGGCTTTCATGGCTGATGTGGAATGGGATGCATCAGGTTTTGAGGAATTAATGCTTGGCAGTGGATGAGTAGCTGTTTCAGCTTCCAATGCTATGAGAAGGGAAAGCTCTGGATTTATGCCCCTTCATCTCAAATACGATATTTATATTTGACCTGGTCAAAGGCTTATGAGAGCATTTGACTATCTATATTATACCGCCTTACATCTAACATAATTGGACCCATTCAAGATAGTGGTTCCACATCAATTCCTTATTTTTGAATTACGCTAGTTATTGAAATTTTAAGTGAATACTTGTTTATTTGGAGACACTAGGAGCCAGCAGTTAGGAGGCTGATAGAAACTTGACGTCATGTTAAATGTAATTGTATAATCATATGTTTCTTTTAGTTTGAATGTCTTTCAGTTCCAAATTTGAGATGTGACATGAAAGTTTCCTGGATTTCACTTAATCATACTTGTGAACTAAGTGCAGCATACCTGGTCTATAAAATCCTGCTGAACTTCTTATTACTCGTGTGGTCCTTCGGTGCTTAGCCATCATGAACATGGTTCTTATTTTTGCAGCACCAAGCACAAGAACCAAAATTTGGCAATTGGGAAAGTGAGGACGATGTACCCTACACTCAATATTTTGATAACGCTAGAAAGGGTAAGAAAGGTGGCAAGATGAATCCAAATGATCCCAATGACTCTATTGATGCTGAAACAAAGAGCCAAAAAGGACCAGTGGCAACAAGGCCAAAGCATGTAAGACGCACTAGTCGAGAAGATGATGAGATGAGGAGATCAGCAGACTCTCCCTTGCACTTTGATACCATGAGTCTGAAATCTGCTATTGGATCACCTCATCAAGGACATGGCAGTTTAAAGTATGGAATCAGTAGGTCGGATTTAGATGCATCAAGGGGCACAGAACAAAGATTAAGGCATGAAGGCCAACTGAGTCTAGAAGAAGGTGATTTGAGGAGGCCAACTGATTCTCCATTGCGCAATGACACTGCAGAACCAAAGAACTCTATATGATTCACCACGTCATTGATACAGTAGCCTGACTGCTGGAGACACACCTAAGAGGGTTGGAAGGCAAAGTGTGGGGTCTGATTGCAGTATTGAACATTCACCGCTACACCCTCATTCTCAGGTAAGGACTAGAGACAATGGCAATGGAGTTTCTTCACCATCATGGAAAAGAAAGGGCTCATTCGAAGGTGGCCGGGGCATGGCTCCCTTAACTCCTGGAAGATCCCGGTTGAGATCAGTAGCACAAAGCAATGAAACTGTAACATCTTTTTCCTGCTTTCTTAATTTTCTTTGCAGAAATTAAGTTGAAAATTAGTACAAACTTTGAGCCAATAAAGTTTAGACTTCTGATTGTAGGGGGAACAAAAACTTCTGTCTTTTACTTTGACATCATTTACTCTTGGTCTAAAAAAAATGAATGTATATGGCACACTTATCTTTCTTTGTGGTGTCTTCCTTGAATTGGATTTTGTGCCTTCACAAACGTTAACATTTAACTCACATAGAGAATTGGATTTGGAAAAATTGATTGGAATAAGTACATCAAGTTGTCTTTCAAACACATGGAATAAAGCTGCAGCAGAGTTTTTCTAGAAGGCTTGCTGGTATTCTAAATGATTATCATTTCTCCTTCCAATTTTTTATACAAGGCATTTTAGATTTCTTTTTCTTTTTTTTTTTGGGTACAAGTATATATTGCTTTAAAAAATCACAAAGGTATTTATTGTCTTTTTTCTAATATGTATTTATTGTCTTTTTTTCTGATTCTATTCTTATTAATACTCGACTAAACCATGTCATTAAGATATGCTTAACTTAGTCTTTTTTTCTCAAACTTCATAGATTAAGGGCTTTTTTAATCTTTGTGCCAATACTTCCTTAATCTATTTGCCAAAACTTTAAAATGCTTGTAAAAGAACCGGAGGGTGTATTATTTTTATAACTACCTTCTGGTTGTTCCTTGTCAGTTTTGTTCATATCTTGCAACATTTTCCTTTTATTTCCATGTGTGCTTATTCTATATGAAAGACTATGCTCTGGTAATGGATGTCGCAGCCCGATCATAGCCCCTGCTGTTCCTAAGTTTGGTGATTGGGATGAGAGTGATCCTGCATCAGTAGAAGGAAACACTCACATCTTCAACCGAGTGCGGGAGGAGAAACAGAGTGGCACAGGAAAAGTACCTGTCACACCAACTGAAACATCTTACTCCAATGGACAGACAAAAATTGGAACTGAGTATCCAAAGGTACATGCATAACCTTTCCTCTCTATTGCCTTGAAGTAATTTTGTGTGTGTGTGTGTACATACTTATGTACCTCCCTCATCTTTCCCTTAGGGTTGCTGGTGCTTACAATGGGGCAGAAGATGATACCTTCTTTTGTTGAATGAAGGCATATTTGGCATGTATACTATGTAATACTCATAGTGTATAGAGTTACCATTAAGTAAGTATAATTCCTGATTGTGTTTTGATCCTTAAGAAGAAAATTATTTTTTATGAGAAAGAAGTTCCTTTTTCCAGAATCTTCCTTCATTCTTCCATAGGATTTCAATCTGCCTAATTGCATTTATTTTCTTCCTGTGATGATGATCTACTGGACATGGCGAATACTGTTCTCATGCAAATTTATTTCTTTAGAACACTGCTACATCTGTTAGACTATTACAACTAGGCGCATATGTCACTAGTAAGTCTGACCTTGTTTTATCGAGTTAACAGAATTTGGATATTTTGCCGTGTATAGTATAATATTTGGAGTGATCAACAATTGATGTTTCTTTCTAAATTTTTAATATATTTTCTGAATTTAAGATAAAATCTTACCATGAAAAATTGAGTAATTTTGACGGGGATCTGGATGATGAGAAGAGACAAATAAGAACAATTGATTGGAACCTTAGCCAATCTTGGCAAGAAAAGGGATGTTTTTTTTAAAAAAAAATTGTAATCAAAGTCAATAATAATGAATTACAAAGTAAGTTAATAATAGTCAATAATAAGGTTTTTGCTTAGTTTGGCCACATTTTAAAAATGAAATCATAAATTGGATGTGTTTTGGGCAGAGGTCCTAAAGTGGACCAAACTAATTTATTGAATGCATTCTAGCAAAATAAGGATGCATTCAATAAAGTTTTGGCATACGTGGTAAATGCATTCGAATGAACGATTGTGTTGGAATGCATTCTAGCAAAATAAGTACGCATACAGTCAAATGAACGAGTGTGTTATTTTGTTTGTTTCTGTACGTTTGTTTTTCTTGGAATTTTTTGGCAGAAGTGGTAAATGCATTGGAATTTCAGGATGAGGGAATTTTGTTGATTAGGAAGCATTAAATTCTGGAATTATTGCACTTTGAGGTTTATTGACATTCTTGAATGAATTTTGTTGGCTGGATGAATTGCTTTGGAAATATGGAATTATCATTAGAATTTTTTTGGATTATCTATATTTCAGAATAAGGAAAGGACTTCTGTTGAATTGGAATTATTGCATTTTGGGGTTTATTGGAATTTCTTGCATTAATAAATTTCTGGATGAATTATTCGCATCGTTACTTCTGTCCTCAATCTTAGTATCCACTAAAAATATCTTGTATTATTGGAGTGTGGAACTATGTATTATTTTGGTTGAGGAGTCATTGTATTTTTTGGACAATGGAGCAGCTCTTTTTTTCCTTTTTCTTCTTAGTGTCACCAAATGGTTCCTTATTTTTTTCCCCCTCTTTTCCCATTATGGATTATGCAAGTATTGTATATTTTGAAGTTTCTTGGAGTTTTGGCACCTATTATTAGAAGTCAAATTAAGAGAAAAAAGAAGAAAGGGGGAAGAAAGAAGGAAAAGATGGAGAAGTAAAATAAGTTACATTCGAGGGAAGTATGGTTATAACTCTTCTGATTGACAGGAGGATTTGTTGTTTAATGAACTTTCGATGGGTGTTGATTTTGTTGAATCGTTAATGGTAAATGCAAGTTTTGTTTGTGTTGTTAAATTGAGAAATATTCCCGAAGAAGGGGCGACTCTGCCAAATGTTTTTTGGAACATACATCGCTCTCCGAATAATCTAGTTATGGTTTGGTAAACATTAAAATTTCTGAACAATGCTGCAAATAAACATGAAATGCTCATAATTGTACATGTCAGCGTCAAGATAAATTATCTTGAACCCTAAACCCTAAAACGATGAACCTTAAATCATAAATATTAGACCCTGGTAAGCCACAGAAGTCGGAGTCCAAAATTTATAAAACCAAGAACACTGAAGCCCATTACCAAGATCCCTATGTTGATATTAGGCAAATTGTCAAATTTAGTCCTTGAACTTTTTATTTTTTGTAACATTGGTTTCTTTTTTTTATTTTCAACGTATTAGATCTTTTATCCCTATGTTGATCTTTTTTTTTTTTTTTAGTCCTTCCAATCAATTTTTGGCCAGTCAACAGTCGGCTGAAAAAGTCAATTCCAAAAGGGCCAATTTGGTCATTTTACAGTACACAATTGAAAAAATGAAATAAAAATAAGTAGAAAGAATTTATACAAATTCTTTATAGAAGTTGTAGAGGCTACACACGAATGCCGTCAAGTTCTCCAAATCGTAATTTGGGTCGGCTTCATAGCAACACACACGATGTAGAAAAATATAAATTTACGAGTGTCTCAGCATAACAATACAAAAAGTAAGAAATCATTGGACAAATCGCCATTTTGGTTGGTTCCATTTCTCCTCTTTCCCCTCTTCCTCCAACGATGGCAATGGCAAAGCTCTAAGATGATGCTTACTAGTCTTGGCGAAATTGGTATTGTGGTTTAAATTGAATTTGATGTACATTTAGTGTTTTAATGGGGTATGTAAAGGAATGAATGGTTGTTAAGGGTTTGCCTACGATGGGGGTTTACCTAATGATTCTAAAGGGTTACCTACAGTGGGGGTTTAATTTGATGTATTAGAATGTGAGTTGATTTATGAATTTTTAGAAAAGGAAAAATTGTTTTCCTTCATGGATCAATGCATTTTTTTTCTCTTGAGGGAAATTCGGATGAATATGACAATCCCTCCAAATTTTTATTTTGACGCATAAGGAATTACATTAATCTCCCTCATAGTTTGCTGCAATTCTGTTGAAGTTTTAGACATCTTCATAATCTTCCTTGTTAGAGCTGTCAATGGCCTTGTTAATTTGAGACATCATCAACTCCTTTTCACATCTTTTGCTAGGTTCATTGCAATTAGTACATGACTGCATCATCTGAGTAGGATGATTTTTATTAGGAATGTTTCCCTTTCTTGTCATGATATTTTATAATTTTGTTTCATTATTGTTTATCATCTCAATACTTAATTTCCCTCTTCTGTGATGCTTAGTGTTTCCCTTTACTTCAGTTCTATGATGCTATCTTGTGAACTCAAGATCGACCAGACCCTTCGGTCAACCTCAAGATAAAACCAAAGGATGCATAGAAGAAGTGGCGGAGAAGCCAAAAGGCTTCATGTACGTAGTCAGAGGAATTAACAAAAGTCTAGCCAAGGACGCAAATTGGAGGGGATTCTAGACTCAGAGATCGTCGAACACTTCTTGGTGTAAGACTTTTTACAATTTTCAGCAAACAAAATTGTGGATTTGCCCCCTCATTCTTTTATTATTATTATTATTATTATTATTATTATTATTATTATTATTATTATTATTATTATTATTATTATTATTATTATTATTATTATTGTTATGTTATGTTATTATTATTATTATTATTGATGTTATTGTTGTTGTTGTTGTTGTTGTTGTGTTGTTGTTGTTGTTGTTGTTGTTGTTGTTGTTGTTGTTGTTGTTGTTGTTATTGTTATTTTAAATGGTAGTGGTGAATTTTGCAGAAAGCTCTTGAGAGAAATTCCCGAAGAGAAGAGAATTGCAATTGCACATCTTGACTCATTGTAGTTCTACATATATACAAATATAGTAAAGAGAAAGTGTTGGATTGGTTGACGAAAGTGGATGTTTTGTCTAAGAAATTTGTTCTTGTACCAATTATTATCTGGTATAAGTTGGTTGTGTTATTTACATTATGTATTTTTTTTACATTGAATGAGATGGCCAAACCAATGCCATTCATCTGTGCTTCATTTGTTCTTGATCATTTCTTATCAATTGTTATTTTTGTAGGTCTCACTAGTTTTTGTTGATATTATGCAACTTTAATGAAGATTTAGAATCCAAGAGTCAATGCATGGTCTTGCTAGACTCTCTTCAAAATGCAGAACACAAATTTGAACCTCATATAAGAGCATATGTTAGAGTGCCTTTTCCCTTTAACAAAAATAAAAAAGGAACTAAATACTTAGCGTGTTTGAAGGATAGTTTTGTGCTGAATAGTTATGTTATGGATAGTTTTGTGCTGGACATCATTTTTTTTGTTATTTCAGATTTTTATTTATTTTTTTTTTTGTTATGGATAGTTTTGTGCTAGACATCCTTCTAACTAACAGGCTGCCTGTGGATAAGGAAACAATAAACAAAATTCCATTTGTGATCCCTAAGGTTAGTCACATTTTATAGAACATGTGGTTTTGTTGTCTTATGTTATAGCTGAGAGTGATCTACACTTACTTCTTGGTAAATTTATGAATAGGTTCCGTAGCAGACAAATGCAGGGGATTGTGGATGCTATCTCCTATATTACGCATATTTGTTTATGGAAAATGCCCTACCTGTAACACTCCTACTAATGACAACAACGGAAGTATATCAACACCAACTGTCGCCCCGTCCAGTTTCCCTGACAAAGGGTCTTTATAACGAAAATAATAGAGTAAATATATATATAAGATCCAGACTCAATAATATCCCACATTGATGGCCACACATATACATATATCAGAGGATCTCATACATGCCATCTCTATCTATAACAGAATACAGTACATGATCAAAAAGGAAGCTGTCCAGACCTAAACCGCTGACTCTGTGGTATCGTCCTTCAATCCGTAAGTCCGCTCTGCTCTATATCCTACAAAAAGGTGAGATAAAAGACCCGTGTAAGTGACGAATTACCCAGTGAGTCTCATGTGTGCTAGTATTTTATGAAAGAATAAGTTACATAAAATTTTTGTGGAATAGCATATCATTTGTTCATTGGAAACAATTTCAAAACTCTTTAAAGAAAAGTTTATCAAGAACTCAATCATTTTTAGAAAACTTAATTTCAAATTTTAAATCATTACCCCAGTTTCAAACCATAGACACTTGTCCAATAGAAGGTCGGCCTGTCTACAAGTCCCGTAGTCCTTGCCTTCGGCGTCACGTATCATTGTACGAGACCGTAGCCTCCAGTACTTAACCGTGCATTATCGGAATAAGTACACCGCAGCGTACTTCTACTCAGACCGTAGCATACCTAATGTACCACAACACATAAACTTTACTTGCCACCATAAGTTACGGGTCCCAATTCTGACATCAATTACCATCGAGGTGGTAAGGAGTCGAACACACCGAGTGTCCCCACCAGACATCCAGCGAATGACGTGAAATAAGAAGTGCCCGCAGACGCGGTAATTGCCAGGTGCTAAACGGCTAGTCAGGACGACTCATCTCGATCTCCTATCACCCCGTTTGGAGCAAGAAAATCCTTAGAACTAGGCTAGGTTGCTAGGGTCGTCTAACTCTAACGTAGACTAGTATAAAGATCAAAGTTCTTGCTGAGTACTCAACGTTACCGATACCAACCCCTTCGGACTGATCAAGGCAGAGGGTTATTTGATCTCGCAGGATTTTCAAATCAAAATATTTTTCAAAATTTGATCCCACTGACTCGCAAGTTAGATAATCATTCACATAGGCTCTGCAGAGCCAATCAATTCATTCCATAGGCATTCCATAGGCAAGTCAAGGATCAAAAGTCATTTCTCAACAGTCAATCTCGTAACGAGAGATTATTTTTCAAAATTATATTGAAACAGGATAAAGAGTTCTGTTCACACATCAAAACATGTTTCCAAGAGTATCCGGGTCATTTTCCCTATACTCGATCACAACAGTCCTTTTCCAAGGGCATTTGGGTCAGTTTACCCATGCCCGATTCGAAAAGACTTTTTGAGGGTATTCGGGTCATTTTACCCTTACCCGATTTGAAAAATATTCACAAGAGTTCCGATAAGGATATTTCGATCATTTATCGAATACCCGAGTTCCAAAGGTTTTCATAAAATATTCTAATAAGGACATTTGGATCATTTTTCAAATATCCGTTTTCAAAAGGAATTCATTTCAATAAATTCAGAATTCTAATCCGAAAAGAGGATTAAATTCAAAGTTTCCAAACACATTTCCATAACATGTTCAATAAGGGCATTCTGATCAATTTACGAATACTCGATTCCAAAAATTACTATTTTATGAAAATCCCATGCATTTAATCTAAAAAAGACTAAATTCACAAAATCATACTTTAATCATCCGTTAAGGTTTCCAAGCTAATCATAAAATTCATTCAAACCCGAAATAGTATAAAAACAAATCTTGCTCAGATAAATCTTAAACATATTCAGGGATTTCCAAAATGGTATATAACATAGCATTTTATGGAAAAACAAAGCACACTAGCTTTAGCAAGAATTTTAGAAATCCAAGAGACTCATCTTGTGTCCTAAGTACTCTTCCCGTTCACGGCCATTTAGTCACCGTTTCTACCATTTTCGACGTTACATTGGCCGTTTACTGCTAAATCTATACCAAACATCGTTTTCGGATCAATTCCCATTCGACTAAAAAATAGGCGACGGTTGGCCGACATCCAACCGATGTGCCTGACGGTAGCTGACGTCCAACTAACGTTTAGCCGATGGTTATCCGACGGGGCCGACGGTTAAGAAAAACACTCAACTTTCGTTCACATCGTTTTTTCGTCGTTTTTCTGATTCTTTCGTTTTCCTTCTTCCACATACTTCCTCCCTTCATAAACAAAGGATTAACTTCATATTTTCGTAATTATTTCATCCAAAATCACACAATTAATCATCCTTAAATTCGTCCATGTTCCAAGTAAATTTCTAGAACTTTACTGTTTTGACACATAATTTTGTTTTGGACATAACTTTCAATTCACAACTCCGATTTTGCTGTACGATATACCAAAATGACCGTAAGACTCTTAAATTTAATTTTGAGTTGGCCAGTTGGCCATTTTTAGAGTTCTGGTCCCTATGACTCGTTACTGAGCAAAAACATCTCCAATAATTTTCTAATTTTTAGTCCAATTTCACAAAAAAAAGTTCACCTACTTGTGCTTCTTGATTCATAGCACCTATATTACCCTTAGTCCACTTCATTTACCTTAAAACAACTTTAATTCTTCTGGTTTTCAAGTGCAAGAAAGTGACTAAGTTCTTATGCAAATAGCATACAATTAACATCAACATTAAAAAACAATAATAATCTATTTTCTTTAACATTTAACCCCCTTTTTATCCCAACTCTACCATCTTTCTTCTCAATCATGAAGCCCCCTTTAAATCACCATTGAAACACCCTTATTCACCATACAAAATATAGCCTATGAATCCTTCATCCAACCGGTACACACACTTGCACACACAAAGTCTCACATAGTACACAACAATCATTTTAATCATCACAAATCTCATGTTTTCATGTTATAATTCATATCAAAACAATCACTGTAATGAAATGTACAACTTTAATTCTTGAAGCATAGGACTTTTACCTTGTGTATAGGATGTTTTGGCTTGATCTTTCTCCAAGCACACCAAGAAATACACGCACTTTTTCTTTCTCTCACTTTTTCTATTTTTTTCCTTGATTTTTCGTTTCCTTTTCTTCCTTATTTCTTCCTTCCTTCTTATTTTATGGTCTTGGCCAGTTTCTCCCCTAAATCCACCTCCATTCTTGGTCAAAATAATTGCCAATAGGAGTTCTCTCAATTAAATGAATGGTGACTAATTTACACATGTCGCGATCTCGTTTTTTTCGCATTTTCCTTAATTATTTTGCAAAACTTATTTAAGAAGTCTTGCATGCATGAATATTTCGAGCATCTTCTTATTACTTGACACTTGTCATTGGCCACCAATCACAAGAAGCCACACATACTATTTTCAATCGCATTTTCCTATTTTCTTCAGAAATAACCAAAATCGGGTCCATAACGGGAAAATATTTTATTTCACCATTCACCTCCAAAAATTCCACTAAGTCCATTGGTAACACTTAAATTCTTCAATTCCTTCTTTACTTGGTCAATTTTGCGGTCAAAGTCGCGGGTGCGGTCAAAATAACGAAAATGCCCCCGATACCTAGGGTAGCATAATTCACACCAAAACGTGCATTTCATCTCACTGATCAATTTCTCTTTTCAAAGTACCCTAAAATTCTTGTTTTGTTAATAATAATAATAGCCTTCTAAAAATTTAGGGTACGGGTAAAACAAATCTAATAATTACATCCAAGTCCCGACAAAATTTTATTTCACCAAAGTATTCATCTCATTATACCGTTCAACTTTTGTTCTAGTCATCAATACAAATTCTTATTCTATTACAAATAGTAGCCAATTGAAAATAAAAAGGGGGTGTTACATTCTCCCCTCACAAAAATTTCGTCCTCAAAATTTGACTTACACTTGGAATAGTTCTGGGTATTCTTCAACATCTTTGCCTCTGTCTCCCAAGTTGCATCTTGTACAGGATGATGATTCCACGGTACTTGTACAAGTGGAATTTTCTCATTCCTCAATTCCTTTTCAGCATACTCTAAGATCTTAATAGACTTTTCTTCATTCTTCAAGCTTAGAGTCAATTTAATGGGTTCTTCATTCAAAATGTGGATAGGATCAGACACATACTTTCGAAGTTGGGATATATAAAACACGTCGTGAATAACTTGAAGTTCTACTGGTAACTCCAAATCAATAGGCTACTTTCCCAATCCTCTCGACAATAGGGTACAGTCCAGCATCTTTTCTTATTCTTTGATTCCCAATTGTCATTGTGGAGCCAACTTCAAGAATACATGATCCCCTTCAGTAAATTCCAAATCTTTCCCACGTCGATCCACATAACTTTTCTGTCTACTTTGCACTACTTCTAACTTGGTTTTGATAATCTTTACAACCTATAAGACCTTTTCAAGATCAAAAGCATCTTATTCGCCCGTTCTCAATCCTAAACTTTCCCAATATAACGGGAATTGACTTTTTCTTCCATATAAATTTTATTTAACTTCTCTAGAGAATCCCGTTGATTGATAGGGATGAAATGGGCGGATTTAGTCAATCGATCCACTATCACCCATATACTATCTCGCTATCCTACTGCCATGGGCTATCCTATAATGAAATCCATAGTAATTTCACTCCATTTCCATGATAGAGTTGGGTAACATCGGCAGTACTCTTCAAGCCGTTGCTAATCAGCTTCACTTGTTGACAAGTTAAATACCGAGCTACAAAATATAAGATATCCTTCTTCATACCAATCCACTAGTAATGCCGTTTTAAGTCCTGATACATCTTTACGGCTCCTATGGATATATACTTACTTCAGGGTGTCTTCTGCTAAAATGTCTTACCTTATCGTAGACTGTTTTGGCATACAATACTGATTTCGGTAATAAATGATTCCATCAATATCCCTTCGAAACTCATCTCCTCCTTTGTTTACCTCTTTTTGCACCAACCTCTGTAACTCTTCATCTTTATCTCGCTCTTCCTTCTACTGCTGTAGGAAGGTAGGTTGAATGGAAATATTATTCAGCCTTATTTCTCCCTTTACGGTAAATATTTCCTATTCCGAAATTTGTAACATCCGAAGAGCTGATAAATTTGCTTTCCTACTAAGGGCATCCGTTACGGTGTTTGCCTTCCCAGGATGATACTTGATGGGATACCAAAATTCTTCCAGGAACTCCATCCACCGACGTTTCATTTTCAAATCTTTCTGGGTAAAAATATACTTCAAACTTTTGTGATCGGTGAAAACTTCAAACTCAGCTCTATACAAATAATGTCTCCACTTCTTAAGAGCAAATATAATAGCTGCCAATTCTAGGTCGTGCGTAGGATAATTCTCCTCATGGGGTTTCAATTTTCTAGAGATATAGGCTATTACCTTTCTCTCTTGCATCAATACTCCTCCCAATCCTTCTTTCGATGCATCCATATACACCTCATAAGGTTTATCGATCTTTGGCAGTGCTAAAACAGGAACAGAGCTTAACCTCTTTTCAGTTTCTGAAAACTTTTCTCACATATTTCAGTCCACACATAGATGACTTTTTTTTGGGTGAGTTGAGTCAAGGGTGTTGCTATCTTACAGAATCCCTCAATAAATCTCTGATAACACCCTACTAATCCCAAGAAACTTCAAATTTCAGTTGGAGTCTCGGGGCATTTCCAATTTATCACCGCCTCGACTTTTGCAGGATCTACTGTAATCCCTTCCTTGGGTATTACATGTCTCAAGAATGCTACTTCCTATACCTAAAACTCACACTTACTAAATTTTGCATACAATCTAGCCTCCCTTAATTTTCCTAATACTTTCTGAAGGTATTGTTCATGTTCTTGGGGATCTTTAGAGTGCACCAGAATGTCGTCTATAAATATAACCACAAAATCATTTAAGTACGGCTAGAATGTTCGGTGCATTAAGTCCATAAAAATAGCAAAGGCATTAGTAACACCAAAGGGCATCATTGCAAACTTAAAATGCCCATATCTAGTATTAAATGTCATTTTTGGTATATCTTCTTCCCGAATTCGGACTTGATAATATCTTTGCCTCAAGTCTAAATTCGAAAAACATCTAACTCCCTACAACTGGTCAAACAGCTCATCAACCATTGGCAATGGATACTTATTCTTTATCGTCACTGCATTTAACCCTCGATAATCTATACACATTCATAATGACCCATCTTTCTTTTTTACAAACAATACAGGTGCTCCCCATGGCGAAGTACTTGGTAGGATAAACCCTTGCTCCATTAACTCCCATAGTTGTTTCTTGAACTCCTGTAATTCTGTAGGTGCCCTTCTATAAGGAGTCCTTGAAACGGGTTCTGCCGATGGCACTAAATCAATGAAAAACTCTACTTCTTTCTCCGACGGTAATTCCTTCAATTCCACTGAAGAAATATCTAAATATTCATTTACAACAAGCATATCTTCAGGCTTCTTAACCTTTCATGGCTTATTAAGTACATAAGCCAAGTATCTTATGCACCGTTTCCTAATCATCTTTCGGGCCTTGAGCCCTAAAATAAAAGCATTATTTTTCCTTCCAACCTCACCTACAGATTCCAATATAGGTTTCCCAAGCCGATGGAAATGTACTACTTTATGTCTACAACCAACTTGAGCATGATGCTGAGATAGCCTATCTATGCCCATCCTCTATGAGCAAATTTATCAAATCTCCTTCCAATACTTCATCTTCTACCAAGATCTTACAGTTCCTATGTATTTTTTTACTATTCATTTGCTTCTCCAATAGAGTACTAACAATTATTTCATATGAAATTTATTCCCCTTTTATCTCCATAGAATCAAGAAATAAATTGGCAACAAAGGGATGCGTAGAACTGAGATCTACCAATACTTTAGCAGTATGATCGAAAAAAGGAAACGTACCTTCTACCACTGCAATCTGATTATCCATCTTTTCTAAGGCCACCATCCGAGTGTTTACTTGCAGTTCGGAGGGTCCGGTTCTAGAGGTAAAAGCCTGCACTGGGTTTTTTCTTCCAAATCCTGACCTCTGTCCTTGGCGTTAACTTCAGGTCGGCTCCATCCTCCTATCGTTCATGGGTGAGGGCAATTTAAAATCTTATACTCAATTTCCTTACAATTGAAGCATTTAGACGGGGCGGTCCTCCCATCGGGCCAGTCAAGCCTCCCTTCATTTGCATCTTCCTTTTCCTCTACCATCGGAACCCTCCAGGTCTCTTTTGATTTATACCCTGAAATCAGCCTCGGTTCCTCCTGCCTACTTATTCAATATCAGTCATTTCTGTTCTAGAAGCCATTTCTACTGCAGGATTGTTAATTATGGGAGCCATACTAGCTAATACTCTCTTTAGCTCTAGCCTAAGCCCTTCACAAAACATCTAACCTTATATGCTTCTGAATGGACTAATAGTGGGCAATATTTTGATAGTTTAGTGAATTTAGCAGCACATTGTCCTACTGTATGACCTCCTTACCGAACAGCTTGAAATTCATCGTCCTTTCTTTCTACTACCCAAATGGGAATAAATTCTTTCTTAAAACTGTCCTTAAAATCTATCCACTCCCATTCTCGTTGATTCATCTCTCTTGCCCACCAATCTTAGGTAGGTCCTTTTAGCTGGAATGTAGTAAGTTGTACCTTCCTTTGCTCTGAATAGTTCAGGGCTGCAAAGATCTTTTCCATATGTTCAATCCAATTTTTCAACCTTTTGTTCAAAGTCAAGTCACCCTTGAAATTGCGGAGGGTGAAATTTCAAAAAGCGCTCAAGGGCTCAATTCGACTCGACTTCACCTTGCTGACTTTTCTTACTCATACTCTCATTTACCCTAGCATTCTTAGTCAACTATTGGATCGTGTCAGCAATCTTTTGGAAGGTTTGAAACATAGGGTGGTCTAAGGTTATGAGGTGGGGAACTTCCGCCTGTGGTTCCTCTACCATTGGTTTAGGGTTATTTCAAGTTACTCGCGATGATTGTCTGGAGGGTCCATTTAGAAGGCATCTGCACAGTTCATAAGATTTTACCGATATAACAAATGTAACATAGCTCAAAAGCAACTATAAAATAGGCACAGAGCAATTAGCAAAATATAACACATGTTCATTCCCATTTATCATAAAGTTAGTACAAAATTTGTGTGCCCAAGCACACAATCATATACATCAGATGAAGTGTACATATCATACTATATATATATATATATATATATATATATATATATATATATCACCCTCCTACTTATCATCCTCACTGTTTGATACGGGAGGTCCTGAATCAGTCGAGACTGTATAAGACTCCGTTGTATCAACCTCCTCATCTCCATCCGCATCTGGCTGCATCCAAACCAATAGCTCTAGGTCTATCTCTAAATCCTCCTCAGGCTCCTTAGCTATAGGCGCCTCTACCTCAAGTATCTCCTGGTCCTCTCCCATGTCAACAGCTTCTAAATTCAGTATCTCCTCCTCAAGTACCCCGAGTACAACCTCACTAAACACCTCCTCATTATCCTCAAATAACACTGCACCATCAAGAATACTATCCTCCTTATCATCATCATCGTCGTGCTGGTGCGACTCATCACCATCATTAATCTCATCAGAATCGCCACCCTTCTCCTCATGTAGTGATGATGTCCCCTCGGGAGTAGATGCCTCTTTCACACTACGGTCTCGTGCAAACGGAGTAATAACGGGTGCCACTGGGTTAAACCTACTCCCGGAGAGATGGGGTGCATGATGGTGGCCAGGTCCAGGTCTTGTCACAAGAAAATATCCCGGCACACCCACTCGGAAGATCTTCCTGATCTTTCCCTATATCCTTACACTCGAGCTTTCACCTATCTCTTTTTTTCCTTCATCACTGCGCTCGACCATTGGGCGCTTACCCTTTTCACTCCTATCCACCATACCTACACAATAAAAAAGTTCTATTAATTCCTATGACGATACCATAGTTCTATAAAACGAGGCTTTGATACTAATTGTAACACCCCTACTAAAGACAACAACGGAAGCATATCAACACCGGGTGTCGCCCCGTCTAGTTTTTCGGACAAGGGGTCTTTATAACGAAAACAAAAGAGTACATACATATATAAGGTCCAGACTCAACAATATCACACACTAATGGACACACATATACATATATCAATGGATCTTATATATGCCACCTCTATTTATAACAGAATACAGTACATAATCAAAAAGGAAATTGTCCAAACCTAAACTGCTGACTTTGTGGTATCATTCTTCTATCTGTAGGTCCGCTCTACTATGAATCTTATAAAAAGGTAAGATAAAAAATACGTGTGAGTGACAAATCACCCAGTGAGTCCTGTGTGTACTAGTGCTTTATGGAAGAATAGGTTACGTAAAACTTTTGTGGAATAGTATATCATTTGTTCACTGGAAATAATTCCAAAACTCTTTAAAGAAGAGTTTATCTAGAACGCAATCATTTTTGGAAAACTTTATTTCAAATTTCAAATTATTACCCCAGTTTCAAATCACAGGCACTTCTCCAATAGAAGGTCGGTCTGTATACAAGTCTTGCACTCCTTGCCTTCGGCACCACGTAGCATTGTACTAAGACCGCAACCTCCAGTACTTAACCGTGCGTCGTCAAAATAAGTACATCGCAGCGTACTTCTGCTCAGGTATACCGCAGCATACCTAGTGTACTGCAACATACACCACTATAAGCCAGAGGTCCCAATCCTGACATCAATCACCATCGAGGTGGCAAGGAGTCAAACGCACCGAGTGTTCTCGTCCAGCATCCAGTGAATGATTCAAAATAAGAAGCGCCCACACATGCAACAATTGCCAGGTGCTAAACAGCTAGCTAAAACGACTTATCTTAATGTCCTATCACTCCATTTGGAGCAAGACAATCCCTAGAACTAGACCAGGTTGCTAGGGTCGTCTAATTCTAACGTAGGCTAGTGCAAAGACCAAAGTCCTTGCTGAATACTCAACGTTACCAATATCAACCCCTTTTGACTGATCAGGCTAGACGATTATCTGATCCCGCAGGATTTTTAAATCAAAACATTTTTTGGGCAAAATTACATTTTTCAGAATTTGATCCTACTGACTCGCAAGTCAAATCATTATTCACATAGGCTCCGCAGAGCCAATCAATTCATTCCATATGCATATTAGGCCAATAAAACAATTTCAGGGATCAAAAGTTGTTTCCCAAAAGTTAATCTCATCATGAGAGATTATTTTTCAAAATTATATTCATACAGGATAAAGAGTTCTGTTCATATATCAAAACATGTTTCTAATTATATCCGAGTCATTTTTCTCGTACTCGATCACAATAGTCCTTTTCTAAAGGTATTCGGGTCAGTTTACCCATGCCTAATTCCAAAAGACTTTTTGAGGTTATTCGAGTCATTTTACCTTTACCTGATTTGAAAAATATTCACAAGAGTTCCAATAAGGATATTTCGGTCATTTACTGAATGAGTTCCAAAGGTTTTTATATAATATTCCAATAAGGACATTTGGATCATTTATCAAATACCCATTTCCAAAAGGAACTCATTTCAAGAAATCCAGAATTCTAATCCAAAAAGAGGATTAAATTCAAAGTTTCCAAACACATTTCCATAAAATGTTCAATAAGGGCATTTTGGTCAATTTATGAATACCCGAATCTAAAAATTATTGTTTTTCAAAAATCCCATGCATTTAATCCAGAAATGACTAAATTCACAAAACCATACTTTAATCATCCATTAAGGTTTCCAAACTAATCATAAAATTCATTTAAGCCCGAAATAACATAAAAACAAATCTTGCTCAGAAAAACCTTAAACATATTCACGGATTTCCAAAACGGTATATAACATAATATTTCATGGAAAAACAAAGCACGCTAGTTTTAGAAATCCAAGGGACTCACCTCGTGTCTTAAGTACTCTTCCCGTTCACGGCCGTTTAGTTACCGTTTCTACCATTTTCGACGTTTCGTTGGCCGTTTACTGCTAAACCTACATACAACATCGTTTTCAGGTCAATTCGCGTTCGGCCGAAAAATAGTCGACAGTTGGCCGACATCTAATCGATGTGCCCGACGGTAACTGACATCCAACCGACGTTTAGCCGACGGTTAAGGAAAACCCTCAACTTTTGTTCACGTCACTTTTTCGTCGTTTGTTCAATTCTTTCGTTTTCCTTTTTCCACATACTTCCTCCCTTCATAAACAAATGATTCACTTCATATTTCCCCAATTATTTCATCCAAAATCACATAATTAATCATCCTTAAATTCATCCATGTTCCAAGCAAATTTATGAAATTTTGCTGTTTTGACAATGATTTTGTTTTGGACATAACTTTCAACCCACAACTCCGATTTTACTGTACAATATACCAAAATGACCGAAGACTCTTACTTTAATTCTAAGTTAGCCTTTTTTAGTGTTCTGGTCCCTATAACTCATTATTGGGCAAAAATAGCCCCAGTAATTTTCTGATTTTTAGTCCATTTTCACAAAACAAGTTTACCTACTTATGCTTCTTGATTCATAGCACCTATATAACCCTTAGTCTACTTCATTTCTCTTCAAAAAACCTTAATTCTTTGGGTTTTCAGGTTCAAGAAAGCCACTAAGTTCTTATGCAAATAGCATAAGAACAATCATAATTAACATCAACGTTAAAAAACAATCATAATCCATTTTCTTTAACGTTTAACCCTGTTTTTATCCCAACTCTACCATCTTTCTTCTCAATCATGAACCCCCCTTTAAATCACCATTCAAATACCCTTATTCACTATACAAAATATAACCTATGAATCCTTCATCCAACTGGTACACGCACTTGTACACACAAAGTCTCACATAGTACGTGAAAATCATTTTAATCATCACAAATCTCATGTTTTCATGTTATAATTCATATCAAAATGATCACCGTAATGAAATGTACAACTTTAATTCTTGAAGCATAGGACTTTACCTTATGTATAGGATGTTTTGGCTTGATCTTGCTCCAAACACACCAAGAACACATCAAGAAATACACACACTTTTTCTTTCTCTCACTTTTTCTATTTTTTCCTTGAATTTTCCTTTCCTTTTCTTCCTTATTTCTTCCTTCCTTCTTCTTGTATGGTCTTGGCCGATTTCTCCCCTAAATCCACCACCATTCTTGGTCAAAATAATGACCAATAGGATTTTTCTCAATTAAATGAATGGTGGCTACTTTACACATGTCACGATCTCCTTTTTTTTTTTTTTTTTGCATGTTCCTTAATTATTTTGCAAAGCTTATTTAAGTAGTCTTATATGTTTGAATATTTCAATCATCCTCTTATTACTTGACACTTGTCCTTGGCCACTAATCACGAGAAGCCACATGTCCTATTTTCTTCAGAAATGACCAAAATCAGGTCCGTAACGGGAAAATATTTTATTTCACCATTCACCTCCAAAAATTTCACTGAGTCCATTGGTAACACTTAAATTCTTCAATTCCTTCTCTACTTGGTCAAATTTGCGGTCAAAGTCGCAACCGCAGTTAAAATAACGAAAATGCCCCCGATACCCCAGGTTGCCTAATTCACACAAAAACGTGCATTTCATCGCACTGATCAATTTCTATTGTCAGAGTACCTTAAAATTCTTGTTTTGTGAATAATAATAGTCTTCTAAAAATTTAGAGTACGGGTAGAACAAATATAATAATTACATCCAAGTCCCGACAAAATTTTATTTCACCAAAGTATTCATCTCATTATACCGTTCAACTTTTGTTCTGGACATCAATACAAATTCTCATTCTATTACAAATAGTAGCCAATCAAAAGTAAAAAAGTAGGGTGTTACACTACTAATTTTCGGTATCCATGACGGTTACCCCAATTTTGTAAGTCCCTTCAAGCAGTAATATGTGTGCAAATGTGGTTTGTATACACAGGATGTGTTATTGGCCATGTGAAAGCACTTAGTTTATGTAGTTTTTTTGTTCTAATTACACTATTTCTCATTTGCAATGCAGATGAAGGGGAATTGGTTTGCTGAAGATAAGTTGAATGAATTTTTAAATAAATTAAATTTTGTAGCTGAGGGTGATTGGTCGGAGAGTGATGTCTCCTCTGCTGAAAAAACTGAAAAAAGTGAATTAAAAGAGTCTAATATGGGAGATAATGGTAAGTTGATGGATGTGCAAGCAACAATTTTTTATCAGATGGAGAATCTACTACAGATCAGAGATGGTGAATTTAAGACTAAGGTTGAGCTTCCAAATGAGATTATTTCTTCTGCAGTTTCTGTTGTGTGCAATGACAAGCTTCCAGTAACTAAAAAAGCTGCTGATGTGTTTGAGACTGAAAAAATTGTTGAAAAGGAGTAGGCCCATTCCAACCCTGAGGACAAGGCTAAAGATAGTGCTAAATTCTCAAATCCCAATGTAGAATCTAGGGACAACACTACTCAAATCCCATCTCAAAGATCAGTGAATGTAGGGGAGATTAGTAATACTGATGGGGCTAACTCTAATGACGATGGTGACTCTAATGATGAGCAGCATGCTGATAATGGAGAGGAGGATATTTTGAGGACTCGAACTACTTTTTATCAGATGATGAGGAAGGATTGTTTGATGTAATTGTAGGTCAAATTCTTGAAGATACTTATGCTCACATTGAGAATGAAATAACAAAGATGGTCATTCCAAATACCAAAGACCATGTATTTGCTAATGTGGAGGTCATGCAGCGGTTAAGAATATTGTACAAGGAGATGAGCATTTAACAAAAATGGCAAATGAAACAACATGCAAAGCTATGCAGGGAGGAACTGTTGGTATCAAAAGAAAAAAGGGGGGGGTATCAACGATCCACGGAGAACATGGATGTACAATTAAGATTTTCGTGAGACTGAGATAGAATATGCAAATGAGTGTCTTCAAATACACATGCCGGAAGAAGATAGTGGGCATGATCAGATAATGAATATTTTGATGGTTAATTTAATAGCGATGGCGATAATGCTGATAGGAAGAGGTTGAAAATAGTGAGATTTAACAATGATAGGGATGAAGAAAACCCAAAATTTGTGGTGGGTATGAAATTTAACACTAAAGAAGACCTAAAGACTATAATTATAAACTATGGAATCAAGCATGGAAGGGAATTTTTTTTCCAAGAAAAATGGCAAAATAAGAGTCAGGGCTCAGTATAAAGGACGTAATTGCAAATGGGTTGTCTATAGGCATAGGATGAATGATATTTCTTCATTTTAGATAAGAACACTACAAGAGAAACATGACTATGCTTGAAACTTGTAGCACACATTAGCAAATACAAAATATCTTGCAGTGAGGTATATTAATGATTTCAGGTCTGTCAATGTGGTCAAGGTAGATGAATTTCAAGACAAAGTACACAGAGATCTAATTGTGAACATTTCATAGTGGAAAGCTTATAGAACAAGGGTAGAGGTAAAGAAATTGATCGAAGGGAAATACAAAGATCAGTATAAGCTACTATGGAGCTATTATGAGGAGTTTAGGAGAAGTAATCCCGGGACAACCATTTACATTAATACAGTTATGAAGGAGGCTATTGGTGAAGAGGTTTTCAGGGGAATATACGTGTGCCTTGATGCACTCAGACAGGGATTCAAAGTTGGATGTAGGAAAGTCCTCGGCTTAGATGTAACATTTTTAAAGGGGCCACATCCGGGAGTGTTACTAACTACAGTTAGTATTGATGCTAATAATGGTTTATACCCAGTAGTTTATGCAATGATTGAGGGTGAAAATAATTTTACATGAAAGTGGTTTATTGAAGGTTTGATTGAGGACCTTAAAATATACAAGCCTAAAGAGTGGGCCTTCATGTCCGATAGACAAAAGGTATGAAATATTAGCATCAATTCTGCTAAACAAGAATACCAAGATTTACTAATCAATTTAATTTTTAAAATACCAAATGTTACTTACTTGATCTTGTTGTTGTCATGCATAGGGTTTAATTTAAGTTGTACAGAAGTTGCTGCCAGGGATTGAACATCGACATTGTTTTTGTCACCTACATTACAGTTTTCAGAAATTACGTCCAGGGGATGCATTAAAGGGTATGTTATGGAAGTGTGCCAAATCAACATACCTCAACAAATTTATGGCAGAAAATGTAGGTTTAAAGGACTTTAATAAGGGTGCTTTCAACTAGCTGAAAGCACACACTTGTCTAAACTTTTGGACTAGATCTCATTTTGGATAAGCCACCAAGTGTGATATTCTACTAAACAATCATTGTGAAACCTTCAATAGACATATTCTTAAAGTACGATGTAAACCAATTCTGGTTTTATTAGAAAGAATAAGGCTGTACCTCATAAAAAGGAAGTAAAAGTACAGGCAGTGGATTTCAAGGCAGACGGGACTGATTTGCCTTACAATTGCTAAGAGGTTGGAAAAATTGAAGGAGGAGACGTCACAGTGTTCAATAACCTATGCTGGAGGCTCCAAGTTCCAAGTAATGCAACTGCCAGATTCAGAGCAATTAGCAGTGGATGTTGGTTTGAGTGCTTTTGTAGAAAATAGGACATTTTAGGCATCCCTTGTAAGTATGGTGTGGCTGTACTAGGATATCAAGGAGAAAACCTTGAGGACTTTGTAGATCAATATTACAGCATTAAGGCTTATCAAATGGCTTATGCACTAATTGTTTGCCCAACAAATGAGCCTAATAATTAGCCTGTTCCCAATAGAAGGTCATTTTAGCCACAAAAAATTATAAGATTGCCTGGAAGGCCCAAGACAAAAAGGAAGCCAAATATTGGGGGAAAAAGTTAGAAGAAGTTGAAAAATGGAGCACAAAGGATTACCAAGGATGGATTTACCATTAACAAGTGTAGGAAATGTGGGGGAACTAGCCATAATGCCAGAAAATGCCCAGCGGTTACAATTGTGGATAAAAATGAATATGAAGTAGAATTTGAACAAATGTGGCAAATATGGTCAACTTGGCCACAACAGAAGAAAATGCTAAGCTCAACTGCCAAACAACTCATCCCCATCTACTATGACCTAACAGGAACAACCAAGTGAAGCTATTGAGACTGGGCAAACCTAATCTACTTCTAATCCAGATCTTACACAAGCCTACTCAGCCCAAGCGGATGATGGTTCCAGGAAGTATGCAACCCCATCAACCGACCCTCATGAAAGTCAACCCCCTACTACTGCTGGCCCAATTAATTAGTCAAAGGAAGATGCACCATCTGAGAAGGTACAAGTTGGTCATGATATTATTTTGTCTTGCAATTCTAGTTTTATCTATATTAAAATTTTGCTAATTGAGACTTGGTTTGTGATGTATAGACTTCCAAGAAGAAGATGAAGAAGCCCATAAGATGTAGCTAGTGCAGAGAAGTTGGGCATAACGGAGCTAAGTGCCTACATCCAGGTTCATATTTGCACTCCAAGATTAGCATGCTATAAGTTAGAACAAGGAAGTTAGATTGAGTTGGTTTGCAAGCTGGAGCCATTTGAAGTTTATCATTTTTTGTTGGCAGAAATTAAAGTGTAAAACCAAATAGTCTAGGATTGTGAATAGTTTCAGTAGCTTTTGTAAATTTACAAAAGAAGCAGTTGTGTAAGTTGCATTTTGTTATCTGCTTCTTTTGTAAATTTATTATTTTGTTCCTGGCCAGAACTTGAAAGATGTTTATTTACCTTTTGCCAGTATTATTTTGCCAGGATGATTTATTGTTATTTTATGCTGTTAAGACCATAGATGTTGTTTAATTATTTCATGTTAATGAAAATCAATAGTTGAAGTTAATGCTATATTATACCGTGCCATTTAGAGTACTTTTTGTTCATCAGTGTTTCTTTAGTTGATATATCCCTTTCTACTTCTCTCTTTTTCCAATAGGACGTTTTTTTCTAATTAGTCAATAGAACCTTGTAGTTGTCACCTCGTAGTTTTTTGCTAAATTGCCAATAGAGTCATTACCTCATGAAAGCAGTACAATTTCCATATAAATACATTAGCTTCAATGTAAAATCTATCTTCCACAATGAGCTCAAACGAGAATGTTTTGAAACAAAATTTTTGGTAAGAAATCTAGATCAATGAATGGCTGCATAACAATAACTTTTCAGAAGAAGTTTATCATACAAAATTACAAATGTCCCATCATCTGGAGAAATATCATTACAATTCAACACCAACATATGGCAAATAAAAGACCAAATATCACAACATTACAAAATAAATAGATAGTCTACATGTGCATATCAAAATTTAAAGTTTTGTTCCTCAAACAATCAAAGCTACTAAAATGCAGATGGATGTAGCTTATTCACAACCACAAAAAGATTATCACGAACAAGGTCAGAATTATGGCAATTCAAAAGGCTATCTTTCTCCTAAAAAATGAGGTCCTCTCTGTCTCCATCTTCTTTATCTTCCTCAATAGACCAAGTGTTGGTGTTATGCCCTAGAGGCAATCACTTGTACATTGTATATGATACATTTCATTTTAATAAAAGACATTATTTATCTTATAGTTTCTTTTGATTACTTTTGTGTAATATAACTGTTAGATAAAGTCCCTAGTACAATACTGTGTTAAGAAAATCATGATAGAGATCATGATATAAGATTCATACTACACTGTATAGTGTTAGTACTTAAATAGTCCCTAGTTATAGTATTAATGAGACTGGGCATTATTAATATGTTAAGTCTAGCATGTGTTAAACTTCCTGATTTAATCAAGCGGTAGTTCTCATATCCGTGAACATTGAGATACTCAAAGTTAACACATGGATGCTTGTTAATGGAATAAGTTCATTGGATGACCTAGCTATGAGATAATCACATGGATAATTATTTAGTGCCTATGACATAATCTCAATATAGTAAATGTGCAAGTATCCTTAGACTTGAGATCTCCAAGGTATTTTGTTTTCTGTGCATTGTGCTTTGATTCCAATCTCTGGAGCCAGATCGAGGGCTGCCTATGAGATGGATAGTTTGTAAGGTAAACGAAAGTAGTTGAGAGGGTCAATAAAGGATTCACTACTCTTAATAGCAGGGGCGAATATCTCACGACCACTTGTAGGAATTACTACTCGAGAAGTCTTTGGCCAAGGCAATTGTGTATTGGAAACAGTTCCAATTAATACACATCTAGAGTAGTAGGTTCTTGATACAAGTACTATTATATTTGAGACAGAATTAATATATATTCTGGAAGGAGTTGACACTAATTTCGTACTCCAAATTGAATGAGATATTATATAGTGAAAGGAGTTAATTGCACTGTAGTTTGTTATTGAAGGGTTCATGTTAAGCCACTTGACTTTCTGAACTCTTGGGTGGTCATGATGTGTTGCTAGATACTGCTCATGATATGGGAATATAAGTTTATTAATTGATGAATTAATAAACCAATCCTAATTAGAATTAATGGGATTAATTCTAATTAATTATGGATTATTAATCTCAAAGACGTTTGGATTAATTCATATTTGCTACCAATTGACTGGGAAACCTAATATGTCACACATAATGGATGATTATATACTCAAGATATTATTTGATAATATAATAGGGTTAATTGCGAGAAAGAGAAGTTGTTATGACCAAATTATAATTAGTTATAATTTATGGTCTAAATTGTAATTGTGAGAACTTGATATTTTCAATTATAATTAGGGAATTCTAACTATTTTAGAATTCTCAGTTGGAGTATTTTCAGCAGGGTTATTTCGTGGTATATTGGATATGCACAATTCCTTGTGTGAAGGGGATTAACGAATTACAACTCCAAACCCTAGAGGATATATGATCCTTTTCTCTCTCTCTCTCTCTCTCTCTCTCTCTCTCGTAGTTCTTCACCATCCTAGCCGCCATCTTGTTTCTGCTAGCACAGAAAATCTTGGTACTTGAGAGTGATCTTCCGTGTGGATTTCTGTTAGAGATAATCACACACTGTGATTACAGTGGTTGGACATTCAACTCTTATGGTGTTTGATCAAGATGATTGCTAGATCACGCCTTGACTTGAAGAAGGAAAATTTTATTTTCCACACGATCAAGGAAAGGTAAAATGCTGTTACATTTGTTCTCTTTATGTCTTGTTTTCCACACATATGCGGATCTTGGGGTGGTACTCGTTCTTACTTTTTCGTTGTGCCATATATGATATGCGAGAGATACTTAATAGTGGTATCAGAGCCAAGCTATGTGCGGATTGCAGACATTGTTTTTGGCATGAAAAGCTATTTTCATAAATTCGTGTTTGTCTTTGTTCGCTATGAAAACTATTTTCACTCAAGTCGAAATTGTTTCAAGCATTGTGAGTTGGGTTTGTAGCATAATATGATTGTATAAAAGTTATAGCATATTTCGAAAGATGCTTTCTTTATGTGCTGCAATTTTTTTGCAGAAAACGTTTTCTTGATCATGGTTGATTGCCTTCCGTTTCATCCTAATTTTCTATTTTGGTTTTGTTTAAACTAACAACTTGGTTGTTATTTCGAGCTTCAAAGCAGAAAATATTGTTGAGAATTGCTCTCACTAAAATTTTGCAGAAGAAGAAGGTACCATAAACTGTTTCTGGAAAATTTTCAAAAATCGCCGCCTTGTTCCCGACTACAGTCGGCACCGGTTCCGTTCGGTTTCATGAATGTCCAGAAATCGTTTCTAGAAAATTTTCCCTTAAAACCAAACTGCAGCCGGTGCCGACTCTGTCTTCCAAACCAACACCGGTTCTACTCTGTTTTGCACATTCCATCTATTTTTTTAAAAAAAAATTATGGAATAGAATTTTGAAAGGAAAAAATCTCATTTGATGAGAGACGGGACCCAAAAGCATTTTCTCAAAATTAGTTTTGAGACAAACAATTTTATTCTTCAAAATAATGATTTTGAAGATTTAAAATTAATGTATTTTTCTAAAATATTGATTTTAGAATTTGTTTTATTTTTCCAATGTAGTGATTTTGAAATAATAAAAATTATATGTTTATTTTGTTTAAGCATAATTAATGACATGGTGGATGGTTATGGACTAAAACCAATTATATCTGTTCATGCATTTTACAGTTTTGGTTTTTTATGAAATAAGGCATGCGTGTCCTGCCTTCTCTAGAATTCTTGTGTAATTCTCCTCTCATCTAACTCCCCTCGAATGTAACTCGAAGTTTTCTCTCTTTAGAAAGTTATGTAATTAGTTTACATATGTTAGATAGGAGTAGAATTATTTTATTTTGGAGATGGCAACAAAAACAAGGCGAGAAGGTAAGACCTTCTACTTAAATTATGCATAAACACATAGAGTTAACTATATTAATTTCTTTTATGGCTCAAAGAAATTAATTTAGGATAAAGTCCATAACCATAGCATGTTATCGCTTTATTACCATGATTATCAATTATGTGATTTATTGATTTTTATGTATGTTATTTATTGAAATCACCAAAAGGAACAAATCCCTCAATTAATATTAAACATAATTCCTTCCGTTAATATAATAAGAACGAGAGTTCTTTTTCGAGACTAGGTTGTTGGGCAAACCCAAGCCTAGTTGACATCGGGCATGTTGAAGCTATAGAATTAAATTCCTTTGGAATTAAATTCTTGATTAATGGGTCGGGTTTAACTAAATTCTTTATCCCAGTTGAGCAAACTCAAGCATAAAGAAATTTAAAGGAAAAGTTGGGGTAGCCCAAAAGGCTTTAAAATTAAAAGCTGTTAATTACCCAATGATCCGATAATTACATACGATGTAATTGGTATTAGATACTTACCAATGAACTTAAGGGTAGCTTGTTGGGCAAACTCAAGGTTATTCTTGAGGAATTTGGATATCGGTCCATTAGGAAAGCTTCTAATGGGCTTTCCCGAATCAGTAGTGGGGGCTATTAGTTTAAGTAAAATAGTGGAGTAAAAATGCGTTTAATTAAAGTCTTAATTATTTGCATTTCATATCCATATACAAGTAGCTAATCTTCTCTATCTTTACATCTATGTCACTTTCATCATGTCAACAAACTTAAATTTAAGTAGCATCTTGGAAACTAATAAGTTAACTGAATCAAACTATCTCCACTGGTATAGAAATTTGAGAATTATTCTCAAATCGAAAAAGTTTCTTTACGTGCTAGATGCTCCTATTTCACCACCACCAGCTCAAGATGCTCATACTGATGAGCATGCTATCCACAGAAGGCACAAGGAGGATGGTGATACAGTATCATGTATTATGCTGGCATCCATGACTACCGAGTTGCAAAAACAGCACGAGCATATGGATGCTCAATCGATTATGCTACATCTTCGAGAGCTGTTTGATGCCCAAGCCAGAACTGAGAGATACGAGATCTCGAAGCAACTATTCCGTTGTAAAATGGTAGAGGGTTTTTTTTATGGCCGCTCATGGGTTGAAGATACTGGGCTTGATAGAGAAGTTTGGATCTCTCGGGTTTGCAATGGATCATAACTTAAGTGTTGACTTAATTCTACAGTCTTTACCTAATAGTTTCTCACAATTTGTGATTAAATATCATATGAACAAGATTGAGTCCACTATTCTTGAGTTAATCAATCTTCTCAAAACTGTGGAGTCCTCCATGAAGAAGGATTCCAATGCAGTTTTAATGGTAGAATCTTCTTTTAAGAAGAAAGTTCAAAAAAAGAAGAAGGCTCCCATGAAACCCAATGTGGTGTGAAGAAGAATGACGCAGCTACTAAAGGTCCATGCCATCATTGTGGTAAGATGGGCCACTGGAGGCACAACTGTAAAGCCTACTTGGAGACCATTAAGGATAAGAAGGAAAATGAGAAGCTTACAAGCACTTCTACTTATACTCTTACTTCTACTCTAGGTATGTTTATGATTGAGATAAATACTACTTTTAGAAATGAGATTTAGGTATTAGATACCGGATGTGGATCTCATTTGTGCAATAACTTGTAGGGACTAAGGAGTAGTAGAAGGCTAAAGAAAGGCGACATGGACCTATGTACTGTAAATGGGGCAAAAGTTGCTACACTTGTTGTGGAGACATACGAGCTGAACCTGCCTTCGGGATTAATTCTAGAATTACAAAACTACTATTATGTACCAGTTTTAATGAAAAACATTATCTCAATTACGTGTTTAGACTTAAATGAATTTCATTTGATATTTAAGAATAAATGCCGTTGTTTTTCATTGAATGATATTCATTATGGTTCAGCAACTTTAGTTAATGGTTTATATATTATAGACTTGGATAATCCAGTTCTCAATATAAATAAAAAGAAACCTAAAATAGATAACTCTAACACCTCTTACTTATGGCATTGTCGTTTAGGCCATGTAAATGAAAGTTGTGTTTCTAAGTTACACAAGCTTAGTGACTTAGGGTTATTTGATTATGAATCATATGGAACATGTGAATATTGTTTACTAGATAAAATTACTAAAACTCCTTTTTAAGGAAAAGGAGAACGGGCCAAAGAGTTATTAGAACTCATACATTCTGATGTATGTAGCCCAATGTCAATACAAGCAAGAGGATGTTATAACTATTTCATAATCTTTATCGATGATTTCTCACGATATGGGTATTTGTATTTAATGAAATATAAATCTGAGGCCTTTGAAAAGTTCAAAGACTTCAAGAATGAAATAGAGAAACAACTTGCCAAAAGTATTAAGACTCTAAGATCTGATCAAAAAGGAGAATACTTAAGCCAAGAGTTTTTGAGTTATCTTAGAGAGAATGAGATATTATCTCAATGGACTCTACCACATACACCTCAACATAACGGTGTATCTGATAGAAGGAATCAAACATTTCTAGACATAGTACGGACCATGATGACTACCTACTAAAATCGTTTTGGGGGTATGCACTAGAAACTTTTGTTTATATACTACATAGAGTTCCGACAAAAATGGTTGATTCTACCCCATTTGAAATGTTCTTTGGTAAGAAACCAAAGTTTTCTCACTTGTGAGTATGAGGTTGTCCTGCTTTTGTCAAAAGGCCACAGTTAGATAAATTTTATAGTAAGTCTGACAAGTGTTTGTTTGTGGGATATCCGAAAGAATCTTTCGGATATTACTTCTACCTACCCTTTGAAAATAAAATATTTGTTTCGAAGCATACTGTCTTCTTAGAGAAGAAGCACATGCTCAAAGGGGACAGTGGCAGTAAAATTGAACTTAGTAAAGTTTATGAAGATCAAACAAATAAGGATCAACCGTCTGATCCCATATCGATTGAGAGAATAGATGAACCCTCTACTGCACAAGATCCTCATAGATTTAGTAGGATACGCGTGTCACCTGAGAGATACGAATTTCTCATTAGTGACCACAATGACATATTGCTTATAGAAGAAGATGAGCATACTACCTACAAAGATGTTCTAAAAGTTCAGAATCTGGCAAATGGCTTGAGGCCATGAAGTCAGAGATGGATTCCATGTATGACAACCAAGTGTGGACTTTGGTTGATCCACCCAAAGGAATTAAACCTTTTGGGTGCAAATGGATTTTCAAGAAGAAATCGAACATAGATGGTAACTTAGTTACCTATAAAGCACGACTAGTGGTGAAAGGTTATCGTCAACAACATGGTATTGACTATGATGAAACCTTCTCACCAGTAGCCATGTTAAAATCCATTAGGATACTCCTAGCCATTGCTGCTCATTATGATTTTGAGATTTTTAATGGATGTGAAAATAGCTTTCCTAAATAGACATCTGATTGAGGAAATGTATATGACACAACCTGAGGGTTTCACATCCAGTGATGACATAAAGATGTGCAAGCTGCAAAGGTCCATTTATGGACATAAGCAAGCTTCTAGGAGTTGGAACATCCGTTTTGAATGAAACTATCTTTGATGAAACTATCAAAGAGTTTAGTTTCATTCAAAACATGGATGAGCCTTATGTATACAAAAAGGTCAGTGGGAGCGCAATCGTTTTTTATTGCTTTATGTAGATGACATATTGCTAATAGGAAATGATATACCTGTCTTGCAAACGGTTAAAGTTTGGTTGTCCAAAAAATTCTTCATGAAAGACCTTGGAGAAGTAACCTATATTCTTGGAATAAGGATCTATAAAGATAGATCCAAATGGTTGCTAGGTTTTTCATAATCTACATACATAGATAAAGTGCTAAAGAAGTTTAGCATAGATCAATCTAAAAGGGGATTCTTACCCATGTCACATGGTGTAAGCCTTTTAAAGTCGATGTCTCCTAAGACATAAGTTGAAAGGGATCACATGAGTAAGATTCTATATGCTTCGTCAGTTGGATCTATCATATACGCTATGATATGTACAAGGTCCGATTATCTTGTGCTCTTAGTTTGATAAGCAGATACCAATCTGATCCTGGTGAAGGTCATTGGGCGGCTGTAAAGAACATCCTTAAGTACTTACGAAGGACTATGGATGTGTTCTTGATATATGGAGAATGTGATTTGAAAATAAAAGGGTATACTGATGCTAGTTTTTAATCTGACAAAGATGATTTCAAATAACAATTCGGCTATGTGTTTACATTGTGTGGAGGGACAATAAGTTGGAAGAATTCTAAACAAGAAACTATTGCCAACTCTATGATAGAAGTAGAGTATATAGCCGCTTCTGAAGCAGCTAAGGAAATAAAGATAGAGAGAGTTCCCACGGATGAGAACATAGCTGACTCGCTTACAAAAGCACTATACCAAAAGAAACATGATAGGCATGTTGAGTCATTCGGTATTAGATACATGAATGATTGGCTTTAGTGCAAGTGGGAGTTTGTTAGTGTTATGCCCTAGAGGTAATCACTTGTACATTGTATATGACACATTTTATTTTTATAAAAGGCATTATTTATCTTACAATTTCTTTAGATTACTTTTATGTAATATAACTGTTAGATAAAGTCCCTAGTATAATACTATGTTAAGGAAATTATGATAGAGATCATGATATGAGATTCCTACTACACTGTATAGTGTTAGTACTTAAATAGTCCCTAGTCGTAGTATTAATGAGACTGGATATCATCAATGCATTAAGACTAGCATGTGTTAGACTTCGTGATTTGATCAAGCGGTAGTTCTTATATTCATGAGTATTGAGATGCCTAAAGTTAACACATAGATACTTGTTAATGGACAAGTTCATTAGATAACCTAGCTATGAGATAATCACATAGATAACTATTTAGCGCCAGTGATATAATCTTAATATAGTAAACGTTCACGTATCCTTAGACTTGAAATCTCCAAGGTACTTTGTTTGCTGAGTATTGTGCTTTGATTCCAATCTCTGAAGCCAGATCAAAGGCCGACTATGGGATGGATATTGGGTACATTTGAGGTAAACGAAAGTATTTGAGATGGTCAATAAAGGATTCACCACTCCTAATAGTAAGGGCAAATATCTCACGGCCACTTGTAGGAATTACTACTCGAGAAGTCCTTGGCCAAGGCGATTGTGTTTTGGAAACAGTTTCAATTGATACACATCTAGAGTAGTAGGTTCTTGGTACAAGTACTATTATATTCGGGACAGAATGAATATATATTCTGGAGGAAGTTGGCACAAATTTCGTACTCCAAATTGAATAAGATATTGTATGGTGAAAGGAGTTAATTGCACTATAGTTTGTTATTGAAGGGTTCATGGCAAGTCATTTAACTTCCTGAACTTTTAGGTGGTCATGATGTCTTGCTAGATACCACTCATGATCTGGGAATATGGGTTTATTAATTGATGAATTAATAAACCAATCCTAATTAGAATTAAAATGATTAATTCTAATTAATTATGGATTATTAATCTCAAAGACATTTGGATTAATTTATATTTGCTACCAATTGATTGGGAAACCTAATAGGTCACACACAATGGATGATTATATACTCAAAATGTTATTTGATAATATAGTAGGGTTAATTGCGAGAAAGAGAAGTTGTTATGGCCAAATTATAATTAGTTATAATTTATGGTCTAAATTGTAATTGTGAGAACTTGATATTTTCAATTACAATTAAGGAATTCTAACTAGTTTAGAATTCTCAGTTGGAGTATTTTCAACAGGGTTATTTCGTGGTATATAGGATATGCACGATTCCTTGTGTGAAGGGGATTAATGAATTACAACTCCAAACCCTAGAGGATATACGATCCTTTTCTTCTCTCTCTCTCTCTCTCTCTCTCTCTCGTGGTTCTTCACTATAAACCCTAGCCGCCATCTTGTTTCTGCTAGCACAGAAAATCTTGGTGCTTGAGAGTAATCCTCCGTGTGGATTTCTATTAGAGATAATCACACACTGCAATTATAGTGGTTGGATGTTTAACTCTAGTGGAGTTTGATCAAGAAGATTGCTGGGTCGCACCTCAACTTGAAGAAGGAAAATTTTATTTTTCACACGATCTAAGAAAGGTAAAAAGCTGTTACCTCTGTTCTCTTTATGTCTTGTTTTCCACACATATGCGGATCCTGGGGTGGTATCTCGTTCTTATTTTTCCGCTGCGCCATATATGATATGCTAGAGATACCCAACACCAAGTACGATCTGATTCGATCTTTTGCAAATAGGAGGGTCAACCCACTGAAACAATTGACATTTTGCACCACCCTGACATTCTACTTAAACTCCCCATCTTGTTTTCACATGCCATAAATCTCCTTCCTGGATTCTTATCGGTCCATGATGTCTTAATAGTTCATGATGTCTTAATAATAGTTGCAAACCCACATGCACATTTGGTTCGTAGAGTATCAGAGAATGCCAACTTCACTTCCTTGCACCATAAATTCAAATTGTAAGATGCTTGGTCTTCTTCTTCTTCAACTGCAGGAGGAAAGTTTGCCATTTAATTCTGGCATTGACTTCTGTGTTTTGCTATTTTTAGGGTTATAATTTGCAAAAGGAAAGATTGATGTCGGGGATGAGAAGACACCAGAAAAAATAAATGGGTTGCCATTTTAACACTTAAAAAAAGGTTTTGTATGTAGTAAAATGACTAAATTGCCCTTCAAAAAAATCAAAGTTGGAGTTGACTTTTTTGACTGGCCAAAAATTGATCGGGAAGACTATATTTGCCAAAAAAAAAAAAAAAAAGAAGAAGAGGGACTAATGTTTTCAAAAAAAAAAAATAGATAGGGGACTTAATAAGTTGAAAATAAAGAAGAGGGACCAATGTTACAAAAAATAAAAAGTTTAGGAACTAAATTTGACAATTTGCCTTGATATTACTTCAGTCCCGTGACTATATATTTGGACGAAAAATTATTCGAATCAGTCAAAGTAGTGAATTTTGAACCCTAAATTGCAAAGCTTAACCCCTCAAAACTCTAAAACAAGAAACCATAAAATCATGAACCCAAGCCCACAAAACCTCGAAAGCATAAAACCCATTAACTCTAAACCCTCTAAACTTTCATGAAACCTTATAATCCTAAAGTCTAAAAATTACACAGTAAAACCCTAAAATCTTAAATGCTAAACCCTTTACCCTAGAATCCTAAAACTCTAAACGAACAATACTCTTAAATCTCATATGTCATATTCCTCCTTTTTTTAAATAGATGTTCATAAAGTTTTTTTTTATTTATTTCCAAATAGATATTCATTTACATATTTTTAGAATTAATGATTAGTTTTCTCTCATTTTATCTTTATTTATTATAGTTAACTATAAAATTTTTTAAAATTCTTTTTCCTTCTTACTTCTTGAAAATTTTCACCAACCAATAACTATTATGTATTTAATAAGGGTAGAATAGGATTTTTTTTTAATTGTAGTATTATTTTCAACCCCCTTAATCTATATATAAAAGGTTTCATGAACATCTATTTTGAAACGGATGGAGTATCTCATATTTGTAACATGAAATACAACTCGAGTTTGAGTTTGGGACTTTTTTTTTTTAATTTGTTTAAAAATAACTGTTCATTTTTAAAATGCAAGTCATATATATATATTTTTTCAATTTTACCCCTTCACCAATTTCTCATCAATTAATTAACATTACAATTATCAATAATAAATTAATAACACACATTCTCCTATTAAAAAAGTCAAAAGTCTACTTAATTATTTTTTCAATTATTCTCTACTTAATGAAGAGAGAGACGGGGAACATGGGAGAGAGAATTAAAGTGGTGGGATGCAATAAATGAGATGGAATTTTGTTAAAATAAAAGAATTGTAAAATAGACATTTTAAATTTTTTAATGCAAAATTTGAGAATTTCTTAATATACGTAATTTTGACAATTAATTCACTTATTTTTTTATGGACGGAGTACCTCTATAACAACAAAGTGTCTTGATTGAAACAAAAAATAATGGACTTATTATAATAGAGAAAACAAACTAATTCATGAAAAAAACTTCAATTGCGAAACTAGAGAAATTCCATAACTATTACAAACCAAAGAAATGAAGCCACTTCTAAATAGACTCTTCAAGTTTCTAAACACAAATCATCAAAGTTCTCATAATCTTCAATATGTTCTTGATTAATATATGTAAAATAGTAAATGCAATGAACCACATTAGCCGAGAAAGCTAAGACATTCTTTTAGAATGAGTTAGCTAATTATAATAATACTAGGTTAGAGGCTCGAGTGTTGCTCGAGATAAATAATTTTTGTAAAAATTCTAATAGATTTTAGTGATTTGTAATAATATGAGAAGTTTTAATTTATATATAAAAAGTATTATGTTAATTTAATTGTTTAATATTTTTTAGATTATATTAAAACAATATTAATTATAAATAACTTCATCTTTTTTCCCCTTTTTTTCTCTCATAAATTAAGATTTCTCCTCTTTTTCATCTTTCCTAAACTCCCAAACCAGCCTTCATTTCTAATGTGAACTTATGTTAGGTAAATTCCCCTTACAATAGTGGAGCAATCTAGAGTTGTTAAGAGAAAGAAATAAGAAAAATATGAGGTAAAAAAGAAAAATAAACTAAAACACAAGCAGAATAACAAATAATAAAAGAATTGGATTTATTATTTTCATTTAAAAGAATGAAAGAATTGATTTATAGATGAGGTTAGCTATGCACACACATACACACATACACACACACACACATATATATATATATATTAGAATCCAATTAAGGCAGGTGACCTTTCATTTTTTTTTTCTTAAAAATTTATTTTGATAAACTTTTAAATCTAATTAAATTAGATACTTAAAAAAAAATTGAAACAACCAAGTGTCACAAACACATACAGCCAAGAGTCACTACATGAGACAAGTAAAAAAGAAAAAGGAACTAAAACGCAAGCAGAATAACAAAGAATAGAAGAATTGGATTTAGTATTTTTCATTTAAAAGAATGAAAGAATTGATTTACAGATGAGGTTAGCTATGCGCACACACACATATATAAATTAAAATCCAATTAAGGTAGGTGACCTTTAATTTTGTTTTTCTTAAAAAAATATTCTGATAAACTTCTAAATCTAATTAAATTAGATACTTAAAAAAAATTAAAACAACCAAGTGTCACAAACATATACAACCAAGTGTCACTGCATGTTGTATATAAAAAGTATTATATTAATTTAATTGTTTTATATTTTTTTAGATTCTATTAAAACAATATTAACTATAAATAACTTCATCTTTTCTTTTCCCTTTTTTTCTCTCATAAATTAAGATTTCTCCTCTTTTTCATCTTTCCTAAACTCCCAAATTAGCCCTTCATTTCTAATGTGAACTTATGTTAAGTAAATTCCCCTTACAATAGTGGAGCAATCCAGGGTTGTTAAGAGAAAGAAATAAGAAAAATATGAGGTAAAAAAGAAAAAGGAACTAAAATGCAAGCAGAATAATAAAGAATAAAAGAATTGGATTTAGTATTTTCATTTAAAAGAATGAAAGAATTGATTTATAGATGAGGTTAGCTATGCACATATATATATATATATATATAAAAAAAATTAGAATCCAATTAAGGTAGTTGACCTTTCATTTTTTTTTTCTTAAAAAATTATTTGATAAACTTCTAAATCTAATTAAATTAGATATTTAAAAAAAATTTGAAACAGCCAAGTGTCACAAATACATACAACCAAGTATTACTACATGAGACAGGTAAAAAAGAAAAAGGAATTAAAATGCAAGCAGAATAACAAAGAATAAAAGAATTGGATTTAGTATTTTCATTTAAAAGAATAAAAAAATTGATTTACAGATGAGGTTAGCTATGCGCGCGCACACACACACACACACACACACACACACATATATATATATATATATATATATATATATTAGAATCCAATTAAGGCATGTGATCTTTCATTTTGTTTTTCTTAAAAAAATATTCTGATAAACTTCTAAATCTAATTAAATTAGATACTTAAAAAAAATTGAGACTTCCCCTTCTCCTTCAACTTTTATATATATATAGATTTTTAGCAATTGAGATTTCTCACAAAATAAAACTGATAACAAATAATTCCGATTAAAACTACAATTTTCTTTTTCTTTTACAACGTAGTCTACAAAGGATAAAAAAAAAAAAAAACCTACAGTAATAAAGAACCGAGTGGCAGCCAAAGCAAACTCAGCATTCTTCTTTCATTTTTTTTTTCTTTTACGGACAGGAGCATTTTTTTTATATATTTTTAAACAACAGTTAACACATAATGCAAAGCATTATAGACTTGGGACCACCTGGTCAGCCTATCTGGCTGTCTGCGCCAGGCTGGTCAGTAAGGCCCTATGCTGGTTTCAACACAGAATTCAGTAATAGTTTTAAATTTAAATTATTTTAAATATATTATTTATATTTAAAATTTAATAATATTATTATTTTTAAATTTAAATTCAAATATACTCTTCTATAAAGAATTTAACAAGATACTTCATGTTTAATTATTTTAAAAAAATATGATTGCAATATGCTCATTATTATTAAAGGTAAATTAATAATCTCAACTTTTATTTTTTTAAAATAATAAATATTTCTTTGTGAGAATAAAAAAAAAATGCACTGCTTTTGTAAATATTCCAAGAATAGAGCAATTGGTAGATGAGATTACTAAAAAGAAAAAAAAAATTATTGGTAAAAGAGATTTTGATCATCTTCATTGATTATATAGTTTTTATAAAAAAATATATAATCAAAATATAGAACCATTCAAGATTATAATAAAATATATATATATATATATATATATATATATATATATATGTAGAAGGGATTTATTATAATCAAATTACTTTGAGAGATTTATAGAAGTAGGGTAATTTTTTCATTCTCATTAAGAAACATTCATTATTTGGAGAAGACAAAAATTAAAATTATCAATTTACCCGTAATAATAATGAGTATATTACAATCACATTCTTTTAAATGGTCAACTATGGAACATTCCATTAAATTTTTTACAGAATGGTATATTTGAAATAATTTAAATTTAAGAAAGATACTATTATTGAATTTTATATGTGAGGGGTATATTTAAAAGGATTTAAATTTAAGAAGGATACTATTACTGAACAATTTTTAATATAAATTGTATATTTGAAATGATTTAAATTTAAAAAGGGTACTATTACTAAAATTTAAATATGTGAAGTATAATTACAAAAGTATACATTTTCTATAGGCTTTTTTGCCTTTAACCCCATATTTTTTTTACAAAAAACAAAAAAGATACACGACATAAATATTTCAGTAAAAATGCTATGTTGTTTTGTTTTTTTGATTTTTTTTCTTTTTAGAAACTTAAAAAAAAAAACAAACAAACATTGAAATCCATAAATTACTGCATAAATTAACTCATACAGTTTCAAATATAATTTTGTGCAGAACTAAATTTAAAATACATCAAATTGAATATTTAATGGACTTTAAAATTAGGGAAAATTAATTGATATCAATCTAATTATATCTTGTTAGGTAGGTTAAACTGAGGAAATTTCATAATTTCATAATTTTAGAAATTTTCTTCAGACCCCACTCTTACACTTTCGAGGCACAATACAACCTAATAATTCACATAAATATGTACAAATTTTAATCGCTCAGTATACTTACATATATATATATATATATATATATATATATATATAGTTCAATAACATCCATACTCTTTTCGGTTTTTATAAAAAAATATAAATTTCTAAAATGTTCCAAAGCAATTTTAACAGAATAGAGTATGTTGGAACCATTTACCCTTGCTGATAGAAATTGAACCTCACGGTTTATCTTAAATACCAAAAGAATCATTCTCTAGTCATCAAAATGTGAAAACCTCACGATTAACTCATTAATCAGACATTCCTCAAATTAAACCAATGGAATATTTCCTTCAAAGCAATTAACATATACCCAAAGATCAGTAGAAATGCAAGAATTCGTTGTCGGTAGTTGAAATCCCAAACTTTTCCTCCCTAGTACTTCTAGACGTTGTGGCATTGTTTTCACTTTCGATTGACAATAAAAATAAAAGAGAAATTGTAGTCGGTAATGGTTAACAAAAAATATAATAATTGAAACATCCCATTAACTAAATTATCTAAGACACCCAACACTTATGAGTTATGCTGTTGGTCATCCAATTAAGGAAATTGGTAAATACTTGATTCAATCAATTTTGGCCAAGTTTTCACATTCAACCCCCAACATGATACTTCTTGCACATGTCCTCTACAATCTCAGTCACCCCGAGCGAGTGTGAAAACTCTAGCAGTTGGCTTCCTTTGCTCTTCCAGCTTAGCAACTAGTTGGACAACATGCATAGCTATATGTTGTGATGTCTTTTGTGCCATTATTAGACACTCTCTAATCCAATGCCATAACTCCCCATACTTAATGATGCGTGTTAGGCATGAAATAATCACGTTCTTGTAGCACTTTTTCTTAGCTTTTTGGTATACTTTTATGAGATAAACAATGATTTTCTACTCAAAATGTATTTTTATAGATTTTAAGGACTCTTGATGAAAAATGAGTAGAATTAGGGCTTAAATGATGCAATTTTATGATTTGAATGAATATATGTGCATTTGAGGTCTTGAAATATATATTTCACAGCTTCTTTAAGTGTTTTTCAGGGACATGACTTGATGCACGACCATGCATCATGCCCTACAAAATTGAACAAGCCTCAGAAGCTATGCACTGCTTAGTACACGACCGTACATGGCCTCGTGCACAGCAGAGAACCAAAATAGCTCCCAGAAGTTTGCAGAAAATAAGGAAAAAAATAACACGGCCACAAGGCACGACCGTGCAAGTAGGCCATGCTAGCTTTTGGGGATTTTTGAAGGATTTTATGCACGAGCATATGGCATGACCATAAAGATTCAATCTTTAAGCCTATAAAGATTGCCTCTTGAGTATTTGTGTAATTTCGGATTTCTTTTCACACTAATTATGTTGAGTTTTTATGATTGAGCACCATATTAAACTTTCATAATTGAATAGCTAGGAATGTTGAACTATGTGATTTACTTGTCATGGTTTATCCTTAGGTTAATATTCTAGTGGCATCTATTTGTCTTAGTTAAGTGTAAGTTTTTGGCTTGATTAGGATCAATAGGGAATTGCATGATTTAAGTTGTTTGTATTTGCAAGTTTTTGGAATATATTCTAACTTGATTTGCTTATCAATCTTGTGATTAGTCTATGACAATTGATTAATTGAAGTATTAATATCTTTAAGAAAAGGTTAATTAACTTGGAGTAGATTAAGAGGAGGATTAGGGGTTAATTGGGATCATTTGACTAAGATTAATCCATTTATGCAAGGATTGGAATTTTTTGTAGCTTTACAAGAATTCTAAAATCAGCTAGTCAATGTAATCACATCGATGATGAGTTTCCTAAGTTAATCTCAAAACATGTTCCTAAAATAAGTAGTTTCCTAATTGCTTGGGTTTGTTTTCTTAGTTTTAGTAGTTTTCTATTTCTTGCATGGTTTAGTTTAGGTAGTTTCCTAATTATTTTCCCCCATTTACTTTATGTTACTTCATCTTGAGAATTCATTCAAGTTAATTATTCAAGAATTATTCATAAGGTTAAGATAAGGAGAAAATATAAGAGTGTACTTCCCTTGAGTTCTTTGTGGGTTTGACATCCTACTCATTGCTATACTATGCTATATTTTAGAGAGAATGGTTTAATTTCTTTTTGTTGGGTGCATGACGACTACATTTAAATGACCCTATTTTAAATGTCGTGATTATCCTACAACAATATGATCTTGTGCGGATGATTTATGTATGAATTTTGTGGCTATTTTCAAGAGAAAATTCAAGATCCAATTTGAGACCCAAAATAATGAGTTTAGTGAAGAAGAAGTACACCTAATATAAATACTAGGACTTTAGGCCAAATAGAGAACCTAGAAGACTAGAAATAAGAACTAACTCTTCTAAATCACAACCTAAGACCTTGGTTCAACTAAGAAACTAAGAACACTTGAAGAAGTGATTTAGGCAACAAAAATAACTCCTACTCAAGAACCTTAGTAAAACAAAAACCTAAGACTCATTTTTTTGATAAGCTAATTTAATCTATCTTTATGGAGTTTATAGACTCAATCAAAGGCAAGGATTATAATTCTAAGAATTAGTCTTAGCTTTCATGGGAGACTAAAGAGAAAACTCTCACAAGAGTCTCGTCAATTCACTCAACAATATCTAACTCACAAATGAAGTGTTATAATAGTATATTTATAGCTAACTTAACCTAGTAAATAGGAAATGAAATGTTAGCCATTCAACCCTTAACTAAGCATAAAATTTCCCTATTACATAATAAAATCGAGGAATTAAATTGGAAATAAACCAACATAAAGTTAGTAGAAAAACACACAAACAAAGCATAGTTTGACTTGAGTCGGCGCTGGCTTATATAGTGAAGCTAGTGCCGACTTCCCACTGTTCAAAGGAAGTTTGTTCCATAAGAAGGGTCAACACTGGCTTCTCTATTAAAATGTATGCCCAAAATAGACTATTATTACTATAACGTGGACGAGGACCCTAAGACTTGAGTATAAGTTAATAGTCTAGTAAAATTAGACTTATGCACTTTGATATATGATGGATAAGATTTTTATGTGAGATAAATAACCTTATATATTGTGTGTATAAATTTAAGTAATTAAGATAGGTATATACAATAGGGTTTCTATACTTCATTAAGTGAAGATAAATTACCCCATTGTGATTATCCAGGATAATCTAAATAATCCAGAGCCTTAGGAACGTAACTTAGTATTATATTCTTGTGGATAGCTCTTAGAGATAAGCAGGTACATATTGAAAGTCATAGATTATCGAGTCAGATATCTAAGGATGGAAGATGTCATTGAGAAAAGTGTTAGCATGTTTTTCCTATCTCAATGATGGATGTTACGGAGAGCGGTATTTTCGTCATTATATTTGTAGACCGAAGAATTTGCAATATTATTCTTGGGAAAAATATTTCCATATGATGATAAGTGGAATATTTTAAATGATAAAATATAATTATTTGTTAGTAAAGGTATTTTAGTCATTTTAGTAGCTAAGAATAATATGTCTTTTGATCGTCAAAGTAGCTCAAGTAATTTTAGTAATTTATTTACTATGTGGGCTCACTGGATAAGATTAATATTGAAAGAATTATTATAAGAGTTTAATAATTATTTATTTGGGTTAGAATAACATATTAGGCCAATTTAATTAAATTGGTTTCTTAAGTAATTGTCTTGGGTAACTTTATATTGGGTGTAAGATGATCAATTAATCAATAAAAAAGCTAAATATAAGTCTTGGACTTATTTAAAAGGTGGGCCAGGCCCTAGCCCCCCAGATTATGGAAATGATGGCAATCATGGTTTAGAAACCCTATGATAGCCGTTTATAAAAAAGAAAGAGAGGCAGTAATAAGTTGTGTGGTTGTTTTTCGTGGGTTGAGGTTCATGCCACTATTCACGTAGAAAAATAGAAAACAACTTTCTTGCAGAGTCGCATGCACATGCGCACGCACGCACGCACACACATACACACACTCACTCCTAGGGGGATTTGGCCATCATACCAACTGAAGCACTCTCTTACTCTCGAAATATCCATAGCTACTCTAATTGAAGCCAGAAGTCTTCAAGTCTTAGCTAGCCTAGTTTGAATTGCAAACTCCCTAAAAACCTTCCTAGATAGCTCATAGGAACTTTCTATTAGCCATCATCCCTTATCACTGTTGTGTGGTTTTTCATTGTAGGAAATAGTATAAACAAGTGCCACAAATAATTAAGTTTTAATTAAAATATCAAATACTAAAGCCACACAATTAGTCAAGTATACCCTTTGCTTGGTATAGGGAATAACAAGTATCAAATCTACAAGAACATAGCAATTACCACTACTTTACTCTAATTTCATTGTCTAGCCAATCAAATAAAGAGATAAAGCAAATAGAACTAACTACACTAACTACTATAATAGAGAACATATCGAATTCACACAAGAAAAATCACAAGGATAAGCAAGAAATAAGAATAAAAAGAAAGGCTATGCAAAAGAAGTAATTCCCCCAATACTAGTCTAAGTAAAGAATGTATCATTACGCCTATCAAATCCTAATTCAAGCACTCGTATGAGTCCCTATTGAGAATTCCATTCTATCTCGAGTTATGAAATCCCTATCCCTAAGTTCAATTGATCGATATCTCTAACTAATCAATCTACCCAATGAAGTATTAAGATCAACCTAATTACTAAAGGCACGTGGAAGCCCCAATATCCTTATCTCTAGGGAATATTGAAAATTTAATGATTACCAAGTTTTAATCCTTCAATCTCTTTCTCGAGTTAATCAAAGAAAAATAAATATTGGACTAATTAGTTTGGTGTTAAACTCCGAACCCTATCTCTCAAATTTATTACGAGTGAACTAATCAATTGAGTAAATCAATTAAGTCCAAAAAATCAATCCAACACATAATGCCCAAGTATTCAAATGCAAGAGATTGAAATCCAATAAATTATAATAATAAGTCAATCTAAGAATATGAAGTTACGGTTCCTTGCTCAAATACAATTAAAAGCATTGAAATATAATATCATCAATATAAAAAACATGGAAAAGGAATAATATGATCTTACTTGAGGGGTATTTAATTGATGAATTTTGTGGCTAATTTGGGGTTAAAATACAAGACTAATTTTGAAGCTCGAAACAAAGATTTTGAAGCAAAACAAACATACATAATTCTAAATACTAATACCCTAGGCCAATTTGAGAACCTAGATCACTAGATAATAGGAATTGAGTCTGCTAATTCATACCTAAGAATGCTCAACTCAACTAGGAGTCAAGAACAATTGAAGTAGATAAATTAGGCAACTAAAGACAACCCTACTCTAGACCCTTAGCTTAGCAAGAAATTAAGATTCTATTTTGATAAGTTAGTTTGATCTATCTTTATGAATTTATAGACACAAATCAAATGTAATGAATGGAATCCTAAGATTGGTCTTGGCCTTCAAGGAAGAAGAACCTCAAGAACTCTCACAAGAGTCTCTATTTAATCTTAAAGATAATATCTAACTTATATATGAAATGTTATAATATCATATATATATCCACTCAACCCTATCTATGGTGAGAAGTAATCCCAGCCATGATGTATTTAAAAGGTCTAAAATATCCTTATTACATAATAAAATTCGCGAGAATTTAACTGAAAACAAAACAGAACTAAAAAAAAATAAATAAAAAGCAAAACAAGGCATTGCCCGAAGTGGGTCGGCACCGGTTTACATAGGTAAGCCAGTGCTGGCTTTGTTTTGAACAAATTGGCGAATAGGCTAAGAATAGCTAGTACTGATTCGCCTTGCTGGGTCGGTGCCGGTTCTTTACTAATCTTTAACAGTTGGTTCATTTACTTGTTCTCAACTTCTCTTGTGCTCATTTGGCCTTTCATACAAATTGTTAGGCAAATGCAACTTTCTTTGGCTTTTTCTTTAGCACCTATCTCTTCACACTTATTATGTTCCTTGACTTATTAGTTGGTTTTGCTTGAATTCTCCATTTTAAGCCTCTATGTGTTGGATTCTTCCAAGATGCCATGAAGTGTGGCTTGTAATTTTATCCCCCTTTTTTAGCTTTGGCATATTACTTAGGTGGATTCCTATCATTTTTCCCTTATTTATGCAAATTTGTCCTCGAATGAGCACCTACATAAGTTTTAAAACAAGAATACTTTTGTGAAGATAAGAGAAAAATCTTATGGCCTCCCATATATAACTCATTTTCCCCCTTATCTCCACTCTCCCCTTTTACTGTATCTCACTTTTTGTTTTCACATTTCAAGCACAAGAGAGTTACTTTCATTTTATCCCCTTTATCTCTTCTTTTGCTCTCTCATGATTTCAAGTCTCCTTTACCACTTTTTCTTTTCCCTCATTATCTTTATTCTTACCCTCCTTCTTTTGAGAACTCTCATAAACACCCTTCCTTTTCTCTTTGTCCCTCATATATATATATATATATATTTTTTTTGCACTTATCTCACCTCACTTAGGGGTAGGGGTAGAGGGGTATATAACATGCTCCTCTTGATAACTGAGTATGAGTTTCTCCTCCCATAATATAGTACTCCTCTATAAAATTACCATGACATCCCCAAAATTAGACAACTAGTTTGGATAGGGACTACATCATAAATGATTTCATCTACACATTTCCTCTTCTCAACTCTTAACGATACTTGTTTGTTCACCCTCAACTTCCTATTATCTTGAAACTATTGCAATTTATGAGGGTTCAGGTGTTTCATCATATATAAGCCCAATTCCTCTACAAGAATAGCACTCATTACATTTGTAAAGCTCCTTCCATCAATAATAGCAATATATAACTTTTGGTTAATTAGGCAATGGGAGTAAAAGATATTATTTCTTTGTAAGCTTCCCTTCACATTTTCTTCAGAAACATCCTCTACTTCATAAGCACTCATATCCTTGATAGCAACTCTAGCTAGTGAATAAATTGGTGGTACAATAATTCCTTCCTTACTAGTATCACTATCTCCATTGTGTCCATTCTTTTCCTTCCCAACATTATACTCCTCTTCACTGGAATATATATCATCTTGGGCATTAGTAAATATTAATTTCTTGTCTGGACACTCATAGGAGGTGTGTCTATATCCAATATGTTTAAAACACTGATGTCTTTATACCTTGTTGGCCTCTCTATACCCCTGTGTTAGGATTCATGGACTCCTAAACGCGGAAAACATCTACGAATCCCTCCCGAGGACCCAAGTAAATGATTAAGAAGATCTAAGCTTTAAGAATTACCTCTTGTTGCTGTAATCGAAATCCTTCGATTCTGGTTGCGCTGTTGTACGTTCAACTCGAACAATCACCAGACGCTGCAGTATACGAACGTCCTCTATCGGATACACACCGCAAACTCACTCGATACCCGGGGAGTGCTAGCGCCTAGGGTTTGAGAGGTTTTTTTTTCTTTCTGGTAGAGAATGGCAAGCTCCCTCCTTTGGTGTCTTGGCCTTAGGTTTGGGCTTGAACTTGGACTTTGCCTTGTCCTTACCCTTACTAGCCATGACCTTGCCCTTTTGGTTGTTCTTTTTGCCTTTCCCTTTTTGAACCATTAGAACACTAGGAGTATTCTTCTTAATGTTCAGTTCAGCTTGTTTTAGCATCCCATGCAATTCAGTAATGGATTTCTCCATATTATGCATGTTAAAATTCATGACAAACTAGTCATACTCAGCAGGTAAAGAGCCCAAGATCAAATCCGTGGCCATGTCATGATTAACAGGAGCACCAAGCTTATCAAGATGATCTAGATAGCCCTTCATTTTAAGGATATGAGCACTTACCGAGGTGCCAGAAACCATCTTACATGCATTTAACGCCTTGTGAGTTTCAAATCTCTCTTGTCGTGCTTGCTCTTGGAACATTTCCTTGAGATGCACAATCATGTCATATGCCTCTGCTTCTTCAAACTGTTTTTGAAGTTCAGAGTTCATGGTTGTTAGCATGAGGCAAGTAACATCGTTGGAGTCATCTTTGTGCTTACTATAAGCATCTTTTTCAGCTTTTGAGGTGTTATTTGCTGGAGCAGAGGGAATAGGATTTTCAAGAACATAGAGCCTTTTTTCTTGCTTAAGAACAATTCTTAAGTTTCGTGCCCAATCAAGAAAGTTAGTTCCACTAAGCTTGTCTTTCTCAAGCACGGATCGCAATGAATTATTCCAACTGTTTGTTGCCATTATCTACATACAAAAATATGCAAAGTAATTAATTTTTGACACTCTAACGAAAAACTCCAACTAAAAGCATTTAAACTTTTTGAAACTTCAACATTTTGATGTTTCGCAGTGGGGAAAAATATTTTATTTTAATCATAAGTAAGCTTTGGCTTTAATCTTATAATTAAATAAAATTCTAATTTTAAATGAGATAGACATCAAATGTCCCGGCTAAAAATATCTCATAAAATGCCCTAGGCCCAAAACCATTTTGATAGCCCAATTAAGTCAAACCATATCAAACATATGGAAAACTATTTTCCATCTTATCTCACTCAGATAATCAAAAGCATCCTACTTTGGTAGGAATGACCATATGATGATCCAAGTAATAACAAGTGTTTGATTTTGGAAGGAATTTAACACTTAAATTTTTTTTTCCTTTAAAAAAATTTGATTGGATTGTAGTAAGCAGAAAATAAACATATCAAATATGCATGCAAGACATAAATAAAAGTGACATAGCATGGCCCATAACCTATGTTGATCATCACGAGCAAAGTGAAGATCAAGGTGGTCAATCTAGGTATATGAACTCCTTAAGCATTCTCTAATGCCTTGAGCATACTCCTCCTTGGTTGTAAATGTCGGCTATCGTCTTCTTTTACATTGGATAGTAAAATTAAAATAATTCCTATTCTAGGAAAGCAGTACAATTTTACAACAATGGATAACGACACGCATGCCGTATTTAAAAATTACAACTTAAAACAACCATAATGTAACCAGCCAATCACATTGGGATGAAACGGGCCATGCTATGCACTATTCAAAATAATCCACAACTACAATAAAAAACATTGACGAATAACACACAACGAACAGTTAGTTGGGGTTCCAAGGGGCAACGCCCCTAGCGGGGTCAAGGGGCAGCGCCCCTGTGGGGTCCAAGGGGCAGCACCCCTGGCGGAGGTCCCGCTGGCCGGTCAACGGGCGGGGGTCAAGGGGGCAGCGCCCCCGGAAGGAAAAACGATTTTTCCTACTCTCATTGAATGAGATTTTGCCTTTCGATTTCCGAAAATTAATCAAATTAACGTTCGGACCCCTTAATAACCATCGCCGTGAAAATTCATATTACAGACAATATGCGTTCTTTTAATCATATTTATACAGATAACATATTATCATGTCCGATTAATAAAAGCAATTCGCAAATATAGAACGACAGATAGCATGCTTACGATACCATATCATATTAAAACAGACCAATTTACAGACAATCTGCAACTAATCTGGTCTGATCAGGCGACTAAGATGCACACATTAAACCTAATTCAGGCAGTCTGCATGCTAAGTATTCTAAAATCATAATCATGCGAACATGCTGATACATACCCGTTAAATTCATATATACATATTATACATGTATTCAACAATACGATTAATACAGATGAATCAACCTAATCGTTTAGCAAGTTGCTCTGATACCACTGTTAGGATTCGTGGACTCCTAAACGCGGAAAACATCTACGAATCCCTCCCGAGGACCCAAGTAAACGATTAAGAAGATCTAAGCTTTAAGAATTACCTCTGGTTGCTGTAATCGAAATCCTTCGATTCTGGTTGCGCTGTTGTACGTTCAACCCGAACAATCACCGAACGCTGCGAGTATGCGAACGTCCTCTATCGGATACACACCGCGAACTCACTCGATACCGGGAGTGCTAGCGCCTAGGGTTTGAGAGGTTTTTTTCTTTACGGTAGAGAATGGCACGAATGTTCTCAACCGAAAAATTGGACTATTGAAAAGACGGCTAGGGTTTTCTTAAAAACCCTCGAACCTCTTAGAGTCCAACCCTAATAATATCTTATCATATTCTAATTTAAAATCAAATTAAATTAAAACTGATATGATAAGATTCTGCCATTATCTCGGTAATTTAACTAATTATTTTACCGAGTCAGATTCTTATAATCTGGATATCATCCAGATTCATCGAACCTGGTCACCAGAAAAATAACCTAATAAGCTCGCTTATTGTGTGACCCTATAGGTTCATTTAACACTGGCAGTGTGCCTAAATCATATTTAAATGGCCCACAAGTTATAAGCGGTTTCTAGCAAAACATTACAACTATCCAAGTTAAATGAAGATCGGTGATCTCTTTGAACCAAACCATAATTTTATATTTAGTCCTTTTGTCACACGATATCCAGATTAAGCATAAGGCACGGAGCATGTCATCCTTATTAAGCTTAATCAATTATTTCTTGATTTCATAGTAGACTGTTCAAACAAATTATATCAATATCTTAGATTGATATATTTGAGCACGGCCATGCATTTTTAACAGTCTAACTTATCAAGGGGCCAATGGATATCTCTCCCATAACTGAGAGGGACAAATTCCTTCACAATCAATCATATTCCTCTCCTTGATTTATTCTATATCCAACAGTAGTCTAATTTATTATCTGGTTAAAGACAACTTTAGACAATGTCAAAATATAGAATTTATCAAGTAAGAAACTATGATGAATTTAGGTCGAAGGACTTTCAATATTATTATGGCTAGAAAGTACTTATGACATATTCTATGAAGTACTCTCATAGTGGGTCATGTCCAATACAATGTTCTCTAACATTTATTTATGTCTTGACTCGATATCACAAATATCCATGGCCAGTAAAACATAGCCATCAAGTCACAAACATACTAATCTTAATTTATTATTATTCTAATAATAATAATAATAATCGATCAGGGACAGTTTTAGAATAGTCATTGTATTCATTGTAGGGTTTTACTATCAAGTCAGGTACTTGATGACCAACAAAACAAAACTCACTATTCATGGAAAGGAAAGCCTCATATTATTATATAAAACATAATGACAATTGTATAAGTACATATTGACTCTAGGGCATATCCCCAACATGAAAGACCTCCATTCACATGGACCACTTACTTAAACACAATGGGTCTTCTCAATTCTTAACGATACTTGTTTGTTCACCCTCAACTTCCTATTATCTTGAAACTATTGCAATTTATGAGGGTTCGGGTGTTTCATCATATATAAGCCCAATTCCTCTACAAGAATAGCACTCATTACATTTGTAAAGCTCCTTCCATCAATAATAGCAATATGTAACTTTTGGTTAATTAGGTAATGGGAGTAAAAGATATTATTTCTTTGTAAGCTTCCCTTCACCTTTTCTTCAGAAACATCCTCTACTTCATAAGCACTCATATCCTTGATAGCAACTCTAGCTAGTGAATAAATTGGTGGTACAATAATTCCTTCCTTACTAGTATCACTATCTCCATTGTGTCCATTCTTTTCCTTCCCAACATCATACTCCTCTTCACTGGAATATATATCATCTTGGGCATTGGTAAATATTAATTTCTTGTTTGGACACTCATAGGAGGTGTGTCTATATCCAATATGTTTAAAACACTGATGTCTTTATACCTTGTTGGCCTCTCTATACCCTTGCCCTTCTCCTTAGCCCACTCTTCTTTATATTTTTCTTTTGACCACTGCGCCCTAAGCTTGTAGGATTCTCTTGGTAGTCTTGGGGGTTTTGGTGGTTGTTCCCTCGCATTAGGTGGGTAGTTGTAAATAGGATTAGTGTATACGGTTTCTTTAAGATGAGACTTCATTTTGAGTTACCCCTCAATCTTTATAGCCATATGCACTATTTCTTCCAAGGTCTTATAAGAATGTAACTCAACCACATTTTCTATTTTTCTATTCTAACCACTAAAAAACCTTGCTTTGGTAGTCCTCACATCCTCAACAATATTAGTCCTCATCAAAGTCATCTCCAACTCCTTATGAAAATTCTCTGTACTTTTATTTCTTTGTCTAAGCACATGCAATTTTCATGTAAAACTCATTATAGTAGTGTAGGGGTACAAATCTTCCTCTCATCAAGTTCCTCAATAATTCTCAAGTGGTAACCAGTTGATCTCCTATTCTCCTTCTTTGGGATGCTATTTGGTCCCACCACACTAAAGCATACTTAAGGAAACATGAAATGACCAATTTAACCTTGGTTCACTCACTATATTCATGGCACTCAAACAAAATCTCCATCCTCCTTTTCCATTCAAAATAAGCCTTCGGGTCACTTTTACTTTAGAAAAGGGGTACCTTTATTTTGATATGCCTCAACTCTCTATCTCCCTTATCTTCTTCTCGCATTCTTACTCTAATCCCATTTTCTCGATTTTGTCCTCCATAATCCTCCTCATAGACTCCCTTATCCCAATCTTCCATTCTTTCAAACCCCTCTCAAGCCTTCTCACATTTTGTCCATCATGTACCTTGCCTTCTACCTCTTCTTCCTCTTAACCCTTGCTTTCCTCCCCTCAATGGAGATGGTGGATAGCCTTCTAGAGAATGTTCATCCCAACCATTCCCTTGTTGTTCATACAATAGGGGTGTGACATCGTTCACTTCTCTCATTCTAGGACTATCTTCCTTTTATTGTGCAATGGTTAAAGCTTGGCCTTGGTAAGTTTGTAGTTCGGTTATATCCCTCCACATGTCATCTATCTCTACACTGAAAGCATCAAATGCGGTTCTAATATCAAAAGAGTCTTGGGACATTTTGTTAAGATTTTACATGAATGGTTTAGATAGAAGAAATATTCCTCATAAGTACTCCCTTATGTGTTTGCACTCACTTTCGTGTTTAACTCTTTTTTTCCATGGTCTTAGTCACGTAGATTAGTCTCAGTATTTCTTGGAAGTGATCCCGCTTGACGATCTCCAAGAATTTTGGCTAGTTGTCCAATTTAATTCTCAAGGTTTCACATAGATGCTTTCAAATTTCTCGTGGTCGCATCTACTCCTTGGAACCGTGTCATCGTACCACTTACCAACTGGTTAACCAACTCCTCCAATGATGGCTTAGTTGGTGGGGCATTGTAAGACAAGGGTGGTTGTGTCATTTGAGTCCCAAAATCAGAAGAAGCTTGCCTAGGTTGGTTTTGGCTATTCTATGAAAAGTTAGGATGATTCCTTCAACCCGAGTTGAAAGTGGTGCTACAGAAATTATTACCTTATTGTTTGTTGCCTACAAATGCAGCTTATTCTAATGATTCTTATGATGACCCTATGTTTTAGCACTCATGATTTGGATGTCCTTCACCACAAAAGTCACAACTTATACTCATTACCTGTCCGTGGGAAGGAGACATTACTATTTGCTCCATTTTTTGTGTTATTGCCTCCACTTTGGCCTCCAAAGCTGCCATTATATCCACTTTGTGTACACTATGAACATGAGCTCTTGACCATGAACTCCCCCAAGCATAGTTATTTGCTACCAAATTTTCAATTAAATCAAATACCTTCTATGAGGTTTTAGAATTAATGGAGCCTCCTGTAGATGTATCAACCAATTGCCTAGTAGCAAAACTTAAATCACTATAAAAGATTTGCATTTGTATGCTTAGTTCGAACCCATGATGATGACACTTTCTAAACATTTTCTTAAATCTCTCCCAACACTCATAAAGATTTTTCAATTCTAACTATTAGAAGGTAAACATATCAGTCTTAAGCTTAAATGTTCAAGTTGGGGAAAGTATTTTGCTAAAAAATTTTCAGCTTAAACATTCCAAGTGGTAATAGATCCGATTGGTAAAGGCTTTAACCAATATTTTGCTCTATCTCTCAAAGAAAAGGGAAAAAGTCTTAGTTTGATGGCATATTTAGAAACACCATTCATTTTAAAAGTATCACAGATTTCTAAAAAACTCGCAAGGTGGGCATTAGGATTTTCCTTAGGTAGCCCATCAAATTATACCAAGTTTTGGATCATTTGGATTATGTTGGGCTTTATTTCAAAGTTGTTGGCCTCTATCCTAGGTCTCTAATACTCGAGCCCGTACCTGAGATTGTGGGTTTCACAAAGTCATTTATAGTCCGCCTGTTAATTCTACCATTACCACCATTATTAGGCTGATTCATCTTCATGTCTTTTCTTACCTTTTTGCTTACAACCTTTCAGACCTTTGTGAGAGTTCTCTCGATCTTAGGATCAAGATCTACGATGTCGGCCTTAGATTCTCGGGTCATAAACTAAGGGTAAGATTTACATAAAACAGAAGATAGTGAGATTATAGAATTTACAAGTTAGACAGTTAGAACATATTCATACATTAAGTTAAAAAAAATTACAACATGTAGGGACATTAAATTACAAATATACAAGAAAAAAAATATAGCACCTATTCATACAAGGAACATATTTATATATAGACATATAAACATATAAATATGGTTAAATCAACAAAATCTAAGCTTTTATAATATTATTCCCCGGCAACAATGTCAAAAACTTGATGTGTAAATTTTGAGTGCATAAAAATTATCAAATTTAAATCCATCCCTTAGTTAAGTTTTAATTAAAACACTAATTTCAAAATATACATACAAGCAAGTATACTTATCGCAAGTATAACATAGGGAATCGATCCTCAAAGGAATAAGTACACACTAATCACTTTTTAGTCATTGTTTAATCGACCTTAATAAAGTGTGAAAAGAATAGAAAGAAAAATAAAAATATATATATATACAACTCAAAGATGTAGGAATATGTAATTTAAACAATTATCCTAGAATACATGATAATGAATCATCTAGCAATTATCTCAAGTAATTATCGTCTTAACATCATGAAGGAATATAAAGTAAAATTCAATCATTTCCCAAGTCATGAACTTATTTATATAGACTTCACTTTTTTCCAAATCTATGGAATCACTATTTTTTGATTAAATTAGTAAATTTTCCAATTAACCCAACATAACCAAAATATGCATTAAACTCAAATCCTCACAAACATAAAATTAGCTAATGACCCTTTGCTCGAGGTGAAATCATCTAATCTTTGATCACTTTAGTCCTTTAATCTTAACTTCGTTTCTCAAGTTCATTAAGATTTGACAAATATGAAATCAAGGCAATGAAACTCCTAACGTCATTTCTCAAGTCAATTAGAAGAACTCGAATCAATAACCAATGATAACAAGTAATTAAATACCAAAGATGATAGAAAATTGATCAAACAACTAAATTAATACAAAACCATGAATCTTGAAATAATTTCAAATTACAAATAAACCATTGAATACATAATTGATTAAGAACAAGAAAACAAAGGTAAAAGAAAGTACTCATAAATAAGTTTCATTCTTCTCCTTCGAAGACTCTCTTGAATAATCATTCTTGAATGGTGAATCTCCTTTTTAAGTGATTGGAAACTTTGATTCTTAGATTCACTCTTTTTCTCTTATATTTTATCTTGGTTTTATAGGCTTCTTATATGCTAAATTCGTTGCTTGAGGAGTCTTGGTCGAGTAGGAATTGAAAAATACCGAAATCTTTAGAAAATTACTCAATTCGTGCATAGAATTTCCGTGCACTAGAGCGGACTTGGCTCTAGGTCTCTTCGACCCACATGGGGCCAGGCGTGTTTTGTTTCTCTCCTGATTTTTTCTCTGTTTTCATTGGCCAGACCAGACTGGACCTGGCGCCTGGTCCATTTGCCAGACTTGGCGCTAGGTATGTGCTAGAAAATTCTCTTTTTTTACTCAAAATCAACTTAAATCTATACAAATTTGTCAAAAACACTTTCTATAAGCAAAATGTCAAATAGGAAGGAATATTCCTAGTTATTACAATAAAAGCATCTTAATTTAACTTCAAATAACTAGAAAAATAGTGATGATTTTAGTCCCTAGAAGCTTTTATGTAAATAGGCTCACCCATTTACCTTTTCAACTCACTCAAATACTCAACAAGTTCTTCCCATAAAGTCTCCCTAATTGTTTAGGAATTAGTCTAAAGTTTGAGAAGCCCACTAAATCTTTAAGGACAACCAACTAGATTTAGATAGAAATTTGATCAACAACAACAATGAGCCTCAAGGAAATTATATCAAGAGTCAATGAATTCAAGAAGCGCAACAATTTCAATGGACTAAGGGATGGGTAAATAGATAAGACTTAACAAGATTTTCAATGAAGCATTAGAAGTTCAAGAACATGGCACTTAAGAACAAGAGTAAGAATTCCGCTACTAAGATGATCTCAATTGGTCAAGTAATTTCCTAAAAATATATGTTCTCAAGAGTTTAACAATAATGGAAAGTGTTGACAAGGAATTGATCACAATTTCAAGGCTCTAAGTCTACTAAAAACAAAAAAAATATCAAACACTTGAGGTGCAACATCGTAACTTATGGCGTTTCAATTCACACTTGAAACAATCCAAAAACTTAAGAATCACAACAAAAAACTAATCCCCAACAATTAAACTAACATCAAGGATTAATTTCTTATCAAGTAGAAGTAAAAAATATGAGTTTTATAGTTTACAAATTTAGCATGAAAATGAGTTATGGGATTCTTTTTAAGCTCAACAAATTTGCAGTGAATAAACCTAAAAAATCACAAGATTTATGCACTTTAAATCTTCAAATAGCTACTCAAATATCAACCTGACATATAAGATTAATTTCTCAATAAGAAAAATCAAAGTTTTGAAGACCTTTTTGAAGTACCTTCCTTAGCGACGAGTTTGCTCAGTTTTTTCTTGAAACTTTAAAGCCTTTTTCTTGAAGAACCAAGCCTTGATAAGAATCAAAGCTTCCCCTTCTTTGATACCAATTTGATATGATCTTACTTGAGGGGTATTTAATTGATGAATTTCGTAGCTAATTTGGGGTTAAAATACAAGACCCACTTTGAAGCTCAAAACAAGAATTTTAAAGCAAAACAAACACACCCAATTCAAATACTAATACTCTAGGCCAATTTGAGAACCTAGATCACTAGAGAATAGGAATTAAGTCTACTAATTCATACCCAAGAACCCTCAACCCAACTAGGAGTCAAGAACAATTGAAGTAGATGAACTAGACAACCAAAGATAACCTCTACTCTAGGCCCTTAGCTTAGCATGAAACTATGATTCCATTTTGATAGGTTAGTTTGATATATCTTTATGAGTTTATAGACATAAATCAAATGTAAGGAATAGAATCCTAAGATTGGTCTTGGCCTTCAAGGAAGAACCGTAAGAACTCTCATAGGAGTCTCTTTTTTTATCTTAAAGATAATATCCAACTTATATATGAAATTTTATAATGGCATATATAGCCATTCAACCGTATCTATGGTGAGAAGTAATCCCAGCCATTGATGTGTTTAAAAGGTCTAAAATATCCCTATTACATAATAAAAGTCATGAAAATTTAATTGAGAATAAAATAAAATAAAAAATAAAAAAATTAAGCAAAATAGGGCTTTGCCCGAAGTGGGCCAGCCAGTTTGCATAGGTAAGCCAGTGTCAGCTTTGTTCTGAATAAATCGGCCAACAGGCCGAGAAGAGCTGGCGCCGGTTCGCCTTGCTGGACCGGTGCCGATTCTATATTGTTCTTCAACAACAGTTCCTTTACTTGTTCTCAACCCTTTGCTTATGCTCCTTTGGCCTTCCATACAAATTGTTGGGCAAATGCAACTTTTTTTTGCCTTCTCTTTAGTACCCATCTCTTCTCACTTTTCATGTTTCTTGGCTTGTTATTTGGTTTTGCTTGAATTCTCCCTTGTAAGCCTTCTTGTCTTGGATTCTTCCAAGGTACCATAAAGTGTGACTTGTAGTTCTATCTCCTTTTTTTAGCTTTGGCATATTTCTTGGGTGGATTTCTATCGAGGAAGAACATCACTTATAGATAATCTATTACCCTTCTTCTTTCTCAAATTTCTTGAACAACTCCCTTCATATTCTTTAATGATTCACCTTCATCCTCTTTTCTTTGGTATTTCTTTGAGTTCTCTAAGAGATCTCTAGGTAGCTAGCCACCCTTAGATGTATTTTTTAGGGCTTATAATGGAGTATTTATAGTTGCCCAAAGGAAAAATAGCCAAAAAATTTTTTAAAAAAAGTAAAATTTGCAAAACCAGGTAGCCTATGGTAGTCCAAGAACCCTAGGCTGCCTAGACCAGGTGGCCCAAGGTATTTGGACTACCATAAGCTGCCTAGTTTCTGGTTATTTTTTTTTAAAAAAAGGTCTAGTACCACCTTAGATTTCCTTGTTTCTGAAAAATTTTACTCTTTTGCTCCACTTTTCATCCTTGTTCATCCTCAATGGAGCTTTTACATTTCCTAAAAAAATAAACAAGACAAAAAGTGTGGTAAGTAGTGATTTAAACAAGATTTTATCACAAATAATGCACAAATGATATAAAAAATATGGTAATCATGAGCATTCATTAGTTACCTACACTAACACTAGCTTACACTTCTTTTCCTTCTCATTCACACCAAAGAATAGAAACCACACTTCACTCCCTCTTGATCATATCCTTTGATCTTCTCATTTCTTCTCATAAAATCGAGCACACACCTACTTCACTATCTCTCTCGGTTTCAAATATTTTCTTCTCTATTCAAACTATTCCTTTTAAATTTTAAATTTTGAAGACCTAAAACTATTCTAAAGATTTTTTTAGAGATTATCCTAACTAGAACACTCATTAGCTCTCAACATATGACACTATATTTGGCCTTTTTTGTCTTATTGCTCTTTATTTTTTATCCTTCCTATACAACCGACAGTCACACACACAAGAACATACACAAGCACTAAAGTTACTCTCAGATTCTTTCTCTCTCTCTCTCTCTTAGCCTCATTCCCTCAAAGCTTACGGTTTCTCTATTTTCATCCCCTCAGCTTCACCATCCTCCTGTCAAGAACAGTGCAATCAAGCCCTCACTCTCTTCTCAATATTTTTTTCTTCTTCAAGGCCAAAACTTACCTCTTGATTTGTTCTCTTTCTATATACATGGATTAGTACACACACAGAACTAACCACATCAAAGCTAAGGTTTCTATTACTTCAATCACCATATTCAATTCCATGGAAGAAATCAAGTTTATCTTCTAACAAGTAAACCATGCACCTTATCTTTCACTATTTAGTCTTCATATCTATTTATCGACATTATAATGAACTTATGGTTGATTAGGGGTGCATATATAGATCTTGATTTTGTTTCTTTGGTGATGATATGATTTACGAGTGCAGTCTTGCCTTTTTCGATGTATTAATATGAGTTGTTGAAGATTTGATTTTTGATCGGTAGACTTTAGAGATAAAGCTAAATACATGGAGTTAATACTATACTTGAATCTATGATATCTAGGGGTAGGACTGAATATATTTGATTATGTATAAGATGGGAATACTTATGTGATTTTGTATATAGGGATTTAGTCTTTGGTGGATCTATTCAATAATTGTATGAAATCTTTTGCAGCTTAGATCCTTGGATTAAATATTGCATGGTTATGCTAAGAATAAGAATATGATCTTAATCTTATGCTATAGTTGATAGTCTATTATATGTGAAAATACATTTGATTTAAATACTGGCTGAGGGATATTTGAGTTAACTGTTGTGATAAGGAGATTGTATCTAGTTATAAGGTGAGGGTTGATGCATGATTGAATGTGGTGATATAAATAAGTATGTCTATGACGTTTATAATGAGAGTTTAGTAGTGCAATTGAGACTTTTGTAGTCTTTGATAGACGGTATTAGATTCTAGTATTAAGAAGCAAACAGTAACTTGAATATTTGAGTGAATGAGATCAAGTTGGTCCTTGCATAAATTTTGTTAACTAATGCACCATTTTACAAATTAGCATTACTTTAAGATGTTTTGTCAACAAATTTGTACACAATAAAAGTGAGTAAAGATAATTATCTTTGTTTAAAGCTTAGTTGTGATAACATTTTCATGGACAAAATAATATTTTGTACAAGTAGGAATGATTAAACTAAAACGGTGAATTTCTTCAATAATGTTTTTGAGCAAGAATCAACACAAATCTTTGGAAGCATATTTGGACTGACAATGCTGTTATTTGTTTGAGAATACCTATAAGAAGGGATAAGATACATTAAGTAATTAACAAGAGTATGCTATTAGTAGTAGCATTTAAAAGTTAGAGTGAGTCTTTTGGTAGGAAGCCATTGTTGGAAGATAATTTTTTTTTCGATAAGGTGATGAGTGCTAGTAACTCAGCCCAGATGGGATTGTTATTCAGGGTTAGGTGACTGGTAAGTTTGGATGAGAGATGGAGGAGCATCTCAATTACTGAGTCGATCACCTACTGATACTGTGATGCAAGGTTTCATAGTATCCTGTCATGATTCAAGGTTTTATAACAAACCAAAAGGGTTATGATACAGGGTTTCATAATCCGCCCATTTTATAAAAATAATAGTGGTTTTACTTTTCTCGGAAATTGACTCTTATTTGCTTTTACAATAACGATATGATTGACTAATCTGAGTAAAAGTGTGCAATAGAACCGCTTAGTGACTTGCAATTATTTCCTCTTATTTTACTTAAACTTGTATCACAAAAGTGTTTTAAAATTATAAGAGCACACATAGGACTAACTAGAAAGTATTTCTTATACATTTTCTATCATAGTATTTAGGAAGTTCTAGTATTGATAAGGTTGCAGGTTTCTAGAGTTGGAAGATCTATTTTTTATACTTTGAATGTTTCTTATCAAGGATATTCATTTACAGTTTTATATTTTGAGACTTTGTATAAGCAGTGGAAAGCTTTGTAATAAGTTTTATTTATTTTCTTGTATTGTTTTTGTACCAAATTATAAAGACTCTGATTCTTAGGACAAAGTGACATCCTCGACCCTTTTGGGTTATGTAAGTAGATGGGATGTTACATTTGGGATTAGCAAGATGGTATTGTTATCTCATTTAGGGATTTATGACTCTTATATTGCTTTGATTCAACTAATGGTGGAAGGATACACTATTCCTATAGTTGAGAAGTGTGAAAAGTGCTTCAAGAAACTCAAGCGAAAAGTCATGTCTGCAACCATGCTTACCTTGCCTGAAAAAGGAACCGTTATACCTTACATCGAAATGTAGCAAATGAGGAATGGCAGTTGTGTTGGTAAATTTTGTAAATGAAGAATCATTCGTTTTGGTCTCCTTTCTGTCTTCTCTCTTTCAAGCTTCTCCTTGCTATCTCTTTTCCTTCACCTTTTGTTGATATCTTGAGCTTTCTTTTAGGACTGAGTTAGATAAGGTAACTGTCACCACTTAATTCATTGTTCAAAATTGCTTCTTATCAAATCTATCAATATTATGCTTAATCTTTCCTAATAACATCTTCATGTTGGCTCCCTAATTTTTTCCCCTTCATTGGACTTATTACATCTACTTTCTATTTTTCTCCATTCTCTTTAATTTAGCATATTTGGGCTTGAGCTTCCTCTTTCTAGTTCCTTTTCTTCTCTTAGATTCTAAAGATACCCTTTTGCTCAATCATTTTCACCTTGTAGCTATTGCAGTGCTTATATTGCTAAAACTCCAATTTTCTTTTCCAAATATTATTGACTTCCTGTACTCATCTTTTTGTTTAATACCACTTGTTACTTCTTGTAAATGCACTTCTTCTTCATCTAAGGCTTGCACATTCAAGGACTTCTTCCTTCTATTAAATGAGAGTGTGCGCACTCATCAATTATAATAACTTCTTTAGCAATCAATTGTTTCAATTTCACGCCCTTACTCTTTCATGCCTTTTGATTATCATTTTTCATTTGTTGTTGAAAATTTTCTCTACTATACATTCCTTTCAATTCCTCCTAGATTTGCAATGCGACTTTTAGTATTTGTGTATGCGAGGGAATAAGGCTGTTGCATATGACGTCGCATGAAGTGAAGTATTCCATCTATGATTTGAAGATAGCTACGATGGTGTTTGCTTTATAGGAGTTGCAACATTACTTGTATAGAGTTTCAAGTCATCTAGGATGCCATGTGGGAATCAGAAGAAGGGATGCAAAAGAAATATCCAGAAATGATATAAGGTATAGCACCATAGGAATTTTGGGGGTGAAATTCTTTTAAGAAGGGGAGAGTGTAATACCCAACCCTAAACACACCTAAAAATGGGGAACATATCATTCGTTCAGCATGAGTATATGTGCATATGCTCATATTATATGATCTTAGTATGTGAATATGAATTTGTGTTGATTATTTTAATTTTCTTAAATGTGTATGAAATTTTATGCTTGGGTGATAATTGAAAAATCATTACTTAGAATAAGGTAGTAAAAAATATTTTGCATGGGGATTATTTGGGGGAAAGCTATATGTAATTGTTTAATTATTTATTTACTTAAGTAATTATTTATTGATATAAAAATAAAATTCTTTTTATTTACTTATCTATTTATTTTTATCTTCCAAAAAAAGGGGAAAAGAGTATATTTATAAAAGTTCTTGTAGGGTTTTGAACCCTAGACCTTCTCAATCTTCTCTTGTGATTTACCTGCTCTTGATAATTTTTCTTGTGTGCTAATTCTTTCAACTAGTGGATTTTATTTACTAAGTAAATATAGGAAATTTAATTTTTGTACATAGGGTAGCTGCCACTCTTGGGAGAAATAAGGAGAATTTATTTTCATTTTCTTTTCTTTTGAAAAGATTTTAGAAAATTTTCCAATCCTATCCAAGCAATATTTTCTCCCTATTTTTCCTCCTTCTTGCCGCCACAAAACCCCTCTCTTGGCCGATTATTAGAGCTCCAAATCCTAATAGGTTTTGATAATATTATCTTGGGAAACTTAGCTTAAGTAAAAATTGAGAAAACTTAGGAAAACCCCTAATTTTTCCCCTTGTGCTGTCTCTCCCTTTTCCTACCCAAACCCTACTATTTCTTCCTATCAAACCTAACCTAAAGCTCCCTCTCCCTTTCCCAAACACTGAAAATCCCTTCCCTTCTTCCTAAGCAAACTGCCTTCAACAACAACAACAACAACAAACTAAGCCTTAATCCTCAGAAACTTAGGGTCGGCTACATGAACTAATGTTAGGCAACATGTGGTCATCCACATGAATCCTCTCTCTCCACTTCTTTCTATCGACCGTCATACTCTCATTCAAATCTAACAAAGATATATCTCTCACAATTACCTCTATTCATTTCTTTAGGCTTGCCTCTATCTCTGTCTAACCTATCCTGCCTCCCTCATTCAATTCTCCTAACAGGAGCATCCCTCGGTCTTTTCTGTACAGGTCCAAACTAACACAAGCGATTTTCTCTCATCTTTTCCTCAATAGATGCCACTCCCACCTTCTCCCTAATGGTCTTATTTCTGACTCTATCCTTTCTAATATATCTACACATCTACTGTAACATACGCATTTCAGCTACTTTCATTTTGTGAATATGACACTTTTTAACTGCCTAACATTCTGTGTCATTTAGCAAAGCAGGTTTTACGACTGTTCTGTAGAACTTTTTCTTTAGGTTCAATGGTATATTACGATCACATAGAATACCAGTCGCACTCCTCCATTTCAACTAACCTACCATAACTCGGTGTGCAACGTCACCGTCGAGCTTTCCGTCTTTCTGAATAATAGATTCTAGATATCGGAAGCAATCACCTACTGGTATATCTCTACCATCTAAAGTTACACTCTGAGTTATATTTCTACTACTACTGAACTTGCATTCCATATACTCTGTTTTACTTCTACTAATTCTAAAACCATTGGATTCCAATGTCTATCGCCATAACTCCAATTTAGCATTTACACTGACTCCAGTCTCATCAATCAACACAATATTATCAGCAAATAACATACACCATGGCACAACCTCTTGTATAGTGTTGGTCAACTGGTTTATAATGGCCGCAAAGAGAAAAGGGCTAAGCGTTGATCCTTGATGCACCCCGATAGTAATAGGAAACTCTGCAGTCATTTCGGAGCAACTCCTTACACTTGTACATGCTCCCTCATACAAGTAAACTTCCTTCAATTGCTTGAAGAAAATTCTGCACAAACATTTCACTATGAGTGCCATTCTTGGATTGAATTCTTGAAGATTTTGGTGGAACCAAAAGCCAGAAGACACCTTATCCCTTTCTTAAGGTTGTTTGAACAAAGCCTTGCAAGAGGTAACCTTAAAAGACTCTTCCTATTCCTTTAATTCATGCTACCGCCACCTGGAAGAAAAATTAGGGTTTTTGTTCTAAAATTTTCTAGTTTGTATTCTTGACAAAAGATGAACAAAACTAATGCTATTGAATCATACTTGTTTAGATATTGTAAAAGAAACCTTCTTTCAAAGGATTTTTACAAAAGAAAACACCTTTCTCGTTTATATGACATATTCTTGAAAATTGAAAATTTTCTAATATTGAAGATGACTTCTTATAAGATCTTGGAATAAATTCTTCTAGGTTATTGTTGCCTCTCGGTATAATCCCTAAGGGTTTATTTTCTTGAGGAAATATGTCCAAGAAGTTGATTTCTTAAAATAAATTAAATTGCTTGCATGCTGAAATTTCTGTTGTTTTTTTTATAGATGTTTGTTTTAATTTAAGATAGTACAACAAAACTATTTATTTTTTAAAAGCCTTTTGATATTATATTCCCAACATTTTAAGGATGTTATTTATGATGGAGATCATGCAAGAAAGTATTGGGATTTATCGTAGCAATTTTTTGAAAAACAGGGGTCAAGAAAATAGATGTTTTAGTTTTGTTGTATGTTCTGTTTGAGACTATTATTTCTATCTGATTTTGCACAAATTTGGAGAGGATCAAAATAGAGAAAATGTATCTTTGTAAATTGTAAAGTTTCAGAATTTTTTAATGTAAGGGTTTAAAGTTAAAAATTTTTCTTTGCTGCTTGCCTGTACTGGACAGATTGGTGCTGTTTAGGTAGCGAATTTTCTGCCAGTCATATGGGTCTGATTTTCTTATGTTGCTGCTTGTATTCTATTCTTAATATGTTAAGGTATCTAAATACAAAAATTAAGTTCAAACCAATGCATTTTCATGGGTGATTTACGCGTAGGATCATAGATTAAGCTTGTTGGAATTTGTGAACAGCTTGGATATTTTATGGAAGCTTACTAAGATTAATTTATATACTTCTTCTATGATCAAGAATGATTTATGTTCATGCTTAGGGATGTATTAAGGACTTATATACTGATTTTTTTTTTTGACATAATTGCTTGCTGTACATGGATCATACTTGACAAGACAAAAGATACTAGAAACAAGTAGGATTATGTGGAATATATTTTCCTAAGATGTTTAGGAATAGATTGTAACTTTCCATTTTATAACTTTTTCTTAGACTCGAGAGGTTCCCAAGAGTAAGAACTACCTTATTGTGGTTGAGAACCCACTTTATTGCTAGACCATGCTAAATTCCCTTGCATTCATAAAATCTTGCATAAGTTCTATTTTTGGAAACATTCTAAAATTAAATGCTTATTTTTAGAAAATTTTTATAAATGGAAACTTTTTATTTTTGGAAACCTTCTATACTTGGGAACATTCTAAATTTATTAACTTGACTTGGAGCCAAGAAATTCTTTTTGAATTTTGTTTTGAGTAAGCAAACTTATGTTTTCACGTTCATGCACATAAATTCTTGAAAATCATAGCATGCCTTTTTTGGAGCAAGTGTCTCCTATTATAAGGAATGATTGTGTTAAATGTAGTACTTGGAACTGTTACTTCTTGAACGTATGTGCAATAAGGAAAACTTATTTAGCTTGGTATTGAGCTAACTTTGTAGGATTTGCTATGGGAGCTTGGTCAATATGAAATTTGGTGAAGTTGAGTACTCAAGAAAGGTAAAACCTTTATAGAAGTCTTGGTAGGGTTGAGAATATCTTTTGGTACGAGGCCTCCTCTGGGAGATTAACTCTTTTTTTATCAAGGCGCCAGAGCATTATGGGGCTGGTCCTTAGCTAGCAATAGGGTTCAAAAGGAATTGACAGCTGGACGTGGGACAACCAGATTGGAATTGAGTGAGAGAGAGTGGAGTATCTCACTCAGTAGGATGTACAACTGCTCGATACTTTGGGATGGAATGTACTACACCAATTGGGCGGGACCTACCCCTATGCCATTACATCGCTAATTTTAGAAATATAGAATATGGATACTGTGAAACCCCAGTCGGAACCAACCTTAGAGTAAGGGGGTTGGGATGCATATCATACTTTATTGCATGTTTAAATATATTTTTATATGATTTTATGTGCTTTGGATTTGGGTTTTATAGTCTAGAGGGCTTGATGTTGTTAATTGAATAAAAAGGGCAAAATGGTAATTTTTGCTTGAGGTGAAAATAGGGAGATAACTTGAGGATTAAATAAGAAAAGTATTTTAGAGATAAAATAAGAACAAGAGTTATTGTGGTTTAGTGGTTAGAGCTTTGGAATTAATTCTTGAGGTCTTGGGTTCAAATTCCATCATTGGAGCTTTAGTATGATTAAATTTTATTTTTGCTTGGGAAGGGGTATTTTTGGCCTTAAGTGCTTTAGCATAGGGTAGAGGTGTTGTCCTAGGGGAGACATGATAGGAGCCCTCTAATCCTAACCTTGTGCCCTACTCAAAAATTCTTAAGGGAATTCATTCCTCCTTGATCTTTAATTTTTCCTAATTCTCAATTCATTAGATTGGACAAACTTGTTCTAGCCAATTTCATTCTAGATATTTCAGTAAAGTTCTGTGGCTTTGAAGGTTCAAAATGTCTAAGGGAAAGACATCTTATGGACCGAAAATGTGGAAGAGATAGCGAAGGTTCCAAGAGAATTAATTCCCCTAGTGAACTTTCTAAACTTCACTTTAGCTAGGTTCATTTTCCTTCATGTAATAAACTGAAATTTTTTCAGCTTCTTGTACTTTTAAGGTGTCAAAATTCTCAGCCATTATTCCTTCCCAAATGCTGCCAGAAAATGGCCCTTTTGATCAGCTTGAAATCTGAAATTTTCTAGTTAATTTCGGGCTGCACAAATGCTGTGCAAATCCAGAAAAATTTTTGGTTAAAATCGCAGCTTTGGTGGTCTTCAACCAAGCTGTTTTCTTCCAATTTTCTCCCAACTCCTTAGCCACATTTTTCCTCTATAAAAAAGGCTAGAAACCAGCCACGAAACGCCTTTGAAATCTCCTTCAACCTCTCTGCAACCTGGCTGGAAAATGGCAGCCGAAACTGCCCAGAAAAATTCCAGCAATGGTAAAATTCTGTGCAGTAATTTTCTGGCTTTGTTTCCTATTCCAGCCCTGGCCAAAACTCCATCTTTCTTCTGCACAAACCACTTTTAAACAGCCATGAACTGAACTCCATTGTCTTCCCCAAGCTTCTGCACGAAAATTAGACATGGCTGCCTAAAAATATCTCCAACAAATTACTGCAATCATGCCTTGATTGGATACCAAAATTTCAGCAAACTTAATTTAGCAACCTTTCATAAAATGTCCCTCAAACAACCAGAGCTTCCCTTCACCATTACACTCCTTCTTTTCAGCTACCATTAGCCTTCTACAACCAGCTTTCATCCAGCAGAAACACAGAGCAACAATTCGGCCATAGCAGCTTCCAAAAAGCTTCCTTTGAACAAAGATATTCTTGCTATATTTTATTTCCAAATTTGATTTCCAAAAATATTCTTTTAGGATTTCAACAACTAGCCTTTCCTTTTCCTTTCAAGCCAGAAAAATCATCTTCCTAAACTACACAAACAATTCAGCCACTGCACACACAGAATTTCGGCAGCCACAAACCCAAAATTCCTCCATTCTCTTCAACCTTCAAGCACACATAGAACACCAAGAACACCTACTTCTTTCTTTCGTCTAATACCTCTCCAAACCACTTCAAACTTCTTCCAAAAATTTTAGATTTCATCTACTCACTACCGTGAGTCCATCTATACCATTTTTAACATCAAACTCCAAAATTCAACTTGCTCTTTTGGATAAAAAATCAGAAATTTTGTGAAGGCTCAAGAACACCTTCAAGGTAGGTTTATTCAAACAACTTCATCTTCACTAATCTTTGATCTCTAATGAATATATATATGAATAAGCATGCTAATGGACTCTCTTCTTCTCTTCTCTCTCTCTCTCTCTCTCTCTCTCTCTCTCTCGGCTGAATAGCTCTTCACCAATGGCCATGCTTTCTTCATCTCCCTTGAACGGATTTAAACATCTAGGAGTTGAGATCCATTCGAAACTCCTTCAAGGTATTCATCAATCAAGTAAGCCTTATCAACCCTCCTTTTAAATTCTAGATTCATGTCTCTAGGATGATATTGGTAGGAGATGGATTATGAATAGGATTTGAGCATGTATTGTTGTGATGAGTAGAGATTGAAGCATGAATAAATGTGTGTTTATGATGGAGATGGGATTCATGCATGAGTTGATTATCTTGGTTGATTGTATGGTGTGTTTAGGGTTTCGTGCATGTCTCCATTTCATAGGTAGTATTTGTGATCAAGTATGCTAGCGATTATGTCATCTGTGATGAATAGGATTTATATTCATGTGTGATTATTAAAGCCATGATTATATTTATGCTAGTAAAGGTTAGGTCGTGCCTTGATAAATTTAGATCTATATTTTTATTCATGATTTGGATGATTTGATGAATTGAAGGGGAGTATATGTTCATGATTGTGGTTAGCAATAGAAATATGATCATGACCTAGTTGTCCCTAAGCTAATTTTATTTCCTCAATAAAATATTTAATATTATAATTTTTGCTAGTAAATTCGAAAACCCTAGGAAGGTAGATTTGGATTATTATATATATAATAAGGATATTTTAGTCAAATAAATGATAGCTTTTATTTCAAGAAAGAAAATATATAGATATTATATATAATAATATTATTAAATAAAGCCTTTTATATAAATAATCATAATACGTAAAAATATTAATTTGTAAGTCTTATATTCATAAATATCATTAAAATTTATTATCTTTCAATTATTAACTTTTAATCAAAACCTATTAAAATTTATTAGCTTTCAATCAAGACCCATTAAAATTTATTTTCAACTAATTTTTGTTAGCAATTATTTTCAAACAATTAATTATTATTAAATCATTATTTTACCTAATACCACCTAGGACTCTTCATCAAATAACCTCTAAATTTTTCTTAGCAAGATTTAAACCTTCAACTTATTAGTACATATTCCCAAAACCCTAATTATTTTAAATAGTAAATTAGACTTAGCTTATAAACCCTTTTATTTATTATTTGGCCTTAAAGCTTGGGACACTAGGATCATGGCAGCAGTGAGTTGAGCTAATTTTAATTGTGAAGATGGATCTTGGCTTGAGATTGATTGTGGTTTATATTTACCTCAAGCGGGGTTGAGTCAGCAGTTGAAGAAATTTATTTTATTTCGAGCTAAGGATCAGGTAAGCTCCTGCATAAAACCTTATTAATGTAAAATGTTTATTATGGCAAGCTAAATGCAGAGTGCATGGACACTCATTTCTGTAAAGGCAATTGAGGATTGACTCCTTCCTTATTTCAGTCAAACAATTATTTGAAAATCCATAAGTAGATTTACTCAAACTCAAAGCTCTTTCTGAAACATATTTTGACAAAGACTTTGGAAACCCTTAAGTGCCATTTTCAAGTGGAACTGTATTTTGTTCATTTTTTCCAAGTGGGATAAGTTACATTGAGTACTCAATAAGGGTACTGCTAGGGCTAGTCTTTGAGGGGTTGGGTAATCTCTCAGTAGGTGGCCACCTCTGAGGGGTGAGTCCTGCCTAGATAAGATGTCAGTCCAATAGGTCGTGCAGGTCCGAGCTAGCAGTTTATTTTTCAGTCAAGTGACTGTGTTTTGGCAGAATGGACACCCGGTTGTTGTTTGGGTATAGAGAATGAGGAGTATCTCACCCGGTAGGCCGATCACCTACCTTTTTTTGTTAGTCTGCACAAAGTGTCGGCATTCTGACCGGTTATGGGGCCCAACGTGTGGTAACCCATGATCATTTCTTTTGAGTGGTTGATTTTATTGATTATGTATGGTTGAAAAAGCTAAAACACCACTCTTAATTTTAACTAATGTTTATTGCTTGCTAGTATTTCCCTTATATAGATTTTATACTTTGTATTCACGAACTGTTTTCACTAGACACTCAAAGCACACACGGACTTACTGAGATTTTTGTCTCATCACCATTTTTACCATGATTTCAGGTCAATCCTGTTGTGGGGATGAGTAGCTAGATATTGCCTACCTTAGAAGATTTTCTGATAATTTATTTTGGATAATGCTTTGGGGAGATGAGAGTGGATAAATTTTATTATGGATTTGTTTTTGAAATTCTTGGATTTAATCTTAGATTTATTCTTAGGTTGTAATAAATTTTAAGTTAAAGTATTATTTTGTTTCGCAATTTTATTTGTGTGACCTAGTTATAAAGACCCCTTGTCCTTTGGACGGGATGACATCCCCAGCCCTGGCGGGCCTAGGTAGTGGGGTGTTACAGATGCTGTACAAACACAAGTAGAAAGTCTTGATACTTTAGTGTTAGAACGTATGCCTAGAAATAGACTAGGTATTTCTATATTACAAATAGTAATAAAATATTTCTTTCATCAATGATTGTTTGTACACATATATTTGCATATCAAGGTACAAGGATGACAAATTAATGACCTATGTATTAGGTTGTTCTTCATAGTAAGGTATAGGCCATTAATATTTGACATACAAGATAGATATTGTTCTTGATCTTTTGATGAAACTGGGTATTTTATCAAGGTAAGATCATTATGCTTTAGTTTCTAAATGATGAAGGTTTACCTTTAACTAGTGAGTAGCTCTCTCATGCCATTAGCATAAGTATATGTGGAATATGTAGAACTAGACCTATAATCGTGGTTTATAGTAAAGTACCCTATTTAAATATACTAGACTATTATTGCTACAATATAAACAGGTATCCTAAGACTTGAGTATAAGTTAGTAGTTTGGTAAAGCTAAACTTATGCACTTTGATTTATGATGGGTGAGGTCTTAATATGTGATCAATAACATTGCATGTTGGGTGTATAACTCTGGTTAATTAAGATAAACTTATACAATAGAGTTTCTATGCTTCACTTTGTGACTGTCTAGGATAATCTGAATAATTCAGGGCCCTAGGAACGTGACTAAGTATTATATGCTTTTGGATAGCTCCCAGAGATAAGTAGGTACATACTGAAAGTCATGAATTATTAGACATACTGAAAGTCTCGAGGACTATATCCACATGGCTCTCGAGGTCAATAATAGCCTCCAAGACTTTTGCTTCTTCAAAAGTAGCAATCATTTTGAGCATATACTCCCTAACTGATGCTTTCTCAACATCCTGGTGTTCATGATCACTCTAAGAGCCTCTTGCCTTGCAGGCAGGCTCTTGTCAGTGAACATGGTAGCTAATGACGTGATAATGTCATAGACAGTGGCCATATGGTCATGTTTGAATTGGAGAATATTTAACATGGATGCTAACATGGAGCAATGAGACATCTCGTCAGTCTTCTTCCATGCATTTTCTACCTCTTGCTCTTCCTTAATAGAACTCTCCCCAATCTCTAGACAGGGATCGTATAAGACATGCTTGTACTCCTTAGCAGTGAGTATTATGTCTAGGTCCTTTTTTCAGTCTACTTAATTTGATCCCGCTAACTTATTCCTGCGTAGAATAAAGGCCAAATAAATAAAAGAATCACCATCAACCATTTTTGAAAATTGAAAAATAAAAGAATCTCAGTTTGTGTAAAAATAGAAAAGTTTTGCACATTTTCCTCATATTAAAATTGATAATAGTTAACCTTATCACTATTATCTTTAATATAATCAATTTGGCTCTTAGAAAAACTAGCATAGCTTATTTGAAAGATTAACAGTATTTCTAAGCTAAGTGTATTAACTACCACATATTGACTACCCTTATAGGCAATGATCTAAAAGATAACTCTATCGAGGAGATGGCTATTCTTTCTCATTTCCCATGGATAATTCTCACACTATGACCTCCAACGTAGGTTGGACAATTAAAGTACGTATCTCGGGCATCAATTCTATCCATTCATTAATCTAGATTCTTGTGGAATCCCTATCACATACAGGTTCACTCCCAGGGTGACGAGAGGAGAATCACAATCTCTAATATGGACCATGATGGAAGTCATGGGGCCGTTAGAACCCCTCTTCCATTAAATCTTTTAAAATAAGCATTTTTTCAGAAAAATATCTTTTTGAAAAATTTCATTAAATTTCCCTTAACTCGTATAAAATATCTAAACCCATAAAATCTCTATGTCGAGGTTGACACCGTTTGAGAGAGTTACCATGTATTAATTTTATTTCAATTAAAAACTTAGTGATTTAAAAAAAAATCAATTAAAAACTTCCTAGAGACTTTGGTCTCTAGTTTTATAACAAAATCGTTTGCTATAGACTATTAATTATATTGCTTTTTCCATCAAGTTACGCAAAATATCTAAATCCAATTATTCTCTATATCTAGGATAAAAACATTTCGGAGAATAAACAATGATTAATTTTGTTCATAAGTTAGTAAACCTATTAATTAAAAAAAACATTTTTCCTTGTTAAAATGTTTTTTAAAGACTTTGGTCTTGAAAAATGTGCACTTCGGAGTATCCAAAAAAGGAAAAAGCATGCTAGAAAAATTGTAGATGCATTTCATGCCTTTTTCTATCCTTTAAAGTCCTGTGTGATCAAATAAAGAATTAAACACATTAATTCAATTAATTAATGGTCTTGTTTAATCCTAACTATTTACATGCAAAATATTCCAAGAATATTAATTTGCAAAAAATAGTAACCTTGCCTGGTTTTGAACCAAAAGGAAAATAAAGAAAAATAAAAATTGCATAAGAAAATAAGACATGGCCCATTTTCAAAGAACTGACTTGACCTGCGAGAAAAGGACAGAACCACAGCCTGGTCTCAAGACTAAGCTACGGTCGGCTTAACCCTAGGCTATGACCAATTTGCAAGGCCAAACTGCAGTTGGTTTACACTAACTAGCTTCCATCTGAAAACTTCATCTTATTCATTTTTCTTGCAATTTTCTTCGTTCTTTTTGTCTTCTTCTTCGTCCAGAGAATGCACTAGACATTAGTGATTTACAGATAAACAAGACAATCTCAATCCACCTAAACCTTTAATTACAAGCTTACACGATCACTATGAGAACAATTGAAATTACAGTGATCCTATGCTTCCACACGCGAAGCTTACAGTATGTTTACCTAAACCAGAAAACATGAGAGATTGCAGTAAATCACCAAAATCACATCTCACCAAGTATAGCTAGCTTAAAGCATGCATCTATATGCCAAAAGAAATATTGTTTTGATACCACTTGATAGTAGATTGCGACATAAACACGAAAGATAAATGCGCATCGGAAGGCATAAAAATCATTTACCTCTGCATTTTGGTGCTAACCTAGACTGCTTGGACTGTGTAGACCAGCTTGATTCAATCATTCAAACCACTGGAGTCGAGTTTGATGTTTCTGGAGAGAATCCTATGAGCCTTCTGCTTCTCCGCATGAACATAAATCCTTTGGATTCTCAGAATATGTCCACCACCTAATCTAGCTGGTGAAAGCAGTGTGGGTAGGAAATGGTCTTCTTTAACTGTCTTCAAATGGGCAGTAACAAAGAAGAACTCTTTGTTCCTTTCTATTTTTCACAGAAATTGTAGTTGAGAGAGAAAGAGCTCCTTAAATTTGAGAGAATCATGTGTCTTTTTTGAAGCTTAAACGAGAGAGTAATCAGTCAGTGTTCCTTTGAGAACTAAAATAATAATAAAATTTGATGAGAACAATCCCCAAGAAGTTATCCCATTTTTATCTATATCGCTAGTATTAAAAAAAAAAAAACCCCCGAACCGCCCAACGTTCAGCTTGGGCAAAATAATTAATTACCTTAGCCAAAACAGACTTTGGTCTGGTTCGTGGACCCTTGGGCAAAGTATTTTTTTCTAGTTTAGACCCAAGCTAATATTAATTATTCATTGTGGGCTCAGACCCTAAATAATTAATTAACTTGCCAAACAAGATAATTAATTTACTTTCTCTTTGGACCTTTTATTTTATTATATCCTAATAGTAAATTAGACTATTTGAATAAAATAAAATCCTCTTTATTTGAGATCGTTTCCTTAGCCCAAAAATAATTTGGACTTACGAGCTATTCCGAGGACCCAAAGACATATTGTCCTTGGTTACCAAAATAACCAAAATACCTCTACTATAATGATAGCTGTGTTTTACATTTTAAATATTTTCTATTATTACCATAAGAAAATATTGATTCCAAGGACATTGTTACGTATAGTTATGTTTTTGACCTACATGTGTAATGACTAAAATACTCCTCTATATAACACTCAAAATTGAGACAGGAGAAATGTACTAGCACCTTTCTCAATGACTTCTACCATCCTTAGACATCTAGTATGATAATCCACGACTTCCAGTATATATCCACTTATTTATGGAAGTTACCCAAAAGCATACAAAACTAAGTCACATTCCTAGGGCCCTAGATTATATAGATTATCTTGGACAATCACAAGGGGGTAATTTCTCCTTTTAAGAGTATAGAAACTATCTTCTATGAGTTTTTCTTAACTAACTAGTCATATATATCCAACTTATAAGTATGTTGGTCCTATAGTAGAACCTCACCTATAGTACATCAAAGTACATGCTTCCAACTTTACTAGACCATCAACCTATACTCAAGTCATAAGGTATAAGTCCACATTGTAGTTGTAGTAGTTTAGGTTTCTATTATTTTAATACTTTGAGAAAAAAAACTACTACGGGTCTAGTTCTATGTATTCTGAATATGCCAATACCATGAAATGAGTAGACTACTCACTGGTTAAAGGTAAGTCATTCCTTATTTGGAATTCATAGTATAATAACCTTTGTGCTAATCAGATTCCTATTCTATTCAACCAGTTAAGAACTAAGTTTATATGTTAAGTAACCCATGATCTATGCTTTACTGTGAAAGACATCTATTCACATAGACCACTTACTTAATCACAATGGGTCTGTTCTAACAAAATTGTCTATAAATTAAAGTAAAGAAATACAAATAATTTTTGAGAATAAAACTTTTATTTATTTCATCAAATTTACATTAGATACAGAGGATTGGAGGGCATACATTCTAATAAAAATTGCAAATACTAAACTTTTGTAGTCGAATTATAAACTTGTTATAATTCAATAGCCTTATTTCAAATTTAAAAAGTATAAGCTTGTAATGGAAAAACCGAAAGGCTATGAATATGTTTCCTAAAAGGTTTAGGATCTGGAAATGGAAAAACAAATATATACAAGGTTATATACCTCATGCCAGTTACATTTTTGTATTAAAAACTATAGAGCCTTTTGTTTCTTTCTCTCTTCTTCACAATAAACCCTATCCACCTGAATAATCTGCTAGCATAGATTAGTGTGCTTGGTTGAGTACCAATCCTTGTGTGGATTTCTATTAGAGAAATATCTATTTTTGAGATTTAGTGGTTAGTTAATGAACTAAATTAATTGGAAGAAAACAGAGAATTGTACTCCATTTGGTGACATCGGATGTTTGGAGATACAATGGGTCTAAGGTAGTTTTAGTGGAATTCCTATGAAAGCCAGGCTAAAGGTAATGAATGATCTATCATTGTTCTTGATCCTTAAATTACATACATGTGATCTATCGGCCAGAATTCCTATTTTATTTAAGTTGCATTGATCTGAATTACATGAAGGAATTCTTACATACCTATTTTTTAGTACAGGGAATAACAGAATCCACATGAACTTAGAAATTACCCTTATTGTACTCTAATCTTTATTGTTTAGCTAACAAATTAAATAGATAAAGTAAATAACCTGCTAACCTATACCAGAGAATATATCAAATCCACATAAAGAAAGTCATAAGGATCACCAAGGAGTAAGAATAAAGAGAAAGGACATGTAAAGAAGAAATCACCCAATTCTATGTCTTGTATAGAAAATACCTTCAAATTATTTGATTCCTTATTCTAATACCAAAATGAGTATAAAAATTGAATTTCACCCTCTCTTGAGATATGAAATTCGTATTTTTATAAGTAATCAAAGGGTACCTTTACCTTCCCAATTAAAGCTAAGAAGCATTAAGATCAACTCAATTAACTATGGAAGAAGTAATACCCTTGTCTCTAGGTGATATCATAAACTCGTCAATTTCAGAAGTAACAATACCATATCTCCAGGGGATATTATTAACTAACGCGTATTTATTTGGGTATAAAAAATCATATAAAAATAAGTATATTCCCAATCAAGTTTAAATTAAAACATTAACCTCAAATTACACAAATGAGCAAGCGTACTCATCTTTAACATATCATAGGGTTCAAACGAGTGTCGATCCTCAAGGAACAAGTATACATTAATCACCATTCTTTCATTGTTTAACCGACTCAATAAAGTGAAATAAAATAAAATAAAATAAAAATAAAAATATATGCATATCAAGGATGGAGAAGTACGTAACTCAAGCCATTGTTTAGACAAATATGATCTTAAAGAACCTAACCATTATCATAACCAATCATTCTCTTGGCATCATGAAGGATTAAAGTAAATTCACTTCTTTTCAAATCCATAAATCCCTATCTTCTAGATAACTTAGCATCACATTCGTGTCTCAACTAGTCTTACCCAAAAGATGCATTAAACACAATCCTTTGATTAAATTTTCATTCCTGGCAAACTTAAAATATGAAATTAACCAATGAATCCATTCCTGACAGACATCAATTAACCTTTAATTACCTTGTTCGTAGTAATTAACCCCCCCTTTTCCAAGCGATTTAAAAGATAACACATATGAAACTAATCAAATTGAAACCACCATCAACCCCTTTTCCAAGCAAGTTAATGGAAAGAAACAACCAAATAATCTCGTAATAGGCACAAGTAATTAAATACCAAGAATAACAATTAATTAACCAAAACATCAAATAACTCTAAACATCATGAACACCTAAAACAATGTCAAATTACAATAAAATAATTAATACACCATTGTTCAAGAAAAAGAAAACAAAGTAAAAGAAAGCACTCATAGACAAGCCTCATTCTTCTTCCTTTGAAGACCTTCTTGTACAACACTCCTTGAATTGAAGAATTCCTCTTTTGATTTGAGTGATTTTCTATGATGATCAATGAATTCTTCCCTTTTCCTTTGTGTTTTCCATCTATTTATAGGCTTAAGAAGTGCCTAAACTCGTTGGTGTAGTGTTCTTGGCTGAGTAGAAGTTGGAAGATACTAAAACTTCATAGATTACCAAAAACCGCGTAGAAAAATCACAATCCCACTTTTTTCTCAGAGCACAGCCGGCGTTGCCTTGGCTCTCGAAGTTGGCGCCATTTATGTTCTAATTCTCTACTTGTTCGCTGATTTTTTTCCGAATTCAACACCACGTAGTCCAGAATGCAGCTGGCGCCACCTTTGCTCTTGGAGCCGGCACCAGTTCCACTCTATTTTAACAATTTTTTGTCGCTTCGAAGTTCATGTAAATAGTGCATGGCCAGCGCCGGTTCCAGTGCCCTAGCCGACGCCACCCCTTTTCTGTTTTGTGACGTTTTTGCTTCGTTTTACCCCAAAAATCTGTAATAATAAATAAACTACCTTTCCAAGGATAAATTCTAAAATATGAAGGAATATAACTAGTTATTGAAAAAAAATGTTTCACAAAAGAGCCTCAAATAACTAAGAAAAGTATGACTAATTTAGCCCCTATCATTAACCCTTTGATTACAAAGTCTAATCCCCCAATTTCTCTCTTGAGTTAATTAGGTAACAAATATTGAATTAATTATACCGGAATTACCAATTCAATATAATAAAATCAAGTAATCAAATACTAGAAATTGAAATCAATAGCTCCATAAGAATTTCAATCAAAGAAAATAACTTTAAGGTTCATCCCTCAATCACAATTAAAACATATGAATTCAAATTATCAATGGATTATCAAAAAAAAAAGGGGGAAAGAAACTATACATAGAAAAGAAAGCTTGGTTTTTCTTCCTTGAGATCTTCTTGAGTAACCTTCTCTTTTTGTCCAAGATTCTTCTTGATCTTCCTTCTCTTGATGTTTTCTTGAGTTCTTTAGAAGTTCTCTAAGGGTTTTTCAAACCCGAAAGACCAACTATATTAGGGTGTATTATCGTCCTATATTATAGTAGTTTTCCCTTCCAAATTCGCTCAAAAACTACTTTTCAGCATAGAAAACTTGCATCCAACTGGCCAGGTTGCTCCAAAGGACTTGGCACCACCTATTCACTATTTCTCTCCATGTTATGAATAGTACCGACTGGCCCTAGCTACTCCTTAGTAGCCGGCAGCTATTTGCCGTCTGGACTCTGAAATTGCTCTATTTTCGTGCTATGTTTTCCAGAAAGTGGCCATCTCTGGCTCCTTTGAACCATCAAGCGCTAGTTGGTCTCTGTTTTATATCTTTTTCAACCTTTACTGCGTACTTTTCACCATCTTTTCTCATACCCTTTAATACCACAAATCCTACACAAAATACGGTAAAAAAATGGGAATCAATAGTTATCCAAACATGAAATTATGCCAAATGTAGCACTAATGACTTAGAAAATATAGACCAAATTAGCCCCTATCAATTCCCCCACACTTAAACTTTACTTGTCCTGAAGTAAACAAGATATCAACAATCAAAATCCAACAAGCTAATTACTAACTATTAAAATAATTTTTAGTGAATATAGGAAGTATAGTAAAGATATTATCCTTCTCTAAATGTAAGAATTCAATCCATGTAACACCCCTACTAGAAATAATATCATAAGTGTGTGATAAGTTTGGGGGTCACCTCTTCCGGTTTTCTAAACAAGGGGTCTTTATAACTAACAGAACTGACATGAACAAAATAAGTACTCATACTGATATATTAAAGCTATATTGTAATATTGGACAATCCAAAAGTAAAGTCTAATATGCATTGACATGTGTACTTTGGCAATAATATAATGTACATATACTAAAGAAGTAATCTAAAGACCTATCTTGTGGTATCGTCTTCTATTTACTGGTCTATCAGTTCTGATCCTAAGAAAAGAGAATAAAAGACATGTGTGAGTGAAAATCACTCAGTGAGTCCCGTGGGTGCAAGTTTTTTACGAAAACACACAGACACAAGCATTTCTAAGTTTTGTTTCAAAATCCGATACAAGAAAATATCATATTTTTTTCACTAAAAATAACTCTGCAACTCACTAGTAGGAAGTTTATTTCAAAACTAATCATTTTGGAAAACTGAGTTTTATTCAACATTACTGCCTCAGTTTCAGAAATGCAGGCACTTCTCTTATTAGAAGGTCGGCCTATGTGCAAAGCTCATAGAGCTTCACCTTCAACATCACAGTCTTATTGTTCTAAGGACACAAGCCTATAGTACTCAACTGTGCATTGTTAGAGTGATAAGGGCGTACCAACACAATACCGAAAAAATGAGAATGTTTTACTTGCCACTGTAAGGGTAGATTTTTCTTGCATTAAGGAGTATATGCTATTATCCTCTTTTCTTGCATTAATACTCCTCTTAATCTATCCTTAGAAGTATCAGTGTACACTTTATAAGGTTTATCCATTACAGGTAATGCTAGAATTGGGGCAGAGCATAATCTTCATTTTAATTCTTGAAAACTGTTCTTACACTTTTCTAACCACATATAAGGAACTTTCTTTTGAGTAAACTGAGTCCAAGGTGAAGCAATCTTTGAAAATCCTTCAATAAATCTTCTATAGTACTCGGCCAATCCCTGAAAGCTCCGTACTTTTGTTGGATTCTCAGGGCACTTCTAGTTATTCACCGCCTCGACCTTTGCATGGTCTATTGTAATTTCTTCCTTAGATATTACATAACCTAAGAATGCTACCTCATGTAACCAAAATTTACATTTACTAATTTTGGCATATAACTTGGTTTCTTGTAGCTTTTCAATACTTTTCGAAGATGTATTTCATGTTCTTGAGGGTTTGCAGAATACATAAAAATATCATCTATGAAGATAACAACAAAGTTATCAAGGTAGGGTTGAAACACACGGTGCATCAAATCCATAAAGGCAGCAGGAGCATAAACACGTGGTTGGATTTTGGATCATAGATTTGTGTTTCATGTTTATTATGCTTTAAGCTTGTGATTTGGCATGGGGCTTGATTATGAACAATGGACCAATTTATTTTGGCATATACATGTTTACTGTATTTTATTTTAAACAAATAGGGCTTGTGTGTCCTACTTTTCTCTATAATTCTTGTTGCATTTCTCTTATCATCTAAATACTTTTGAATGGATTAGAAATATTTTACAGGAATATAGAGATGGCCACCAAGAACAAGACAAGAGGACGGTAAGATCTTCTTCCTAACACGCATGAACCGATAGGTTTGAACTAATTAATTTTCTTCTTGACTCAAGAAAATTAATCTAGTGAAGTCCATAACCAAGATACATAATTATGTTTGTTACCATTTTATCAATATGCTGATTATTGATAATTATGCATGCCATGTGATGAGACCATTAATAAAAGAATCAAATTCCTCAGTCAATATTAAATCTGAAAGACTTCTATTAATATTGTAGGAACGAAATCTCTTTTTTGAGATCAAGTTGTTGGACAAACCCAAGCCTACTTAACATTGAGCATGTTCAAGCTATAGAATTTGATTCTAGATTAATAGGTTGGATCTAACTAATAGCTTTATCTCAATTGGGTATACCTAAGCATAAGGCATATTAGAGGCAAAGTTGGATTAGCACTAGATACTTTTGATTATAATATGTTAATCACCCAATAATACCAGTAGTTCTAATAAGCTTTCCTGAATCAATAGTAAGGGCTATTGGTTTGAGTAAAATTGCGGAGTTAATATGCATTTAATTAAAGACCTAATTAAGTGAATCTCATGTGCATATATATAGCCTTGAAATCTTTTATTTTTCATCTAGGTCATTTGCATCATGATAATTAATTTGAACCTATGTAGCATATCGGAAACAAATAAGCTTACCAAGTCTAACTTTTTTATTGGTATAGAAACTTGATAATTGTTCTTAAGTTTAAGAAGTTGCTCTACATGTTAGATGCTCCTATTCCGCCTCCTCAAGTTGAAGATGCTCTTGCTAAAAATCCTGACATCTATAAAAAGCATAAAAAGGACAGTGACATAGCCTCTTGTATCATGCTGGCATCAATAAACTTTAAGCTTCTGAAGAAACACAAGTATATGGATGCTTATACCATAATCTTTCATCTAAGGGAGTTGTTCGATGAACAAGCTAGAACAGAGAGATATGAGATCTCCAAATAGTTATTTTGTTCTAAGATGAATGATGGTACTTCAATGGCAATTCATGGACTAAAGATATTGGGCTTGATTGAGAAACTTGAATCACTTTGGTTTATGACGGATCATGAGTTAAATGATGACATAATTCTTTAATCTTTGTCAAAATATTTTTCACAATATTTGATGAACTACCAGATAAATAAGATTGAATCCACTTTACCTAAATTGATTAACCTTCTTAAAACTACAAAGAGTTTTATTAATAAAGAAAACAATGCAGTCATGTTAGTTGATTCTTTAGCTACTTCTAAGAAGAAGAAAAATACTAAGAAGAAGAAAAATTTGACCAAGCCTAAAGGTGAAATATAGAAGAAAGAGATTACTCCCAAAGGGATATGTTACCATTGTGGTAAAATGGGCCATTAGAGGCAAAACTGTAAGAGATACTTGGAGTCCATTAAAGGAAAGAAGGAGAAGCATTTCGATACGTCTACTCCTAATATGTTTATGAGTGAGATTAATACTACTTTTAAAAATAAGATACAAGTATTAGATATCAGATATGAATCGCATATATGCACTAATGTCTAGGAACTAATGAGTCGTAAGAAACTTGAGAAATGAGACGTGGACCTACGAATGGCAAATGGAGCAAAAGTTATTGCACTTGTTGTACGGACTTATCATTTACTTTTGCCTTCTGGATTGATACTAGAACTTCCAAACTATTATTATGTTCCAATTTTATTGAAAAATATTATCTCGGTTTCTTGTTTGGACATGGCTAGTTTTCATTTAATTTTTAAGAATAAAAATTGTTCTTTTTTATTAAATGATATCCACTATGGTACTACAACTTTGATGAATGGTTTGTACGTTCTAAACGTGAAAAATTAAATTCCCAACATAAACAATAAGAGATAAAGAAAAGATAACATGATCCCATCTTATTTATGGCATTGCCATTGAAGCCATATAAATAAGAATCGCATCATTAAGTTGTGCAAGTGTGGTGTGTAACACCCCCATTATCATGCATTCATACACATATAAATGGCATTTCATGGGCATTTTATTATGTGTAAATTTTTATTTGAACATATTATGAGTGAATATTTACATATTTTAAGATAATTTATTTTATATAAAAATTCTTGACTAGTTTTTATATACCTTGTTTCTAAATGAAATATTTGTGTAGGAAATATGTATACACTTATGTGAATATAATGTGATACTTTATTATATTTAATTTTATGATTTGGATGGGGAATTAATTATTTATAAGTTTTTTATGCATTTATTTATCGAAAACATTATTTTTGGAACAAATGTGAGAAATTAGTTTTATAAAGTACTTAATGTTGATTTTATTTAAATTAAAGCCCTATTTTTCTCTTTTAATTATTTTAATTATTAACTTTATTTAATTTTGACTATTAACTAACCAAAACTTATTTTATTTTCTTATTTCTTTTGTGTATACAAGACTAATTTTAATATTTTAATAATTTTTACATCAAATTAATTTCTTTTCGATTTATTCTAATAAATTCTAGAATGCCCTAAATATGTTAAATGACAATCATATCCTTCATTATAGCAGCCCAATCCTAGCCATTCATGTATTTTAAATCTAACCTTGATTTTTAATAAGCTTAAGCATTAAAACAACTTCTAAACATAAGTTCATTAATATAAATCATTCTTTTAACAAATAAAACATTCTTTCATAAATCAAAATCCAAAATTTCTAGATTTCCTCCTCAAAATTTGAGCACTCACACACAAACACACACACAAACTATTCTTGCACTCTTTCTCTCTTTGATTTCTTCACCTAAACTTTTTGATTTCTTGCTAAATTACTGAAGATGAAAGTATTTTAGAGTTGATTTTTGAAGTGTTTTCAAGAGTCCTTCACTTGGATAAGTAATTTGAACTCGTCTCTTTGATTAATCCACATTTTATATGAGTAGCCATGAATAGTTAGATTTAATGTTCTTAAGAAAAATGGAGTTTGTGATGATTTTGATATCAAGGAGATGGGGTAATTTTGATGTTATTGTACTAGATTGTTGTTGTGTATATGGATTTGAGGTGATTGGGATTGTATTGATGGAAGATTTATGGTAGATTTGTGTTTAGAAGTTGAATTGCTTGCTAGAATTACACGATATGGGAAATTTAACTTCAATACCAAACATTTTTTATAAGAAAGATGCCATTCTCTCTTTCTTTTATATTCTATTATGTCTCAGGAGTATTTTCCTATCGGAAGCATGTAAAACACCTCGGATTGAGGTTATTGTGAGATTATCTCAAACTTGAGCCCTTAATTAACCTAGTCAAACACCTTGGATTTTTATGATATTTTAACAGTAACTCAATTACATGTGGAAGTTGTACCATGTGAATTTTCATTACATTTTAAATTGTATTGCTCAGTGAACTAATTGAACAAAGAGGTCCCCTGTTCTGCCCTGTTTATGATCAGAAAACTTATTTGTTATTTTGGAGATGAAACCATGTTTTAGTTATTCAATTATCTGTGTATTGATTTGAATTGTTATTATATTGGTTTAGGAAGGTTATAGAAAAATTAGTTCAGTGCTTTGATTCTTATGCAATTGCAAGATTGTATTAAGCTACCGTAAATTAGCTATTCTATGTATTGTGTTTACATAATGTAATTATGTCTTGTATGATTAAAGGATATGCATATGCAAGTGAATTTTCTAGGTATGTTTGAACCTTAATTACATCCTATATGACTTAACTTATGAAAATTATATGTTATTTGATTGAGTGATTATAGTAAGCTTCTATTTAGTAACTAGAATATGTTTTCTATGTAGCTATTATAATAAAACTTTGAGAAATTCTATATATTATGTGTTAACTAGAATTTATTGAGTGTATATATGTCTTAATTTCATATGATTTGAAGTTTAAATTTGGGGATAATATTTTGTTTGATGTTGGAGATTGGTGACAGTTAGATTATGAGTTGGGTTTGCCTAAGATTGTGGATAATATAGAGGAATTTTATTAACTATACAATTTATGATAGGAAATTGATATATATTATTATTTATGTATTGGAATATGTTGGAGATTAAGCGATTGATCATCAAGTTTAATTTAAAATTATGTTTCTTTTGCTTGGACTTAAGGTAAGTCCTCACATTTCATGATTTCCTAAATATAGGAATGCATATGAAACTTTTAAGTCTTGCTAAATTCTTTAATTACATAAATATTTATTTGAAAACTTATTATTTGTGAAATAAAATATTTATTTATTCAAGGGACATTGTTTTATGAAATGATTTATTTATACAAGTCATATTTTGTTAAATGTCATGATCTTGGTTTTGAGAAAATTATGTATTGTGAGCATGTTGCTCTATTGTGGATCAAATGGTAAATTATTGTTTATACAATATTTAATTATGTCTTATTTTGGAAAAAATTACATATTCAATATATGTTGGATATAAAAACTTGCATTAAATTTTATTGGGCATAAAAAATTGCGAATTTTCATGTATGAATGAATTGTGAAATACATAGCATGTTTTGAAAACATTAGTTTCATCCATAATGAAATCTTAATATGATATATATGAGTTATGTATTTAGGAAATATTAAAATGTTTATGAAATCTTGGAACGTTTATGACAGCTTGGGATATTTATGAAATCTTGGGACGTTTGTGAAACCTTGTGATGGATAAACTCTTTTGAGGTGATTTTGAAATTATGAAATGGATAAAATCTTTTGAGGTGATTTTTGAATCTATTAAGTATATTATTATTTTTGGGAGTATTTTTGTGTATCAAATATTTTTGAAAATGTATGAAAAATCTGCTACAAATGTATTGAGCTATTTTTAAGCATTCAGCTTTTCTATTCATGAGGCTTTGTGTTGTGTGGCTTTGTGCTGTATCTTCTTGAGTACTCTAAGAGATATTGCATGGGTTGGAGAATGTATCCAGTTGCAATAATATCGGTAGGATTGACTATTGGGATTTCATCATGCTTATCAAATAAGAACGCAGTAGAAATAACCATGAAATCCATGCCCAATGATCATGTGTTTGCAATTAAAATGGGAATAAAGGAAGGAAACAGAGATTACCTTCTATAGCAGAAAAATAAAAAACTTTCATGCACCAAACAAGGAACCAATTCCCTTGTTTTGATCGTCAAATCACCCGACTACAATCCAATAGTAGGATTGTTTCTAGCAGTAATCCATACAAGGTTGAATTACTAACAAAGCCCGCTCAAAACTATGCTAGTAGAAGAGGAGAGACTAGGTTTAATTGGAGAAGAATAAGGTGAAGAAGAAATGTCCGAAATCTCTCTCTGTAGAATGGAACTATTCCCATATTTATTGTTTTAGAATTTATGTTAATTGCAATTAAGTCCTCCAAGATTCAATGTCTACAATTAAGCTCTTGAAGTTTATATAATTATAACCAAGTCTCATGAATTATAACAAACTTATAATTCACCTATAAATATATTTTCTTCTCTTAATTAACCCCACAATATTATCAAATAATCTATATTGAGCATTCAAACCTTTATTGTGTGTGACCCATTAGGTTTCATGGTCTTATTGGTAGTAGAATATGAATTAATTCTAACAGCTTTAGAATTAATAATTCTAAATAAAATATAAGATTAATTTATTAATTTTCTAATTAATAAATTCATATTTAGCAGATCAAGAGTGATATCTAACAATGACTTTTGATCACCTAAAAGTCCAGAAAGTCAAGTGGTTTGACATGAACCTTTCAATAGCAAATAACCAGTGCAATAAACTTCTTTCAACATACTATATCTCATTCGATCTAGAGCATGGAATTAGTGCCAACTCTATCCAGAATATTATTAATTCTGACCCGAATATTTGAGTACTTGTTCAAGAAATTCATTACTTGATATGTGTATCAAATTTGGAACTATTTCCAATAGATAGTCGCCTTGGCTAAGGACTTAATGAGTAATGATTTCTACAACTGACCCTGAGTTATATTCTCCTACTATTAGGAGTGGTGAATCCTTTATTGACCCTCTCAGTTACTTTTATTTACTTTATATTGTACCAAATATCCATCCCATAGATAGTCCTTATAAGACTCCAATGATTAGAATCAAAGTACAACGCTCGATAAACAAAATACCTTAGAGATCTCAAGTCTAAGGATACTTGCACACTTACTATACTGAGATTCTATCACTAACACTGAATAACTTATCCAAGTGATTATTTCACAACTAGTTTATCCAATGAACTTGTTCATATAACAAGTATCCACATATTAATCCTGAGTATCACAATACTCATGGTTATAAGAACCACCGCTTGATCCAATCAAAGGATATAACATATGCTAGTCTTGGCATATTAATAATGTCCCATCTTATTAATATTATAACTAGGGATTATTCAAGCATAAACGCTATATAGTATAGTAGGAATCTCACATCATGATCTCTATCATAATTTTTTTAACACTGTGTCATACTAAGGACTTTGTAAAACAGTTTATACGTATATTAAGATATAACAATTAAACTGAAAGATAAATAATGTCTCTTTGATTAATTATTATGCAAAATATATGGCACAAGTAATTGCCTCTAGGGCACAATACTAACAATATCCTACTTGCACTAGAGCTAATCCTTCATATATCGAATACCGAATGACTTAATATATTTATCGTGTTTCTTCTGGAAAAGTGCTTTAGGAAGTGGATTAGCTATGTTTGGGAATTCTCTCTATCTTTTTTATCCCGCTTATCTATGATCTCTCTAATCAGATGATAGCATCTAAGTATATGCTTGGTTCATTGATAAGACCGTAGTTCATTTACTTGTGCAATGGCTCTATTGTTGTCACAATACAAAAATATTAGATCTACAATGCTGGTCACCACTCCAAGTTTAGTGACGAACTTCTTGATCCATACTGCTTCTTTAGCTGCATTGGAAACTACTATGTACTCTGCTTTAGTTGTCAAATTGGCAGTAGTCTCTTGTTTGGAACTTCTCCAACTTACTGCCCCATCACTTAACGTGAACACGTAGCTGATAATGATTTGTAGTCAACGTTATCGGAATAAAAGCTAGCATCAGTATACCCTATTACTTGCAAATCACCATCTCCATATACTAAAAATACATCCTTAGTCCTTCGTAAATACTTAAGGATATTCTTTACAGCCGCCCAAGGACTCTCTCCAAGGTCAGAATGGTATCTACTCGTCAAGTTAAGAGCACATAATACATCGGGCCTAGTACATATCATAACATATATAATAGACCCAATTGCCGAAGTATATGGAATTCTACTCATATGATCCTTTTCAACTTGTATTTTTGGAGACATCGACTTTGAAAAGCTTACTCAATGTGTCATAGGTAAGAATCCTCTTTTAGATTGATCTATGCTAAACCTCTTCAGCACTTTATCCATGTATGTAGATTGTGAAAGACCTAGAAACCTCCTTGTTCTATCTCTATAGATCCTTATTCCCAGTATATTGGTTACTTCTCTAAGGTCTTTCATGGAGAACATCTTGGATAACCAAATCTTTACAGATTAAAGAATGGAAATATCACTCCTATTAGCAATATGTTATTTACATAAAGTAATAAGAAAACAATTGCATTCCCAATAGCCTTCTTATACATACAAGGTTCATCCATATTTTGAATGAAACCAAATTCTTTAATTATCTCAAGAAAACGGATGTTCCAACTCCTAAATGCTTGCTTAAGTCCATAGATGGACCTTTGCAACTTGAATACTTTTGTGCCATCTTTAGATGTGAAACCTTCTGGTTGTGTCATATACACTTCCTCAATCAGGTTTCCATTAAGGAAAGATATTTTCACATCTTTTTGCCAAACCTCGTAGTCGTAATGAGTGACAAGTGTTAGGAGTATTCTTATGGAATTTAGCATAGCGATTGGTGAAAAAGTTTCGTCATAGTCAATACCTTTCTGTTGTCGATAACCTTTTGCAACCAAACGTGCCTTATAGGTAACCACGTTACCATCCATGTCAATTTTCTTTTTGAAAATCCATTTGCACCCTACAGGCTTGATTTATTTAGGCGGATCTACTAAAGTCCATCCTTGGTTGTCATACATAGAATCCATTTCTAACTTTATGGCTTCAAGCCATTTGTCAAATTTTGAATTATTCAGAACGTTCTTATAAGTGCCACTCGTATCCTACTCGTATGAGCAGTACTTCTATGAGCAATACTTCTTTGTGGTCACTTATGAGAAATCTGTATCTCTTAGGTGCCACTCGTATCCTACTCGACCTACGAGGCTCTTGTATGTTAGAAGGTTCATCAATAGGTGTGAGTTCAGACGGTTGATCAATATTTGTTTGTTCTTCTTGAACTTCGCTAAGTTCAAGTTTGCTCCCACTATCTCCTTTAAATGTGTGCTCCTTCTCTAAGATGATATCATGTTTCAAAATAAAATTTTATTTTTAGAAGGAAGAAAGAAGTAATATTTGAAGGATTCTCTCAGATATCCAACAAACAAATATTTGTCAGACTTACTTTTAAGTTTGTCTGATATTTCCCTTTCAACAAAAGTAGGGCAACTCCAAATCTTTAAAAGAGATAAATTTGGCCTCTTACGAAAGAACAGCTCATAAGGAGTGGTATACCGTTTTTTATGGAACTCTATTTAATATATAAATAGTAGTCTGCAGTGCATATCCCTAAAACGACATCATGGTCCATACCATGTCTAGAAGGGTTCGATTCCTTCTCTCAGATACACCATTATGTTGAAGTGTATGTGGTGGAGTCTATTGAGATAATATCCCATTATCTCTAAGATAACTTAGAAACATTTGGCTTAAGTATTGACCTCATCGATCGGATCTAAGAGTTTTAATACTTTTGTCAATTTATTTCTCTACTTTATTCTTGAAGTCTTTGAATTTGTCAAATGCTTTAGACTTGTATTTCATTAAATGTAAATACCTGTATTGTGAATAGTCATCGATGAAGGATGTAAAGTAGTGACAACCTCCTCTTACTTGTATAGACATCGGGCCACATACATCTGCATACATTAGTTCTAATAACTCTTTAGCCCTTTCTCCTTTTCCGAAAAATGGAGTTTTAGCCATTTTACCAAGTAAACAAGATTTGCATGGTCATATGATTCATAATCAAATGACCCCAAGTCACCCAACTTGTAGAACTTAGACACATTTTTCATTTGCATGGCTAAAACGACAATGACATTAGTAAGATAAGATTGAGTTATCTTTTCTTTGATTTTTTTATTTATATTGAGAATTGGATTATCCATGTCTAGAATATATAAACTGTTAACCAAAGTTGCAGAACCATAATGGATATCATTTAATGAAAAAGAACAACGTTTATTCCTAAAATTTAAATGAAATCCAAATAAGTCTAAACAAGCAACTGAGATAATATTTTTCACTAAAACTGGTACAAAATTATAGTTTTGAAGTTCTAAAATTAACCCAGAAGGTAAATTAAGATGATAAGTCCACACTGCTAGTGCATCAACCTTTGCTCCATTTGCAGCTTATAGGTTAACATCGTAATACCCCATTCTGGTCACACCTAGTTTATGAGAATTAACATGCATTGAATATGAACATATGTATTCAAGCATGATATATGCTTGTTTCATGAATCTACAAGATTGTGTTTTGGTGATATGTGCATATTTTAAATTTATTTGAATATGTGATGCATTAAATTTTTAATAGTGATTTAGGAATAGTGGAAGACATTATTTGATTATTGTGCCATAAAATACTTTACATGAAAAATAATAATATTATTATTATCATCATCATCTTTCCTAAAAATCTATTATATCTCCCATTTTTAGTTGGTCATCTATTAATTATTTATAATAGTAATAATAATTATTATTATACTAATTAGAACTATATTATTATTTATTATCTATTGAAAACTTCTTTATTTTTATAGTTGTTTCCGGTTGATGAATTATAATAATATTATATATATTATCTTATTAATGTTATAACCAAATGACTTCCTTTCATTCCATATATATATTCCTTGTACAATATTAAATTATGCATTCATGAGGTTGATCTCCTTTAGCCATCACATTTTGACTTGAAGACTCCTATATTTTCTTGAATCTCTCCATGGCCGACATCCACCACCTATCTATCAACGATTTTATTATCTTTGGAAAATTAAAACTTTAGCATTTGCACGTGTCTTTGAAGACCTTATTTTCCTCCTAAAAACTCTAGCTACCTGTCACTTTTAATTTCTAAATATTATACCTAACAAATTGAGTTCAGCAATTTTGATCATAAGACTTCTTAGTTGGCCAACAGCTTTGCACGAGTACATGTGTTGAGATTTTCAATTTTCTGCTTTGCTTTCTTGTACTTCTCGCAGCTGATCACAAAAGCTTTTAGTATCTATAGAACTATGGTTTGATTAGAAGTGTATTTGAAATTAAACAAACCTTATCTTTTCCTCCTATCAACCAGGGCATCCCAACTTCCCCTAGCTTCACGATTTTCCTTTCTTTGCCTAAGGAAAATCTTAGTTTACCTTCACTCCTAGGAACTCTTGAAACTCTCAAGAATTTCAGCCATCATCATACACTACTTCTTCTCTCTAAGGTGCACGATTTCCTTTTCAACTTGAACAACAAAACACTGCCATAGTAAGCAAAACAGCCACACACACACACACACATTTTTGTAACCAAATTCGCAGTAAACTCTCAAACTTCAGTCTCCTAATTCTGGCTGACACATACAACAGCTATCATTCTAGGTTGCTCTTCCTTTTCCTACAAGGATTTCAAGAGGTAACAAGCTTGATCCTTCTTTTATTTTCTCTAAAAAAAAAAGGCAACATGTATATGTGTGTTTGTGATGGGATTTTTGGTCATCTCTTTACTTCTTTGTGCGGGATCTTTTCTTATTAATGTTGATCTTGCATAAATCTTAAATGCTGGGGTTATTTTCTTCAAGGAAAATCTGAAAGGAGAAACATGTGTTCATGATTTTGGTTTTAAGATAGTTGGTTATAAAATCAAATTTTTTGCTACTATTGAATGTGTAGTTTGAACGGAAATTGGCCGGCATAGTAGCTACTTCTATTTTTCTCCTTGTGCACGAATTTTAAATGGAAATTGCAAATAGCTAGACTCCCTTCTGGTATACGTGTGTAAAAGATAGATTTTTCAAAGTGGATGAAATCATCCTTTCAGTGAACCAAATGCTTGCTACAAATTGTCTCTTCTATTTGTTTCTTTCAGTGAATTGAAAGCTTGCTTCTATTTGTCCCTTCTATTTGTTCCCTTCTATTGGTTTCTTTTTAGTGAACCAAATGCATATGGAGGCTGTGGGTAGTTTGGCAATATATATATATATATATATATATATATATATATATATGTTTCTTGTGGATTTCAATGCATGAAATATGATTATGGCTTGAGAGTGCTATTTTTGGTTGGTTTTTATGGATGTCAGGAGTTGTTTTCTTAAGGGGAAAACCAGTAAAAGAGGGATGAACATATTTGTTGCTTCTTGAACTGGTTGCATAATTAGAAATTTATACCATTGTTTTTTTTTTTTTTTGAATGTCTATTCTTGAATGTAAATTTTTGAATGTTCTGGATTGCAAGATGAAAGATCTTGGGTACACTATGTTTTGCTTCATTCCTATACATGTTTGAGTTTAATTTTCTAGAAGAATTGAATGCAAGAACCCTTTTTATTGATGCTTAAAGTATCATGTTGAAAGCTGAAGTTTTGCTATTTTATTTGATAGCTATCAATTGACCTCAAGAAAACGCAGGACAAGATTGGATTTTTGAAGAAACTTTTTGAAACTTATTTCAATACATAAATATCATGTTTTTCATGTGGATTATTATTTTGGAAGTTACTCTGGTCTATTGCAGAAATTTTTCAAAAAAAAAAAAAAACTAAGAACAAGGGATTTTCGCTACTTACTGTTCATTGTTTTGCAAACTGTTTTGAGCGTGGTATTTACGAGTGAAAAGGTTGAAAATGCAGGCTTTTGTGTTCTTTAATAATTTGGAAATTTTTGATTTAATTGAGGGCAAGGTTGAAAGTTATTAATTTTCTTTTCTGCATAGCCAAATTGAGCTAGATTTGAGTAGTTTGAGTTCAGAATTTTCTGTGATTTTTATGAGCCTAATTTTCTGAATTTGCTCAGTGTATTTCATTCATAACATGATAAGCTATGTGCTAGCAAAATTTGAGGTCAATCGGAGTGGTTCATATACGGTTTTTACCTTTAGGAGCTTAGACTATAGTTGCTGGAAATTGAAGGTAGCAAAGGGTTTTGTGCTAAATTTCTAAGTTTAATTTAATTTCTTGAGAAATGATCAAGGGTGGATTTTATGCTTGCTAAGGGATTGATGGAAGGTCTTAAGTTCTAAGTGTATGTAAAAGTTCATGCTTTCTGCTCATTCGCATTATTTGGTGAACAAATGATAATATAGGCATGATATACGCTTGGTGTGTAAAATGGACTTGAATTTTGTTTGGGATAATCTAGGAAATGCTATGATTAATTTATATGAACTCTTTGCTAGATTTGGAAGATTATTCAGGGTAAGGACTAACTTACTAGAGTTCATACCCTAAACTTAAGGATAAGGTAAGTTCCCTTACATTTATGAAATTGATTTTATTTTATTATCTTGGTTTGAAAGAAAAGTTGGTGAGTATCTCTTGCAAACATGAAATAATTGCATGATAGCTAATTTTTGACAACTTCTATATTTAGAAACTTCTTATTTTGGAAACTTTCTACATTTGGAAAACTTCTAATTTTAGAAACGACTAGATTTAGAAATTTTTAAAATATGTCAAGCATGACTTAAGAGCCAAGCCTCAAACATTTTGATTTGTTTTGAATATGTAAGAGATGAATTATTGATCATGCATATACTTTTCGAAAATCACAGCATGACTTATTTGACCATGTGGCTCCTTCACTATGAACACTTGGAATAAAATATTGACTTAAAACCATGCCTTCTAAAATCTTTGTGCGAGTTGAAAAATGTTATTTGGAATTATATTGAACTTATTTTGTAGGATCCGCTTTGGAGCCTTTTGAATTATGAAGATTAAATAATGTTGAGTACTCAATAGGGGCTAGACCTCTATACTAGCCTTTGGTTGGCCTGAGGATATCTCTCGGTAGGTGGCCACATTCGAGAGGTTGACTCTTTACGATCAGGGCGTCAGTATAGGAGGTTGAGTCATCCTCAACTAGTGACGGGATTCTAGTAAAATCGACGGTTGGAAGTGGGACAGCCGGATTGGATTGAGTGAGAGAGAAAGGAGAATCTCACTCAGTAGGATGTACACCTACCAGGTGTTGAAGGTCAAGTGCTTCATAGAAGTGAGAGCTACCTCTGTGCCCTTTCACCCCCTAACAGGGGTCATGTGCTTCTCCTAGTGTGAGAGCCACCTTTGTGCCCCGTCACACAAACTCAGTTGCTTTTAATTGTTGAACTATTTTCGTGGAACTGTTGTAAGGGGTCTTTAGAATTTTATTCAAAGCTTAATACTCTTTTAATTATTCATATCTCTCCAAACAAAATATTCTAAGAGCATTTTGCTTCATGATTTCTCACTACCATCTTCCAAGAAGTGAGAATTAAATTTGTAAAGAAGGCATGGTAAACTTTTGATATACCATTAGTGCATGCATCATGAAATGTGTTTTATTTTCTTAGCCCAACTCACACACGGGGCTTATTGAGATAACCAATCTTATACTATTTTGAACTCATGTTTTCAGGGTGCCTTGAGTCTTGATCAAGTTGGAAGATCAGTAGCTTGAAGTTTTTGTTATGGAACTTCTTTGTCCATTTGTTGGATATTTGTTTTGAATATTATTTTACGCGGGAACTTTTGTATAAGTATTGGAGTTTTTTTTAAAAAAAGAAAAATTAATTTTCCCTTAGACTTTCTTTAAAATTTGAATTTCTTTTACTATTTTGTTATAAAGACCCCTAGTCTAAAGGACGGGGCGGTATCCCCGACCCATTTTGGGTTACGTAAGTAGGTGGGGTGTTACACACATAGCCCTTTTCCAGCCCTCTACTGCCTTTTAGTCCCTGTAAGTTATTGCATAAATAAGATCCACAACCAGTATCCAATACCCATATCTCATTATTAAATGCATATTAATCTCAATCATAAACATACCAGGAGTAGAAGAAGAAATGTTTGCAAGCCTCTCCTTTTGCTTCTTTTCCATCACGGTTTCCAAGTAGGGCTTGCAGTTGCACCTCTAATGACCCATCTTGCCACAATGATGACATGGGTATTTAGTGGCTGCCTCCTTCTTCTTCACGCCTCTTTTGGGCTTGATAGGATTTTTCTTCTTCTTCTTGGGAATTTTCTTCTTAGAAGACGAAGAACCCACTAGCAAGAATGCCTTATCATCCTTTTTCATGGATGATTCAGCAGTCTTAAGCAGATTGATAAGCTCAGTTATGGTGGTCTCAATATTGTTCATGTGGTAGTTAATCATAAATTGTGAAAACTACTTGGTAATAATTGTAGAATTAAGTCAACACTTAAATCGTGATCCATTATGAAACCTAGAGACCCAAGCTTTTCAATGTAGCCCAACATCTACAGCCCATGAGTGGCCACTGAAGAACCCTCAACTATCTTAGAACGAAACTGTTGCTTAAAGATCTCCTATCTCTCAGTTCTAGCTTGTTTATTAAATAGTTCTTTAAGATGGAAGAAATGATTTGAGCATCCATATGCTTATATTGTTTTTGTAACTCAAGAGTCATTGATGCTAGCATAATACATGATGCAGTATCACTCTCTTCCTTATGCTTCTTATAGACAGCATGCTCATTAGCAGGAGCATCTTGGGCTAGAGGTGGCGGAATAGGAGCCTCTAGCACGTAGAGCAACTTTTTCGACTTGAGAACGATTCTCAAGTTTCTATACCAGTTCAAATAGTTTAATTCGGTGAGCTTATTTGTTTTCAAAATGCTATGTAGGTTTAGGTTTTTCGACATGATGCAAGTAACCTAGATGTAAAGATAGAGTAATTAGAACATGTATATTCTCATGATATGCAAGTAATTATGTCTTTAATTAAACGCATTTTTATTCCATTATTTTACTCAAATCAATAGCCTCCACTATTGATAAGGGAAAGCCTGTTGGAAGCTTTCCTAATGGACCAATATCCAAATTCTTTAAGAATAACCTTGGGTTAACCTAACATGCTACTCCTAAGTTCAGTGGTAAGTGTCCAATACCAATTACATAAAATGTAACTATTGTATCATTGGGTGATTAACATCTTTTAATCATTAAAGTATTTAACACTATCCTAACCTTGACTCTAATATTCTTTATGCTTGGATTAGCCCAATTAGGATAATGAAATTGGTTAAACCCAATCCATTAATCAAGAATTAAATTTTATAACTTGAACATACTCAATGTCAAGTAAGATTTGGTGTGCCCAATAACTTGGTCTCGAAAAAGAGATCTTGTTCTTACTATATTAACAGATGGCATTAGATTTAATATTATTTGAGGGATTTATTCTTTTTAGTTGTCTTATCGTTTGGCATGCATACAATTTATCAATAAACAGCATAAATTGATAAACATGGTAAAAAACAATTACGTAGCATGGTTATGAACTTTCTAAATTAATTTTCTCAAGCCATGAAGGAAATTAATATGGTCAACCCTATGTGTTCATGCATGATTTAAGTAGAATATCTTACCATCTCACTTTGTTTTGATTGCCGTCTTCAAAATCTTGTAAATAAAACTCTACCTTAATCTAACCTATGTAAACTAATTACATAATTTTTTAAAGGAAGAAACCTCAAGTTACATTTAAGGGGAATTAGATTAGAAGAGAATTATATAAGAATTTGAGATAAGGCAGGACACCCATGCCCTATTTAATTAAAACAAAGCGATAAAGATGCATGAACAGTGCAAGAATAGAATGCACCTGGCGCCAGGTGAGTCGAAGGTACCTGGCGCCAGGTTTGCTCTAGAGGCACGTGGCTAGCACATAAAACATGGGAAGAATAGAATGCACCTGACACCTGGTATGCTCTGGAGGCAAAAAAGTACTACTGTTCATCTTCTTCCCTGGATTCTTCTGTAAATTTTTCATGAATAGCAATGTAATTTTCAGACCGTTCAAAACAATTTTGATATTAAGCATTGTTAATCAATATTAACAACCAACTGTAATCTACATCACAAGTTAAACAACAATCCAAATTATTGAATCAAAAGCTTGATTACAGGAAGAATCTAACGCCAAAAACCAGACCCACATGGAAATAACTTCCCAACCGTTTTTCAATGACCTAGAGACTCTTCAAACCAAAAAACCTAGAAACACCATACAAAGTAGTAGACATACAATCACCATGATCATATAGTGACATGCTCAGAAATGATTTCAAAGTAATTAAAGACACATTAAAATATAAACACGAAGGCTTTGATACCACTGTTGGGATTTCATCTTTCTTATCAAATAAGAACACAGTGAAAATAACCATGAAATCCATGCCCAAAGATCACGTGTTTGCAATTAAAACGGGAATAGAGGAAGGAAAAGGAGATTACTGCTATAGCAAAAAAAAAAAAAAAAAAACTTTCTTGCGCTAAACCAGGAACCAATTCCCTTATTTTGATCATCCAATTGCCCCACTATAATCTAAGAGTAGGATTGTCTCTAACAATAATCCACACATGGTTGAATTGCTCACAAAGCCCGCTCAAAACTATGCTAGTAGAAGAGGAGCGACTAGGTTTAATTGGAGAAGAATTAGGTGAAGAAGAAACATCCAAAACCTCTCTTTGTAGAAGGGAATGATTCCTATATTTATTGTTTTAGGATTTGTGTTTGTTGCAATTAAGTACTCCAAGATCCAATGTATACAATTGGGCCCTTGAAGTTTATATAATTTTAACCAAGTACCATGAATTATAACAATCTTATAATTCACTTATAAATATATTTTTTTCTCTTAATTAACCCCAAAATATTTTCAAATAATATACATTGAGCATTCAAACCTTTATTTTGTGTGACCCATTAGGTTCCCTGGTCTTATTGGTAGTATAATATGAATTAATTCTAACAGTTTTAAAATTAATAATTGTAAATATAATATAATATTAATTTATTAATTCTCTAATTAATAAATTCATATTTATCAGATCAAGAACGACATCTAGCAATGACTCTTGATCACCTAAAAGTCTAGAAAGTTAAGTGGCTTGACATGAACCTTTCAATAGCAAATAACCAGTAAAATAAAATTTTTTCATCATACCATATCTCATTCAGTTTAGAGCATAGAATTAGTGCCAACTCCATCCAGAGTACTATTAATTCTAGCCTGAATATTTTAGTACTTGTTCAAGAAATCCATTACTCGATATGTGTATTAAATTTGGAATTATTTCTAGCGCATAGTCGCCTAGGACTTCATGAGTAATGATTTCTACAAGTGGCCCTGAGATATATTCTCCTACTATTAGGAGTGGTGAATCATTTATTGACCCTCTCAGTTACTTTTGTTTACTTTATATTGCACCTAATATTTATCCCATAGGCAGTCCTTGTAAGACTCTAAAGAATAGAATCAAAGTACAATGCTCGATAAACAAAATACCTTAGAGATCTGAAGTCTAAGGATACTTTCACACTGGCTATAATGAGATTCTATCACTGACATTCAATAACTTATCCAAGTGATTATCTTATAGCTAGGTCATCCAATGAACTCATTTATATAACAAGCATCCACATATTAATCCCAAGTATTCCAATACTTACGATTATGAGAACCACTGCTTATTCCAATCAAGGGATATAACATGTTCTAGTCTTGGCGTATTAATAATGTCCCATCTCATTAATACTATGACTAGGGATTATTCAAGCACAAACACTACATAGTATAGTAGGAATCTCACATCATGATCTCTATCATGATTTTCTTAACACTGTGTTGTACTAGAGATTTTATCAAACAGTTTATACACATATTAAGATATAACAATCAAACTGAAAGATAAAGAATGCATCTTCGATTAATTATTATGTAATATATATGATACAAGTGATTGCCTTTAGGGCACAATACTAATATTGAGATCTTGTCTGTGTTGAGTGGCAAATTTATTTTGTTGATAGGATTTTGGTTCTATTCATGCCGGTGGCAATTATATTACTGGGATGAGGTCCTATCAGTTGATGAAAGATCGCAATGCATAATTTTTGGAAGTGATATCCGAAACATGATTTTCAAAATATGTATTGTTATGTGTGATCATAAGAGACAGTCATGATGGTAAGCTCAATATGGATGTTATGTTTTGAATTGGACAAATGATGTTGATGAGAAATATTATCTTCTCTGAAAATTGAGTAAATGATATATTTCTCCCATGTATTAACTTAAGTGTTGGAAGCATGATATATTATTACTATATATTGATTTTGGGGAAATTGTTAATGCATCACAAAAATGTTCTATCCAAAAATCCTTACAATGCACACATGTGACATCTTAAGATTATATCTCACACCTCTTAATTCATATTTCGCAAGAGGTTATGCTTAGAGGCAGTATTGTAGAGATTTATGGTTGTTGACTCTGATATTGATATATAAGATATTATCTTTCTTTTCTTGCATGGATATTATTTTGAGAATGATGTAGTTGGAGTATTTTCAAATGTTTTATTTCGTTTGGGACTTGATGTATTATTTCAAAACCTTGTAAGTTTTAATTAAAAATTTCTCTTTTAAGTTCCTGTCATTTCTTTATTTATTTTCATTATAAAGAACCCTATCATTTAGAAGGGATAACATCCACAATCATTTGGGCCCTATGATTGTGGGGTATTACGATTGGTATTAGAGCCCTATTAGAATGTATGCCCTAAAACTATGTATATGATGTGATTTTGAATCAATAAATACATATTTTATTCTCAATAGTGTTTGTGTTCATTTACTTTAATTTATAAAGCACGCTTTATATTGAAAAAGACCCATTGCGTTTAAGTAAGTGATCTACGTGAATGGAGGTCTTTCACAGTAAGGTATAGATCATGGACTACTTAACACATAAACATAGTTCTTAATCGGTTGATTATAATTAGGAATCTAATTAGGACAAATGTTATTATACTATGAACTCCAATTAGAGAATGGCTTACGTTTAGCCAGTTGGTAGTCATCTCATTTCATAATAAAAGTGTATTTAGAATATATAGAACCCGTAGTAGTTGTTTCTTGAAGTACTAAAATAAAACGAAACCCAGACTACTATAGCTATAGCATGGACTTACGCCCTATGGCTTGAGGAAGGGTTGACGGTCTAGCGAAGCTGGAAGCATGTACTTTAATATACTGCAGGTGAGGTTCTACTATAGAACTAATATACTTGTATATTGGGTATGTATAACTAGTTAGTTAAGACAAAATCATACAAAAATAGTTTCTATGCTCCTAAACAGAGAAATCACCCCTTTGTAATTGTCCAGAATAATCTATATAATCTAGAATCCTGGAAACGTGACTTAGTATTATATACTTTTGGGTAGCTCTTAGAAATTAGCAGATACAAACTGTAGTCATGGATTATCGGACTAGATATCTAGTATGGTAGAAGTTATTGAGAGATGTGTTAGTACATTTTTCCTGTCTCAATAATGGGTATTACATAGAGGGGTATTTTAGTTATAATACCTATAGGTCAAAGACATTCCTACACATACCATTGTCCTTGGGATCAATATATCCTTCTGGTGATAATAGAAAATATTTAAAATGCAAAATACAACTATTTTTCCAGCAAGGGTATTTTGGTTATTTTAGTAGCCAAGGATGATGTGTCTTTTGCTCCTCAGAATAGCCCATAATTCCTGATTAATTTTAGGTTGAGAAAATGGTCTTAAATAAAATGGTTTTATTTTATTTAAATAGTCTAATTTATTATTGAGTTAGAAAAAAAAAATAAAAGGCCCAATAGAGAGAGTAAATAAATTATTTAGTTTAGATGGCTAATAAATTATTTAGGGATTAAATCCAATTTGAATTTTTATGGTTAACCTGGCCCTAAACTAAATAAAGGCTTGAGAAATTATTTTGGCCCATTTGAGTTAATTAATTGATTATTTATTTGTGGGTTTTTGTTAGTCCTGGATTAAATAAATAATTTGAGGTTAATTCAATAGCCTAGACCAAGTATCCAAAATCCTAGCAAGCCCAGTTTAACTAGGGTTAGCCATGTTGAATGGATGAGACTCATGCATGATTTAGGAAACTTAGAAGATATATTGCCGATAAGATATCTCTGGGATTTCGGTGATTATAATAGAAGAGTCCCAAAAAAATAATAATAATATATATATGTATATATATATATATATATATATATACATACATACATACATGATTCTATTCTCCCTAGAAATTTTCTTTGGGTTTTCTTTCTTCTTCCATTAGAACAGGAAAAATATATAGCCTTTTCTTATACTATTTTGTTGTAGAATATTAAGGAAGAAAAAACCAAAGTTTCTTTGCCCACCGTACTTTCATCGGTGTGATTAGGTTAGGTGATATTTTGAAAGCCCAAAAGAGTCTTGCATTCATGCAAAGAAGAAGTAGAAGAGTTGCGAGATTCTCACCAGAATGTCAAAGCAAACACATGTGGTTCCAGTGGTTGAACCAAGCTCTTCTAGCTACCAATGCAATCTAAGTTCATCTCAAATCGCAGAGGTACAAAATTTTCAAAACTTTTACTGGTATTTTTGTGTTTTCTATGCTTTGTTTGCCACAATCTTAACTTTAATTGGTATTGGAGCATTGGTTTTTTGGCAAACATAGAAGCATGCTTAGGCTAAATAAATGAAGCAACTTGATATATTTTTGTTTGCTTCATTTTTTTGAGATCCCTCATGGCTTTGGTTTTGGAAGAACTTTTTTAATCCTTACTAGTGGACACCTAGGTCTCTGTAAGTTTTCTGCAAATTTCCATGGGTTCCTTAGAAGAACTCGTGTAAAGCCTATTAATAAGGCTTAGGTTGTTGCGTTTTGTTGTGGGATTCATTTTTGTTGAGTTCTTGCAACAAGAGATAGCTGGATACATGTTGAGATTCGTAGAAAAGGGCAAAAAAAAAAAAAAAAAAAAGACTGCAGAAGACAATGAATTTCATAGAGGAGACGGGCCAAGAAAGTTGCATGGCCACCTAGGGGTGGTCTAAGGTGTTGGATTTTATCATGCTTATCAAATAAGAATGCAGCAGAAATAATCATGAAATCCATGCCTAAGGATCACATGTTTGCAATTAAAGTGGGAATAGAGGAAGGAAACAAATATTACCTTCTGTAGCAGAAAAACAAAAATTTTTCTTGCGGATAGAAATTTGATCAGCAACCCAGGTACCAATTCCCTTTGCTTTGATTGTTCAAACGCACCGCTATAATCCAAGACTAGGATTATCTTTAGCAGTAATCCACACAATGTTGAATTGCTCACAAAACCTACTTAAAACTATGCTAGTAGAAGAGGAGCGACTAGATTTTAATTGGAGAAGAATAGGGATGAAGAAATGGTTTCTCTGAATCATATCTGCAAAAGAGAACAATTCCTATATTTATTTTTGTAGGATTTGTGATAATTGTAATTAAGTTCTCCAATATCTAATGTCTACAATTGGGCCTTTGAAGTTTATATAATTGCAACTAAGTTCCATGAATTATAACAAACTTATAATTCATCTATAAATATATTTTTTTTCTATTAATTAACCCCACAATATTATCAAATAATATATATATTGAACATTCAAACCTTTATTATGTGTGACCCATTAGGTTTCTGGGTCTTATTTGTAGCATAATATGAATTAATTCTAGCAGCTTTAGAATTAATAATCCTAAATAAAAAATAAGATTAATTTATTAATTCTCTAATTAATAAATTCATATTTAGCAGATCAAGAGCGACATCTAGTAATGACTCTTGATCACTCAAAAATACAGAAAGTCAAATGGATTGACATGAATCTTTCAATAGCAAATAACCAGTGCAATAAGCTCCTTTCACCATACTATATTTTATTCGGTCTAGAGTATGGAATTAGTACCAATTCCCTCCAGAATATTATTAATTCTGGCCCAAATATTTTAGTACCTGTTCAAAAAATCTATTACTCGATATATGTATCAATTTGTAACTATTTCCAATATAGAGTCACCTTGACCAAGGACTTCATGAGTAATGATTTCTACAAATGGTCTTGAGATATACTTTCCTACTATTAGGAGTGGTGAATCCTTTATTGACCCTCTCAACTACTTTCTTTTACTTTACATTGTACCCAATATTCATCCCATAGGCAGTCCTTGTAAGACTACAAAGATTAGAATCAAAATACAGTGCTCAATAAACAAAATACTTTGGAGATTTCAAGTCTAAAGATACTTGCACACTTGCTGTAATGAGATTCTATCACTAACACTCAATAGCTATCTAAGTGATTATCTCATAGTTAGGTTATCTAATGAATTTATTTGTATAACAAGCATTCACATACTAATTCAATGAACCATAGCTTGATCCAATCAAGGGATATAACATGTGCTTGTCTTGGCATATTAATAATGTCCCATCTTATTAGTATTATGACTAGGGATTATTTAAGCACAAACATTACATAGTGTAGTAGGAATCTCATATCATGATCTTTATCATGATTTCCTTAACACTGTGTTGTACTAGGGACTTTATCAATTGATTTATATGCATATTAAGATATAACAATTAAACTGAAAGATAAAGAATGCCTCTTTTATTAATTATTATGTAATATACAATCCCAAGTGATTGCCTCTAAGGCACAACATTAACAATCTCTCATTTGTACTAGAGCCAATCATTCATATATCGAATACCGAATGACTCAACATGTTTATCATGTTTCTTCTGGGAAAGTGCTTTAGTGAGTGATAGCTATGTTCTGATCCGTAGAAATTCTCTTTATCTTTACATCTTGCCTATCTATAATTTCTTTAATCAGATAATAGCAACTAAGTACATTCTTAGATCATTGATGAGACCATGGTTTTTTTGCTTGTGCAATAGCTCTATTGTTGTCACAATACAAAAGTATCGGATCTACAATGCTATGCACCGCTCCAAGTTTCGTGATGAACTTCTTAATCCACACTACTTCTTTAGCTGCTTCGGAAGCTACTATGTACTCTGCTTCGATTGTTGAATTGATTGTAGTCTCTTGTTTGGAACTTCTCTAACTTACTACCCCACCACCTAACGTGAACACCTAGCCAGATTGTGATTTGTGATCATCCTTATCAGACTAAAAGCGAGCATCACTATACCCTCTTACTTACAAATAACCATCTCCATATACCAAGAATACATCCTTAGTCCTTCATAAGTACTTGAGGATATTCTTTATAGTCACCCAATGACTCTCTTTAGGATCAGATTGGTATCTGCTAGTCAAACTAAGAGCACATGATATATTGGGCCTAGTATATATCATAGCATATATGATATACCCAATTGCCGAATCATTCAAAATTCTACTCATATGATCTCTTTCAACTTGTGTCTTTGGAGATATCGATATTGAAAGGCTTACTCCATGTGCCACAGGTAAGAATCGTTTTTTGGATTGATCTATGCTGAACCTCTTTAGCACTTTATCTATGTATGTAGACTATAAAAGACCTAGCAAACTCCTTGATCTATCTATAGAGATCATTATTCTCAGAATATAGGTTGCTTCTCCATGGTCTTTAATGGAGAACATCTTGGATAATGAAGTCTTTATAGAATAAAGAATAGAAACATCATTTTTTTATAAGTAATATGTCATCTATATAAAGTAATAAGAAAATAACTACACTCCCATTAACCTTTTTATACACACACAAAGTTCATCCACGTTTTGAATAAAACTGAATTCTTTAATTATTTAATCAAAACGGATGTTCCAACTCCTAGATGCTAGTTTAAGTCCATAAATGGACCTTTGTAGCTTACATACTTTTGTGCCATCTTTGGATGTGAATCTTTTAGGTTGTGTCATATACACTTTCTCGATCAATTTTCCATTAAGGAAAGCTATTTTCACATCCATTGCCAAACCTTGTAGTCGTAATGAGCGGCAAGTGCTAGGACTATTCTTATGGATTTTAGCATAGCGACTGGTGAAAAAGTTTCATTATAGTCAATACCTTGTTATTGTCAATAACCTTTTGCTATCAGACGTGCCTTATAGATAACCACATTGTCATCCATGTCGGTTTTCTTTTTAAAAACCCATTTACACCCTATAGGCTTGATTCCTTCGGGTAGATCAACCAAAGTCCATACTTGGTTATCATACATGGAATCCATTTCTAACTTCATGACTTCGAGCCATTTGTTAGATCTTGAACTATTTAGAATGTCCTTATAAATAGTAGGCTCATCTTCTTCTATGAGCAATACGTCATTGTGGTCACTTATGAGAAATCCATATCTCTCGGGTGCCACTCAAATCCTACTCGACCTACGAGGTTTTTGTGTGTTAAAAGGTTCATCAATAGGCGTGGGTTCAGATGGTTGATTAATATTTATTTATTTTTCTTGAACTTCACTAAGTTCAAGCTTTCTCCCACTATCTCCTTTAAACATGTGCTCCTTCTCTAACAAGATAGCATGTTTCGAAACAAAAATTTTGTTTTTAGAAGGAAGATAGAAGTAATATCCTAAGGATTCTTTTGGATATCCAACAAACAAACATTTGTTAGACTTATTTGTCTGACATTACTCTTTTAACAAAAGCACGGCAACCTCAAATCCTAAAATGAGATAACTTTGGTCTCTTACCAAAGAACAGTTTTTAAGGAGTGGTATCAACCATTTTTTATGGAAATATGTTTAATATATAAACAATAGTCTCCAGTGCATATTCCCAAAATGATTTTGGTAAGTCTACAAAAGCCATCATGGTCCATACCATGTCTAAAAGGGTTCGATTCTTTCTCTCAGATACACCATTATGTTGAGGTGTATATGGTGGAGTCCATTGATCTAATATTCCATTATCTCTAAGATAACTTAGAAACTCTTGACTTAAATATTCACCTCCTGGATCGGATCTAAGAGTTTTAATACTTTTTCCAAGTTATTTTTCTACTTCATTCTTGAAATCTTTGAACTTGTTAAATGCTTCATACTTCTATTTCATTAAATACAAATACCTAAATTGTGAATAGTCATCGATGAAAGTTATAAAGTAGTGATAACCTCCTCTTACTTGTATAGACATTAGGCCACATATATCTGTATGTATCAACAGTTCTAATAACTCTTTAGCCCTTTCTCCTTTTCCAGAAAATGGAGTTTTAGCCATTTTTATCAAGTAAATAAGATTCACATGTGTCATATGATTCATAATCAAATAACTCCAAATTACCCAACTTGTATAACTTAGACATAGATTTTTTATTTACATGGCCTAAACAATAATGCCATAAGTAAGATGGGATTGAATTATCTTTTCTTTGTTTCTTTTCATTTATATTGAGAATTAGATTATCTATGTCTAGAACATATAAACCATTAACCAAAGTTGTAGAACCATAATGGACATCATTTAATGAAAAAAAATAACGTTTATGCTTAAAATTTAAATGAAATCCAAATAAGTCTAAATAAGCAACTGAGATAAGGTTTTTTCGATAAAAATGGTACAAAATAGCAGTTTTTTTCTAAAACTAATCCAAAAGGTAAATTAAGATGATAAGTTCCCACAGCTAGTGTAGCAAACTTTGCTCTATTTGCAGTTCGTAGGTCCACATCGCCCTTTTTCAGCATTTTACTACCCTTTTGTTACTGCAAATTATTGCATAAATGAGATCCACAACCGGTATCTAATACCCATATCTCATTATTAAAGGTAATATTAATCTCACATAAACATACCAGGAGTAGAAATAGAAGTGCTTGCAAGCTTCTCATTCTCTTTCTTTTCCTTTACAGTCTCTAAGTAGGCTTTGCAGTTGCACCCCCAATGGCCTATCTTGCCACAATGATGACATGGACCTTTAGTGGCTACTTCTTTTTTCTTCACGCATCCTTTGGGCTTGGTAGGATTTTTCTTCTTTTTCTTGGAAACTTTCTTTTTAGAAGACGAAGAACCTACTAGCAAGATCGCCTTATCATCCTTCTTCATGGATGATTCAATAGCCTTAAGCAGATTGATAAGCTCAGGTATGGTGGTCTCAACATTGTTCATGTGGTAGTTATTCACAAATTGTGAACAAATACTTGGTAATGATTGTAGAATTAAGTCAACACTTAAATCGTGATCCATTACAAAACTAAGAGACCCAAGCTTTTCAATATAGCCTAATATCTACAGCCCATGAGTGGCCATTGAAGCACCCTCAACTATCTTAGAACGGATCAGTTGCTTAGATATCTCATATCTCGCAGTTCTAGCTTGTTTATCAAACAGCTCTTTAAGATGGAAGATAATGATTTGAGCATACATATACTCATACTATTTTTATAACTTATGAGTCATTGACACCAGTATAATACATGATGCAGTGTCACTATCCTCCTTGTGCTTCTTGTAGACAGCATGCTTTTCAACAGGAGCATCTTGGGCTGGAAATGGTGGAATAGGAGCATCTAGCTTGTATCCGAGAGAATATCTGCTCAAGTAAGTGAGCTTATCTCTGTTCTATTGATTTTCATATTCTCTATTTGTGAGTGCAAGGTTGTGTGGTAAAACCCATAGGGGTGAGGTTTGTTATGTGTATGTTCAAGGTTGTGGTGTAAAACCCATAGGGGTGAGCCTTGTTGTGTGTATGTTCAAGGTTGTGGTGTAAAACCCATAGGGGTGAGCCTTGATGTGTTTGAGAGGTTGTGTAAAATCTAATGTGCTGATCCTCTCTTGTATGTGGCTATTTCATTAAGTGAGGTTAATGAAATAGAGTTGAAAATCCTTAAGTGTGAGGCTTAAGGTAGTGGACGTAGATCATTAATGATCAAACCACTATACATCTCTTGTCTCATTTTATTTCAGTGGTTCATGCATTTTGTTTTTATGATCTTTCACTGTCTAAATATGAATATACATCCACGAGTACTTGGATAGCTTTTTATGCATCTATAAAGTCAGTCCAAGTATCTTAGTGATCATCCTTGTTCAGCATTTTAGACAATCAAGAAAAGTTATTTTTGCTTGCCAAAAACCCTATTCACCCCCCTCTAAGGTTTTTCATTTGGTATTAGAGAAAGGTCTACATATTCTTGGTTTAACAGCCTTGTAGAAAAGATCTTAATGGTAAGTTCATCTTCTCTTCCATATGTTGAAGGGTCTTCAACAAATTGTCCACCCTTGTTTAATGGAAGCAACTATACTTTCTGGAAAAATAGAATAAAGATTTATGTGTGTTCTATTAACTTCGAGTTATGGAGCTTAATAGAGAATGGTCCTTTTATTCCATCAAAGATGATTGATGGTATAAAAATACCTAAACAGAATGATGAGTATAATATGGAAGACAATGCAAAAATGACTCTAAACTTTCAAGCTATGAACATTTTGTGTTGTGCACTAGATGAGACTGAATACAACCGTGTTAGTGGTTGTGATTCAGCTCATGATATATGGAGATTGCTAGAAGTCACCCATGAGGGGACTAATCAAATCAAAGAATCAAAACTTGGGCTTCTTATTCATGATTATGAATTATTTACTATGAAGCCAAACGAAAGCATCACTAACATGTTCACAAGATTTACCAATATCTCAAATGGTCTGAAAGCTTACAGAAAGGTTTATTCCCTTGGGGAACAAAACCTAAAAATTCTTGATGCTTTATCAAAGAGTTGGCAGCCTAAAACTCTTGTTGTAGAAGAATCCAAGGATTTAAAATACTTACCTACTGAAGAGTTGATCGGATCTCTTTTAACTCATGAAATGAAGCTTAAAAGGTTTCATGAATCTGATGATCATGATAAAGGCAGAAAATGGATTGCTCTAAAAGTTGAAAGTGAAGATGGAGAAACAAGCTCTTCCGAAAGAAGTGAAGGCATGGAAATGGACGGTGATGACTTAGCAATGATAGCAAAGAAATTCAGAAGGATGTTCAAAGGAAACTACAAACGAGGAAGGAAGCTTATAAGACAGATAAGACAAACCTCCGGCTTCAAACATCAATGCTTTGAATGCAAAAGCATGGATCACTTCATTGCTGACTATCCAGTTGCAAAAGGAAGGAAAGAAAAAATGTTTAAAAAGAGGAAAGATCATAAAGTCAAGAAAGGTAAAGGATTAATGGGAGCTTGGGACTTAAATGAAGAATCTGAGATGAAGAATCTGAGGAAGAAACTGCCAACATTGCTTCATGGCTTTGGAAAAGGAGGTAAACTTTTCAACATCAGAATGCATGTCTAATTCACATACATCTATGACTGAAAAGCATGTTGATCTTAATGAGTTGTTATGTGATATGTTTTGTGAATTAAAAAAACTGTCCAGAAAAAATAAAGATTTAAGGTTGAAGGTAAATTGTCTGATGAAAGAAAATGAAGCTTTGTTGAATAGCTACGAAATGTCTCTTGAAATACATATGTGTGCTGAAATTGAAAAAGATGTGATCATGACAGCATTACATCATGCATCTCTGGAAAATAGAAACTTGTGTGATAAAATTCGAATTCTTGAATGCATGGTTAGCACCTTCAATAATATGAAAATTAGAGTAAATGATCTCATCAATTGCATTGAAAAATTTACAAATGGTAAAAGTAATCTGGAAAAACTTCTCAGAACTCAACATCATTTAGGTAATCGAAGTGGGTTAGGATATAACCATGAGGATAATAACAAAACTTGCATGACCAAATTTGTTTATGTTGGAAATCAAAGTGGCTTAGAATATAACTAGGAGGATAAAGACAAACCTTGCATGCCCAGATTTAGCTTAGCAGAAAATCAAAGTGGCTTAGGATATGAACATAAGAATAAATACAAAAAGAACAAGTTTCAGCATGCTAAACCTACTCCTTCTCACAGCATATACAAGACATGCACGTATTGTAAAAAACCTGGACATATTGTTTCAAGATGTCTTATTAGAAGAAAAGTGGAATCCGGTGAAGCTACTTTCTGGAAAATCAAATAAAATGTTACTAACCTTCATGGACCCAAGAAAGTGTGGGTACCAAAAACCATCTCTTTCTCTCATGTATAGGCATGGTCTTAAGCTTTACCAAGTGGTTCTTGGACAGCGGTTGTTCAAGACATATGACTAGAAATGCAGCATTGCTAGAAGATATTCAAACAACAAATGAAGGATTTGTTACATTTAGAGACAAAAAGAAAGGGAAGATTCTCGGCATTGGTAATATTGGTAAAGGGTCATTAACATTTATAAAGCAAGTCTTACTTATTGGTGATTTGAAATATAACATGCTCAGCATTAGCTAACTTTGTGACAATGGTTGCAAAGTTATTTTTGAAAAAGATTCTTACTCTATACTTGACAGTGGAAATCTCGAAATCATCTTTACTGCCAAACGCATGGGAAATATATATGTGTTTTATCTTAATGACCTTGTAGCTAATAGAATTAGATGTCTATCTGTTCATAATAATGATGGTTACCTTTGGCATAGGAGACTAGGTCATGTATCCTTTAATTTGTTAAATAAACTATCCTCAAAAGAACTTGTTAGAGGGCTTCCATAAATGAAATTTGATAAACACAAAATCTGTGATGCATGTTAATTTGAAAAGCAAATAAAAACCTCTTTTAAATCAAAGAAAATTATTTCTACCTCAAAACCTCTTGAATTAGTTCATATGGATTTATTTGGACCTATGAGAACTGCTAGTCTTGGAGGTAAAAAATATGCATATGTAATTGTTGATGATTTTTCTAGATTCACCTGGACATTATTTCTTGGACAAAAAGATGAAGCCTTTACTAAATTTTCAAAACTGATTAAGCGCGTCCAAAACTCGATTGGATACAAACTGATTTCTATTAGAAGTGATAATAGAAAAGAATTTTGTAACAACGACTTTACTCACTTCTGTGATGAAAATGGAATCTTTCATAATTTTTCAGCTGCTAAAACTCCTCAACAGAATGGTGTTGTTGAAAGGAAAAATCGTACCTTACAAGAAATGGCTAGATCAATGCTTTGTGAAAAATGTTCTTCCAAAATACTTTTGGGCTGAAGCTGTTAACACAGCATGCTATACAATAAACCGAGTTATGTTAAGACCATTTTTAAGAAAAACTCGTTTTGAACTTATGTTTGACAAAACTCCTTCTATCTCCTATTTTAAAGTTTTTATATGCAAATGTTTTATTCTAAATACAAGAGATAATCTTGGAAAATTTGATAGCAAGTCTGATGAGGCTATATTTCTTGGATATTCTTCCAACAAGAAAGCTTATAGGGTGTACAATAAAAGAACTCTTTGTGTGGAAGATTCTGTGCATGTCGTATTTGATGAATCTAACATTTATACTTTAAAAAGAGATGACGATGATGTAGGAAAATCAAATGAAGTTAAGTTAGATCAGGTTAAAGCTCCATCATTAGATACTTATGTAAAAGAGGAGGAGATCGAAGAATTACATGATGAACAAGAGAAAGATCAAACTGAAGATTCTATAAATCATCAATTGCCGAAAGATTGGAAATACATATCAGGGCATCCAAAGGAGTAAATCATTGGAGATCCAAATCAAGGAGTTAAAACTCAACGATATTCTATCGACAACTTTGCTCTTCTTTCAAATATTGAACCTAATAGCATTGATATTGCATTACATGATGAATTTTGGATTATTGCCATGCAGGAAGAGTTGAATCAGTTCGAAAGAAATCAGGTTTGGAAACTTGTTCCTAGACCACATGATCATCCTATTATTGGAACAAAATGGGTTTTTAGAAACAAGCTTGATGAAAATGGGGTTGTAATTAGAAACAAAGCTAGACTAGTAGCTCAAGGATTTAATCAAGAGGAAGGCATTGACTATGATGAAACATTTGCTCTTGTTGCTAGACTAGAATCAATTCGAATGTTACTTGCTTTTGCATTCTTTAAAAATTTTATGCTCTATCAAATGGATGTCAAAAGTGCTTTCTTAAATGGCTTTATTGAAGAAGAAGTGTACATTGAGCAGCCACCTGGTTTTTCTCATGAGCTCTATCCAAATCATGTTTTCAAACTATCTAAAGCTCTTTATGGATTAAAGCAAGCTCCTAGAGCTTGGAATGAAAGACTTAGTGGTTTCCTAATCTCAAAAGGATTTTCTAGAGGCTTAATTGATGATACCTTGTTCATCAAATCTAATTGCTCTGATGATTTATTAATCGTCCAAATCTATGTTGATGATATTATTTTTTGTGCTACTAATGACTCCTTGTGCAAGATGTTTGCTAAGACTATGCAGCAAGAATTTGAAATGAGTATGATGGAAGAATTGAACTTCTTTCTCGGACTGCAAATTAAGCAAACTAAAGATGGAATCTTCATTAACCAAGTAAAGTATGCCAAAGAGTTGCTCAAAAGGTTTGGAATGAATGAAGCAAAAGAAATCAGCACACCCATGAGTACATCCATAAAGCTTGACCAAGATGAAAAGGGTAAGAAGGTAGATGAACGAAAATATAGAGGTATGATTGGAAGTCTACTATATCTTACTGCTAGTCGACCAGATATCATGTTTTCAGTATGTCTTTGTGCTCGATTTCAATCTTGTCCGAAAGAATCTCATTTGAGTGTAGTCAAACGCATACTTCGATATCTTATTGGGACATATGATTATGGATTATGGTATCCATGCACTAACAATTTTGATCTTATAGGATATACTGATGCAGATTATGCAGGGTGTAAAGTTGAAAGAAAAAGTACTAGTGGTCATTGTCAATTTCTTGGACACTTACTGCTATCATGGCACAGTAAAAAACAAGCTTGCATATCATTATCTACCACTGAGGCTAAATATATTGCAGCAGGAAGCTGTTGTGCTCAAATCTTATGGATGAAGAATACTCTGCGAGATTTCAATTTAAATTTTAATTATGCTCCTATAATATGTGATAATACAAGTGCTATTAATCTACCAAAAAATCCAGTGCAGCATTCGAGAACAAAGCACATTGAAGGTAAACATCACTTCATCCGAGATCACGTACTCAAAGTAGATGTGTGTGTTGAATATATCTCAACAGATGAACAACTTGCAGATATCTTTACTAAACCTCTAGCTGAGGACAGGTTCAACAATTTGAGAAGAGGTTTGGGCATTACAAGAATTTGATAACTAATCTTTTTGTGTAAGGTCTTCTTATGCAGGAATTGTGAAGAAAAAGATTCTGGAAACACAACTCTACATCCAAAATATCTTGTTCCTGTTTTGGACGAAGTGTTGGAATCCAATTTCTACATCCAAAATGCATTTCAGGGAAACACTCTTTTGGACATTGATTTCGGATCTTGTCTTGTTCCAAAATCAATGGTTAATATTCCTTTATTCCAAATTCCGAGTTTTAAAAAATTGGTTTGCGCGTTTTTCAAAACATCTCAGAAACACTTATGTTTCCAAGGCATTTTGTTCTCTCATTCTTCTAGACATTCAAGGCTATCTGATTTTCTCTTTCTCGAAACTCTTGAAACCGTCATTCCTCCAAAATAACTTCTCCGTGTTCTTTCTCTTTGAAAACCCAAAAAGCCCTGAAAAAGCTTGAATCTTTCAATGGCAAAAACTAAATCTTCCATTCCAAAATAAAAAAAGGAGCAAAAGCCCACTCCGATGAAATAGAAAAAGGTTTCGAGTTCAAAAGGCAAAGCCAAAGAAGCCTCTCCGCAGCCTCACTTCTCGGCTTCTCACTATGATTCGTTTGAATCATCTTCCGAACAACCAAGTTCTGCAAATTAGGTACCCCAATTTCTTAACTCTAAATGCGAATCTGAGTACAATGATTGGGTTTTAAGAAACAAAACTATGATCTCTGGCTACCGGGTTAATCATTCTGCCTTCTTAAATCTGTATAATATTCTGGACATGTTTGATCACATTGGGTGGGGAAGTTTGTTGTCAGTCGATGAGAAAATATATACTCCTCTGGTCTGGGAATTCTATGCTAATTTGAGAAAAGGAAAGTTGGAAGAAACTGAAGGAGGCTTTATGATTAGATGGTATGTATCCAGAGTTAAGGGCAGAAAAATAGAATTTGATTATAGGCTGTTTAACAGAATTTTTGATGTTAAAGATGTCGGCCTTCAGTACTTTGAGATGAATAAATTTCCTGAGGGGAAAGAAATTTTTCATCTGAAAAATTTTGAAAAACTGTTTACTGGAGGGAAAAGCTTTGAAAGTTCTAGAAATAGAAATTCAAAATGGCTGAATGGGACGGGTAGAATCTTGCACCACATGGTATCAACTATGATTATTCCCAGTTCTAGTCATAAAACTTCTATCAGTATTCTGCAAATAGTGGTAATGCTTGGGTTGGTTGAACAGAGGCGGATAAATTTTAGTTTTTTAGCCACCAAGCTTATGTTGCAATCTCGTAACACCTCAAGCAAAGCTTTTCCTTTTGGCAATCTGTTGACAAAAGTCTTTTAGTTTTTTAAAGTTGATTTAAATTCTATTCCATGTGATCCCTAAAAAATAAATGTCTACAACTATGACTCTTTTGAAAATATGGGATATGTTAGGGAAGAAAATTCATGGAAATTGTTGAGAAAATCTACTGGAAAAGAGAAGGAAAACTTGATAAAGATCAAGGAAGAAGGAAAGTCAGGAACCAAAAAAAAGATTGATGAGGAAGGAACTGTTCCGGACTTTGGTCTATCTGAGAATATTCTGAGTGCAATCAGTTCTTTTGTGGAGTAGTTGGAATCTCTTAGCTCAGAAATCAAACTGTTAGGAAACAGACTATCTGTCATTGAGCAATCTGCTAAAACTTCTGAACATGAAAAAGTTGAAGATAAATCTGAACTGCCTGTGGACAAAAAGGATTCCTCTCCCGAACCTTCTCCTGCAACTTCTCTTGAACCATCTCTTCCACCTTCTCTCGTTCAGAAAATAGAAACTCCTCCTCCTTCTCCTAAACCCAAAGGAAAAAGGCAGAAACATGTAGTTGTGAAGCGAAAATCCTACAGGATTTTTGGTCATTTTTCCAAGAAAGGTGCTGGAGCAAAATCTGAGACAATCAATATTGGATAAACTGTTTTCTGGGATCACAACTGGGATGATGAACAATTTCTTTTCTGCACTCCGTTGAACAATTTATTTTTCGCCATTTATATTCCTGTCTTTGGATAATTACTGATGTTTGTTTTTAAGCTTAATTATCTATCTACTAACTGTTGCTTATTTCTCTGTTTGCTATGTCTCTTTTTGATTGATGACAAATGGGGAGAAATAGGAATGTCATAGACTGTTATGATATTAGCTGGTGCAGTAAGAATTATGGGGAAAATTTGAGGATTATCTGATGATCTATGGGGAGAAATAGAAATATTATGAAATGTTATATTATTGAGGCAGTAAGAATATTATGGGATTGTCTGATGATCTATGACAGGGGGAGAATGAAATATGTTGATCTGAAGACAATGTTGTCTGCATATGTTGGTCCGAAAATTTTATAATCTGCTATGAAAATATTAAATGCTAATTTGTGAAAATTCTGCTGTGAAAATGTTGAATGATAGTCTGTGAAAATACTGTTGTGAAAATGTTGAATGTTGATCTGAGAAAATATTATTGTCTGCATGACTGTCGACATGATGCTGTTGGCATTCACTAGGAAGAAGGAAATATGCTAGTCTGAAAATGTTATGGGTTTTGCATAATAATCTGATATGAAACTGATTAACTAAATTTGAACTGTTAATACAGAGTTTTTTTTTTTTACATGCAAAGTAATTGCTGAAACCATTCTGAAACTGAAACTGTTGTTGAACAGTTACAAAATTTCATGAAAATTGCATAAACTGTTATGAGCTGCATAAATTACTTCAAGCATGGACAGTTAAGCACACAGAATTCTAAATAATGATTGGATCTTTAAAACAAAACTCTGTGATAAATTTTATGGTGCATCGACTCAAGGGGAGTTTTGGACTCAGAAACTTCATTTTCAAAACAAATACTCTTATAAGCAGTTTTTGAAAAATGTTTTGGACATCCAAAAGCCCCATCAAAAAATATTCTAAAAACACACATTCATCCAAAACTATTTTGGATACACTTTTTAGATGAATAAATCGTTACTTCTTCTATTTCCTCTTATGTTCGAAATTTTCACATAAGCATATATTTAGGGGGAGTATTTTAGCATTTTATCTCTATCAAACTATTCTGAATATTTATATAGAGATATTACATGCCTTAAGATTATTGAAATATGTTTACTTATAAGATCTCTATGAGACTTGTTACAATTATTTGCACTTTTTGCTCATCATGTTATTTCTATTTACATATTAAATGTGTCATGTTTGTCATCACTCAAAAAGGGGGAGATTGTTAGCCCTAAGGGCTTTCTTTTATGTTTTGATTTAACACAAACATGGATATGGACTAACATGTCAATTTATTGTGATAGGACATGATTGACCTTTGTTCTTCTAAAGTCTTCAGATAAGAATTGTTGGCGACTCCTTCATCACTAATTTCAAGAATGGAAGATCAAATAGAAAATCAAGTATAAGGAGTTATACATCAAGAAGACTTTTTATGAAGAATATTAGACTAGGAAGTATTCAATAAGGTATATTTATTATTTCCTATGTCCTCTTATCTTTTAATTCATTTGACTTTACCTTGAAGCTTGAAAGGAGATGATTTTCCAAGCTTTTAAAATTCGCAAAATTTTGGATGGTACAGTTTGAATCTAAAAAGTTCATCTAAAATCCTGTAAACCGGGTTGAAAATTGTTTATCACGGATGTGCCATTTTGGACTTAACTTTTGGATGCATCTTCGTCCAAAATTCGAGTCCAAAACTTGGATGAGTTTAAATAGAAAAATTTATAGTCGTTTTTTTATGACCGTTGGCACTCCACTTTTTGGCTCTATAAATAGCCCTTAAAGCAAGATTACAAGTAAGATTTTTGAAACATTCATCTTAGAAACACTATTGCTCAATATTTTCAAAAATCTCCTTTTATCTTAAGCTTCAAAGTGAGTTGATTGTGTATCAAAGATAAAAGTATTTTGTGGCTTGTATCCGAGAGAATATCTATTCAAGTAAGTAAGCTTATCTCTGTTCTATTGATTTTCATATTCTCTATTTGTGAGTGCAAGGTTGTGTGGTAAAACCCATAGGGGCGAGCCTTATTGTGTGTATATTCAAGGTTGTGGTGTAAAACCCATAGGGGTAAGCCTTGTTGTGTGTATGTTCAAGGTTGTGGTGTAAAACCCATAGGGGTGAGCCTTGATGTGTTTGAGAGGTTGTGTAAAACCTAGTGTGGTGATCCTCTCTTGTATGTGGCTGTTTCATTAAGTGAAGTTAATGAAATAGAGTTGAAAATCCTTAAGTGTGAGGCTTAAGGTAGTGGACGTAGATCATTGTTGATCGAACCACTATACATCTCTTGTCTCATTTTATTTCAGTGGTTCATGCATTTTGTTTTTATGATCTTTCACTGTCTAAATCTGAATATACATCCACGAGTACTTGGATAGCTTTCTATGCATCTATAAAGTCAGTCCAAGTATCTTGGTGATCATCCTTGTTCAACATTTTAGACAATCGGGAAAAGTTATTTTTGCTTGCCAAAAACCTTATTCACCCATCCTTTAAGGTTTTTCAAATATAAAGAAGATTTCGTAAATAAATTCTGAGAAAAAATACTTTTATTAATACAAGTAAAAATTATATCAGAAACCTAGTCTAAGAGAGCATACATTCCAACAATCTCCCACTTACACTCTAAGACTAAGTAAGTCTATAAGTGCTACCCCTATGGCGTCTAAGTGTCTTCTAAAGTCTTTCTCTGCCAAAGGCTTGGTGAAATGATTGACTAGATTATTCTCTGAGGAAAACTGTTCCACCATGACTTCCCGTCTCTAGATAAAATCCCGGATCAGGTGGTACTTTCTCTCTATGTGCTTCCCTTTTTTGTAGTTCCTTAGTTCTTTAGATTGTGGGACTGCACCAGTGTTGTCGCAATACATCACAACCAGTTTATCCATTTGTGGCACAACTCCAAGTTCTAAAAGGAACTTCCAGAGCCAAACTACTTCCTTGGATGCCTTCAAAGCTGCCACATACTCAGCTTCCATGGTTGAGTCAGCAATGAAAGATTGGTTAATACTCTTCCATGAAATAGCTCCTCCAGACAAGTTGAAGACATATCTACTAGTGGATTTTCTCTCATCCTTATCCTCTTGGAAGTTTGAGTCCGTATATCCTGTAAGAACCAAGTCATTAGCCCTGTAAACCAGTATATAATCTCTTGTACCTTTAAGATATTTGAGAATATGCTTTACAGCCTGCTAATGAACCTCCCCGGAGTTTGATTGGTATTTACTAACTAAGCCTACGACAAAGCAGATATCTGGCTTAGTACACATCATGGCATACATGAAACCTCCAACAGCTAAAGCCTAAAGAATCCTACTCATTCTATTTTTTTCTTCTTGAGACTTTTGACAGTTCTTTGAAGAAAAAGACAACCTATGTCTGCAAGGGATCAATGCCCCCGTGCATGAGTTCATGTTGAACTTGGCCAGCATCTTGTCAATGTATGCTTGGGATAAACCTAACATTCTCTACTTCCTGTTTCTGAGAAGTTTTATCTCAAGAATGTAACTAGCTTCACCAAAGTCCTCTATACTAAATTGACTAGATAGCCAAACCTTAGTAGATGATAGTGTCCTTATATCATTTCCAATCAGTAGAATGTCATCCACAAACAGGACAAGAAAAACCACATTTATACCTTCCAGCTTCCTATACACACATGGTTCCTCCTTGTTTTGAATGAAACTGTAAGGCTTTACAGTCTTATCAAAATGAAAGTTCCATGCTCTGGATGCTTGCTTAAGTCCATAAATAGATTTCTTAAGCTTACAAACCATATGTTCTTGGCCTTTAACAATGAAGCCTTCTAGTTAGGATATATAGATGTCTTAACTAAGATGACCATTTAAAAATGCCGTCTTGAAATCTATTTGCCATATCTTATAGTCATAATAACATGTGATGGCAAGGAGGATATGGATGGACTTAAACATAGCTACCAGGGAAAAGGTTTCTTTATAGTCGATTCCTTATTTCTGAGTATACCATTTCATCACTAGTCTAGCTTTAATGGTTTCCACCTTTCCATCCACTCCCTCTTCTTCTTGTACACCCACTTACACCCAATAGGTTTTATCCCTTTAGGTAAAGCTACAAGATTCCAAACCTAATAGAAGTACATAGACTCATTCTCGACTTTCATTACTTTATGCCATAGGTCTGTATTGGCATCAGCAATAGCCTCATCGTATCTAGTGGGATCTTGTTCCTGATGGTCGGAGACTAAGTTAAAGGCCTCTCCAGTCTATCTTTTTGGAACTCTTGATATCCTCCCACTACGACGAGGCTCCATTTGTATAAGTTCCTGAGGTTGTGCCTCTTCTTATTCTATAATCGGGTTAGGAGAAGTTGATACTGACGATAACTTCTCTTCGAGTTCTAACCTTGTCGAACTTTTAGTAGATGTACGTTATTCATCCTCCAAGTATCTAGCATTAGTACTCACAAATACCTTTTACTCTTTGGGATGATAAAAGTAACCACCCTTTGTACCATTTGGATACTCAACAAAATAGCATAATTATGATCTTAGTTTTAACTTGTCTTTCTTGATCAGTACATAAGCTGGACAACCCCATATGTTGAGATAATTTAGACTTGGCTTGTGCCCAGTCTACATCTCATATGGTTTTTTAGGTACTGACTTGAAAGGCACCAAGTTCAGAATATATATCGTTATTTCTAGGGCTATCCCCAAAAAAATACTGGAAGAGTAGTATGAGACATTATACTTTGGACTATTTTCATCAATGTTCAGTTCCTTCTCTCAGCTACTCTATTCTGTTGGGGTGTCCCCGGCGCAGAGAGCTGGGATACTATTCCATGATGTATCATGTAGTCCTTGAATTCACTAAGGAGGTATTTTCCACCATGATCCGATCTTAAGGTCTTGATTAGTTTACCTTTCCAACTCTCCACTTTAGCCTTAAACTCTTTGAACTTGTTAAAAGAGTCAGACTTACGTCTCATCAGATAAATATAACCATATCTTGTACAATCATCTGTGAAAGTGATGAAGTACTCAACCCTCCTCTCTAGCTGGTGTAGACAAAGGACTATACATATTAGTGTGAAAAGGACTCAATATTTCTTTGGCTCTATCCGCCTTTTGGGTAAAGGATATCTTGATTATTTTCCCCATAAGATAGGATTCACACTGATGCCAGCTTTTCAATCTTAATAAGCCTAAAGACCCATCATGGATTACCTCTGAATCCTGGTTGAGTTAATGTGACCCAACATTATATGCTAAAAATATGAGTCATTGACATTGATCTTTTTCTTCCTATTTAAAGGTTTAGATTGAGCGTTATTCAATTGATTGTTAATATGATTAATGAAGAATAAATTTCTATACATATACCCAGTACATATAACTTTTCTATTTCTACTAATAGTAATACCAGAATGGAAAGAAATAGAATATCCTTGATTTATTAGGTTTGCAACTAAAACCAAATTCTGTATAAAATCAAAAATAAATAAAATATCCTTCAAAACAACTATTTTATTACAATCAAAAGTAAGTTCCAGTTCTTTAACAGCAAAGGCCCAAACTTGTGCTCTATCCGAGTTTTGGACTCGAGTTTTAGACGAAGATGCATCCAAAAGTTAAGTCCAAAATGGCACATCTGTGACAAACAATTTTGAACCCGGTTTATAGGATTTTGGATGAACCTTTTGGATTCAAACTATACCATCCAAAATTCTGTGAATTTTAAAAACTTTAAAAATCATCTCATTTCAAGCTTCAAGGTAAAGTCAAATGAATCAAAAGATAAGAGGGCATAGGAAATAATAAATATACCTTAATGAACACTTCCTAGTCTAATATTCTTCACAAAAAGTCTTCTTGATGTATAACTCCTTATACTTGATTTTCCATTTGATCTTCCATTCTTGAAATCAGTGATGAAGGAGTCGCCAACAATTCTTATCTGAAGACTTTAGAAGAACAAAGGTCAATCATGTCCTATCACAATAAATTGACATGTTAGTCCATATCCATGTTTGTCATAAATCAAAACATAAAAGAAAGCCCTTAGGGCTAACAATATTTGTACATGATTTTATAGGAAAAGGCCCATTGTGTTTAAGTAAATAGTTCATGTGAATGAAGGTCTTTTACAGTAATGAATGGACCATGGGATACTTGACACATAAACTATTGTTCTAAACTTGATGATAAGAATGGATATCTCATCATGGCAAGGTTATTATGTTATGAATTCTGAATAGGGAATGGCTTACCTTTAGCCAATGAGTAGTCTACTCATTTCATAACACAACCATATTTCAAATATGTAGAACAGGACTTGTAGTAGTGGTTTCTAAAAGTACTATATGATAGAAACCTAGACTACTACCGCTATAGCATGGACTTGTACTCTACAGCTTAAGTATAAGTTGGTGGACTGACGAAGCTTGAAGCGTATGTTTTGATATACTATAGTTGGGGTTCTTAAGAAGGATCAATATACTTGTATATTGGGTATATGTGACTAGTTTGACAAGATGGACTTGTACAAGATAGTGTACACTATATCGCTCCTTGTGGTTGTCTGAATAATCTAATTATCTAGGGCCTTGGGGAACGTGACTTGGATATTGGCTTTAGGGTAGCTCCTTTGGAAAGAGAAAATATTCCAAGAAGTCATGGATCATTGGACTAGAAGCCTAAGGATGTTAGATGTCTTTTAGAGAGGTGTTAGTACACTCTTTTCTCTCCAAATGCATGACGATGTGTAAAGAGGTATTTTGGTCATTTCACCTGTAGATCAAAGACATAGCTAACGCATCATTGTCTTTAGGCTCAATATATGGTGATATTAGAAAATATTTAAAATACAAAATATAACTATTTATAAGAAAGGGTATTTTTGTCATTTTAGTAGCCAAGGCGATGTGTCTTTTTGGTCCTCAAAATAGCCCGTAAGTCCTAATTATTTTAGGTTGAAGAAATTGTTACAATAAAAAAGGATTTTATTTTATTCAGGAAGTCTAATCTATTTTTTAGACTAGAATAAAATTAAAAAAATAAGAGAAATTAAAATTTTTATCTAGTTTAATTGGTTAATTAATTATTCAGGGCTTAAGCCCAGATTGAATAGTTAAGAAATATTAACTTGGGCTTAAACTAGTTAATAAAAGGCTTAATAATTATTTTAGTTTATTTGGGCTCATTAATTATTTATTATATTATTTTAATAGGCCTAGGAAATAAATAATTAATGGTTATTATTTTTGGGCTTATTAGGTCTAAGGAAAATAATAATTTATTTTGGTCCAATAGCCTGGACTAAAAGGTTATTTATATTCACAGTATAGAAGAGTTAAGGATTACCCAAACCTCTTCTATTGATAACCTTCGGATTTTTTGAAATATCAAAACCCCAGTGTTTTGGTTACCTAAGATAGTGAAGAAGCCATAGCCATTGATTGAGATAGACAGTAGATGCACAACAAAGAAAAACAGTCTTGCTCTCTCTGCTCTCTCCCTCTCATTCATCCTTTTCTTTGTGTAAACTTTTGTACTTTGCTAATCAATAGCAAAGGTTCAAGAAAAGTCTTTCCTCGCCTAGGTTGTTTCACCAACACAAATTGGGCAAAGGAATATTCTGATAAGCTAAACGCTTCACGTACATGCCAACGAGAAGCCAAAGGACTACTGGTCGTCAACTGGAAGTTTTAACGGGTGTGGGAGACGTGACCGTCATTCCAGAAGAGGAATTCATTTTTCGCCTTCTATTGCACCGGTTCTGGTGCCTTTTCTAGTTTTATTTTCGCTACATGCATGGCTTCCTCTGTATTTATTAGCTTCAATTCTAGCTGGGAGAAAATATTTTGCCAAAAATGTTTCAGCTAAAACATTCCAAATAGTAATGGATCCAATTGGCAAAGATTTTAACCACGATTTTACTCTATCTCTAAAAGAAAAGGGAAAAAGTCTTAGTTTGATGGTATCCTCAGAAACACCATTCATTTTAAACGTGTCACAAATTTTTAAAAAACTCGCAAGATGGGCATTGTACCATATTCTGGATCATTTGGATTATGTTAGTATTTATTTCAAAGTTGTTTTCCTTTATCCTAGGTCTCGTAATGCATGAGCCCGTACCTGAAATTGCGGGTTTCATAAAGTCATCCATAGTCTGCCTATAATTCCACCATTACCACCATTGTTGGACTGATTTACCCTATCTCTTTTCTTACCCTTTCACTTACAACCTTTTGGACCTTGGTAAGGGTACTCTCGATCTCAAGATCAAGATCTACTATGCTGGCTTTAGATCGTCAAGTCATAAACTACGGGAAAGGTCTACATAAAACAAAAGATAGTGAGATTATAAATTTACAAGTTAGACAGTTAATACATATTCACACATTAAATTGGAAGCAATTACAACATGTAAGGACAGTAAATTACAAATACACAAGAAAACAAAATATAGCACATATTCATATATGGAACATATATACATATTCACATATAGATATATAAATATATAAACATAGTGAAATCAACAAAATCTAAACTTCCATGATATTGTTTTCCGGCAATGGCGCCAAAAACTTAATACGTAAATTTTGGGTGTACAAAAATAATCAAATTTAAAAACATCCCTTAGTTAAGTTTTAATTAAAACATTAATCACAAAACACACATACGAGCAAATATACTCATCACAAGCATAGTGATGCGTAAATTTTGGATATATAAAATCATTTATTTTAAATCCATCAGTTAATCAAGTTTTAATTAAAACATTAATACCAAAATACACATGTGAGCAAGTATACTCATTGCAAGCATAGTATAGGAAATAAACGAGTATCGATCCTCAAAGTAACAAGTACACATTAATCACTTTCCATTCATTGTTTAACCGACCAAAATAAAGTGAGAAAATAATAAAAAGAAAAATAAAGAAATATATACAACTCAAGGATGTAAGTTTATGCAATTTAGTCAATTATCCTAGAAAACATGACAATGAACCAATTAGCAATTCTCTCACTTAAATATCATCTTGGCATCATGAAGAAACGCACAGTAAAATTCAATCATTTGTTAAGTCATGAATTTGCTTAGGTAAATTCCACTTCGTTTGTCAATCCATAGAATCCTATATTTTGATTCGTATTAACAGATTTGTCAATCAAGCTAACTTAACCAAACCAAAACATACATTAAGCTCATCATTCATATCTTGATTCAATTAGCAGATTTGTCAATTAAGCCATCCTAACCAAAACATGCATGAATCTCAATTCCTTAAAAACATGAAATTAGCTAATAACCCTATGTCAAGGTGAAATTAACTTAACCATTGATCACTTAGTTCTAAAATCCTAACTTCGTCTTTCAAATCCATCAAGATTTAACAAATACGAAATCAATGCAACAAAACTCCTAATGTCGTTATTTCAAAGTTAATTAGAAGAACTCACATCAATAACTAATGAAATCAAGTAATCAAATACCAAAGATGACAAAGAATTGATCAAATAACTAAATTAACACAAAATCATGAATTTCAAAATAATGTTAATTTACAATAAAAGCATTGCATACATCATTACTAAAAAAAGAGAAGACAAAGAGAAAAGAAAGCACTCATAAACAAGCTTCTTTCTTCTTCCTTGAAGACTCTCTTGAACAATCCTCCTTAATATGGGTGAACTCCTTCTTCAATGAGAGAATCAAAATTTCTGCCCTTTTAATTCACCTTTTTATCTTGTATATCTCAAACCCTTGTATTCTTTTGTGCTTTTATAGGCCTCTTGGATGCCAATTTCGTGGCTAAGTAAGTCTTGGCCAAGTAAGAGTATGAAAATACCAAAATCATTGGATAAACCCTAATTCTGCGTACAGAATTTTGGCCTCCAAAGCATACCTGGTGCCGAGTACCTTCGACCCACCTAGCACCAGGTGCACTCTGTTCTTCTCCTATTTTTGCTCTGTTTTTGGCCACTTCTCCTTGGCAGACAAAATGGACCCGGGGCTATGTGCACTTGTCAAACCTGGCACTAGGTCTGTTCTGCAAATCCCCTGAAGCTTACTTAATTTCTACTGATGGAGCAGAATGGAGCCGACGCCTGGTCCACTGGTTGGGCCTGGCTCCAGGTACATTCTGATTCTGTGCACTTTGTGCTCGATTTTAACTTAAATCTGTACATATTTACCAAAAAAAATCTTTTACAAGCAAAATATCAAATAAGAAGGAATATGCCTAGTTATTACAACAAATGTATCTTAAAACACTCTCAAATAACTAAGAAAAGAATTTTGATTTTAACCCCTATCACATACCTCCACACTTGAACATTTTCATGTCCTCAAGCAAAACACTTTAGTCCAAGAAAAATTATCAAGAAAACATAAATTCGTTCTCATTCAAAAATTTCTTCACCATAGCAAAGATCATGCCTTTCCTTCAAACTTTAGATACAACCCTTGTAATTCATACCATTTGAAAACAATACAAACTTTGAAATATTAGACAAAACATCACAAAAATCTTGAAGTCAAATTAATCAAGTGCATACGTCAGTCTAAGAAAATTATTTCACTTTTCAAGTAAAAATATAGATAATATAAATTACATAAGTCAAGCCATCTACCAACTAAAGTATTATAAATCCAAAAATTGCACAACTTAAGTTATGATTTGAGGAAAGTACTCTAATTTTTTTCTCTTAAAATCTTTTAATGACTTAGGGAATAGATAGCCTCAAGTTAATGGATTTCTCTTCACATACCATATTGGCCCCCTTTACAGTCATCACTCATTATTTTCTCTCACCAATTCTTTCTTTCTTTCTTTTTGCTCTTTCTTGTTTTTTTGCCTTCGGGATAGCCTCAAGAGAGTGCACCGAATTCACTTGCTACTTTTCCCCATATTAACCCCCTTTTCAGCTAAATGTCTTCAATGATCATCAATAAGAGCATTTTTTTCTCAATTCACATTAACAAAAGTGTTGTTTCCACTCATTGTTTTTTTTTTTTTCAATTCAAATCAAAATTTTTTCAATATTCTCCACAATCTTTCCTCTCAAAGATCTTTTTTCAACTCACACTTTTTTTTTTTTTATCATAACTCAAAGATAACAAAATTTAAACTCATAATACAAGAGTTAGCCAATAAACTCTTTCCATATTCATAATATCTTCTATATTTTAACTAGATCTGTCAAATAACATTCAAACACAATGCATAAACAAGATTAATCAAAATTCTCAAGTCTTGACAACTATCTTATCCAATAAAACCAATTTCATTAAACTCCACCTAATGAATGACAAAACTCATATCCAAGTAAGAAAAAGAATTACAACCTTGCTATTGAAAAGTTTTCACAAAAAATTATATGGAATTTTGATATGGAAAAGTATTTCTTCAATCTCATTCTCCCTCCCCCTCCCCCCCCCCCCTCCCACTTAAACTGGACATTATCCTCAATGGCTAAAAAATAAACATAAGAAGCATTTCCAAATGGACCAAAATATAATAAAGGGGTAGAAAGTTTAAGCAATACTTTCTAAGTGCAATAAAGTACCAATAGATAGCAACAATGGAAATAGAGAGAAGAGCTTCTTCAAGAGAACTTTATTCCTACCTATCAAAACCAAACACAAATAAAAACATAAGGAAAATAATAGCAAACTAAAAACACCTAAATAAAAGAAAATAAACTAAAGAAAAATACTAAAAAAAATTCTTAAGATAGCAAATAAAGACACGACTCACTCCTCCACACTTAATATGGAAAATATTTTCCTTATTTGGAAGAGGAAAAACAAACTACTTAACAAAAAAAAAAACAAAACAAAAACTCTTTCTACTCATCATGCTTCCTCATCAAACCTTTTAAAAAGAAATTAAAGCTAAAAATAGAAGATAGGCATGATGAATGTAGAAAGAAGAGAGGTTTTTGAAAAATAGAAGGTTTATGAAAACAATTATTCTCACTAAAGCGAAATACATAAACCTTTTTCTCTAACATTCCTTTAGATACACAAATATTTTTGTCAACATATAAGTGCACATGGTTTCTAAAGAATGCATAAAACTTGAAATCACCTTTTAACCCTTCAAAAGATTTGTCACAATTGAAATTCCCCTTAAAACTTAGCAATTGAGTCCTTAAAGATTGGATCAAGAAATCAGTACTTTTCGACATATCTACAAAAACTAAGTTACCTCCCTTTGAATGGGATGAAGGGTTGAAGTTATGACCATCCTCCAAGGACTTCTTACGATGCATCATTGAAAGATCAAACTCCTTAAGGCATGATAAAGTCAAGACATCATCATTTGGACCCTTGTTCTCCAAGAATTAAGAAGAACCTAAAAAATCATGTGGTAAAGAGAGATTAGAATTATTATCACATAGAGGAGAATTGAATACCACCCTTTTCACATTGGATAATTGTTCCTTATATCCTCTCTCTTTTCCTTAGGGATTCTCTTGTTCAAGAGTTTGGGCATTTATGGAATCCTCAACCAACTTGGCTAGTTGTGTTCTTTGATGGCTCATACATTAGGATACTTCTTCATGCCACTTAATGGAGGAATTTGTATTGGCGACAAAATAATGCATTGAGGCTTCAAGTGACATCTCACAAAAAGCGTTAATCTGAACTTGCAAATTTGCCATTCTCGTCATTATAGATTCTTTGATCTTGTACCCAAAAGTAGTTGTCCACGATGATGTTAATCTCGCACTCAAAGAAAAACAAAAATCAAATTGAAAATAAAAACAAACAAAAATAATAAAACATAAAGAAAAAATAAAAAAAGGGAAAACAAATGATACAAAAATAAAGAAAAGAAAAACACACACATTAACAAACTATCTAAATACAAAAGTTAGTGGTATTTACAGTACAACATGAAGTAAGCTAGTCAATTAAGTCACATAATGTTACAAACAACAAGATAGAACATCGATTTTCACAAAGAACACATATACATATTTACATATAGACATATGGATATATAAATATATAAACATGGTTAAATCAACAAAATCCAAGCTTTCATGATATTATGCCCCGACAACGGCATCAAAAACTTGAGTAAATTTTGGGTATATAAAATCATCAATTTTAAATCCATCCCTTAATCAAGTTTTAATTAAAACATTAATCTCAAAATATACATGTGAGCAAGTATACTCATCGCAAGTATACTATAGGGAATTAACGAGTATCGATCCTCAAAGGAATAAGTACACACTAATCACTTTTCATTTATTGTTTAACCGACCAAAATAAAATGAGAAAATAATATAAAAAAAAGAAATATACATAACTCAAGGATGTAAGTTTATGCAATTTAGACAATTTTCCTAGAAAACATGATAATGAACCAATTAGCAATTCTCTCAATTAATTATCATCTTGGCATCTTGAAGAAACGCACAATAAAATTCAATCATTTTTCAAGTCATGAATTTACTTAATTAAATTCAATTTTGTTTGTCAATCCATGGAATTCTATATTTTAATTCATATTAACAGATTTGTCAATCAAGCTAACATAACTAAAACATGCATTAAGCTCATCATTCATATATTGATTCAATTAGCAAATTTGTCAATCAAGCCATCATAACCAAAATATGCATGAATCTCAATTCCTTAAAAACATAAAATTAGCTAATAACCCTATGTCAAGGTAAAATTAACTTAACATTGGATCACTTAGTTCTAAACTCCTAACTTTATCATTCAAATCCATCAAGATTTAACAAATACGAAATTAATGCAACGAAACTCCTAACATCATTGTGTCGAAGTTAATTAGAAGAACTCATATCAATAACTAATGAAATCAAGTAATCAAATACCAAAGACGACAAAGAATTGATCAAATAACTAAATTAATGTAAAATTATGAATCCAAAAATAATGTTAAATTACAATAAAAGTATCGAATACATCATTGCTAAAGAAAAAAAAGACATAGAGAAAAGAAAGCACTCATAGACAAGCCTTTTTCTTCTTCCTTGAAAACTCCCTTGAACAATCCTCCTTTTTGTGGGTGAACTCCCTTGCCAATTTTGTGGCTAAGGAAGTCTTGGTCGAGTAGGAGTAGGGAAATACCAAAATCATTGGATAAGCCCTAATTCCGCGCACAAAATTTTGGCCTCCAGAGCATACCTAGAGCTGGGTACATTCAACCCACCTGGCGCCAGTTGCACTCTGTTCTTCCCCTATTTTTGCTCTGTTTTTTGCCACTTTTCCTTGGCAGACATAATGAACCCGGAGCCAGATGCACTTGTCAGACCTGGCACCAAGTCTGTTCTGGAAATCCCCTAAAGCTTGCTCAATTTCTACCCTGGAACAGAATAGACCTGGTGCCCGGTCCACTGGATAGGCCTGGCACCAGGTACATTCTAGTTCTGTGCACTTTCTGCTCAATTTTAACTTAAATTTGCATATATTTGCCAAAAACACCTTTTATAAACAAAATGTCAAAATAGGAAGGAATATGCCTAGTTATTACAACAAATATATCTTAAAACACTCTCAAATAACTAGAAAAAGAATGATAATTTTAACCCATATCACATAGCATAGGGAATTAACGAGTATCGATCCTCAAAGGAACAAGTACACACTAATCACTTTTCTTTTATTGTTTAACTGACCTAATAAAATGATAATATAATAAGAAGAAGAAAAAAAGAAATATGTATAACTCAATGATGTGAAAATATGCAATTTAGACTAAAGCTTTTGACAACATGATAATGAATTACTTAGCCAACATCACAATCAATTATTATCTTGGTTTCATGAATGATTTAAATAGACACACTTCATTTACAATCCATGGAATTACTATCTTCTAGTTAAAATTAGTGAACATATTCTGTCTCAACCAATTTACTCAAAAGATGCTTTAAAATCAATCCTCATATAAACCCCTACATTCTAGGTGATAAGAAATTAGTTAATGAATCCATATTCTAGCAATTATTAACCAACATTTGATTACCTAAGTTCTTAGCAATTAACCCATTTTTCAAGTAAGTTAAAAGATAACAAATATGAAATTAATTAATTAAAGTATTACCAACCCATTTTTCAAGCAAGTTAATAACAAAAACCAACCAACCAACTCCGTAAGAAAAATAAACAATCAAATACCAAGAACAATAATCAATTGATCAAAAAACTAAAATAACCAATAAATTATGAATCCAAAAAACAATGTCAAATTATAATGGAAACATTAAGTACATAATTATTTAAGAAAAAGAAAAAAATGGTAAAAGAAAGCACTCATAGACAAGCCTCCTTCTTCTCCTTTGAAAACTCTCTTGAACAACCCTCATTGAATTGGTGCATTCCTCCTTCTTTGAGTGGTTGGGATTTATGCTCTTCAATTCAACTCTCAATCTCTTTGAGTGGTTGGGATTTATGCTCTTCAATTCAACTCTCAATCTCTTGTGTTTTCTCTTGCTTTTATAAGCTTCTTTGATGCTAAATTCGTTACTTGAGGAGTCTTGGCCAATTAGGAATTGAAAAATACCGAAATCATTGAAAAATTCCTAAATTTGTACACAGAATTTTCGTACTTTAGAGCGAACCTGGTGCCGGGTCCAATCGACGCACCTAGAGCTAGGTGTGTTCTATTTTCTTCCTCAATTTTACCTTGTTTCCTTTGGCCGACAGGAATTGACCTGGTGCCTAGTCCACTTGCCAGACCTGGTACCAGGTGTGTGCTAAAAAATCTCCAATTTTACTCGAAATTAACTCAAATCTGCACAAATTTATCAAAAACACTTTCTACAAGCAAAATGTCAAATAGGAAGGAATATGCCTAGTTATTACAACAAAAGTATTTCAAAACAACCTCAATTAGCTAGGAAAATAATGTTGATCTTAGCCCCTATCAGAAGGAAATCCAAAGAAGAAAGAGCTCAAGATCTTACCTATAAGTGAAGTGCTTTCTTCTTCTTTGTATTAAATTTTAATAATGTTGGTATTTATATTATTTTAATTATATTTGAGGGATAAACCCTAAATTATGTTCTTGTATTGAGTTGTTAATATGATTTATTAAATTCCTATTCTTGTATTTGACTACTTAGGCATTATTGTGTTGGATTGATTATTTGGGCTTGATTAGTTTATTCAATTGATTGGTTCACTCTTAATGATTTCGAGAGATGGGATTAGGAGTTGAACACCAAATTAATTTGTCCAATGTTTGTTTTCCTTTGATTAACTGGAGAAAGAGGCTAAAGGATTAGAACTCGATAGTCAATGGGTTTTCAATAATGCCTAGAGATAGGGCTATTGGAGCTTTCGGGGTACCTTTTTAGTGATGTGTGAGTGTAATGCTTCCTTTAGTTAGATTGATTAGGAAGATATACCAATTAATTGGGCATTAGGAAAGGAATCTCATAACTCGAGAGAGAATGAAGTTTATTCTTGAAAATTCATAATGGTGCTCGAATTAGGATTCAATTAACATAGTAGTTTACTCTTCACTTGACATGTTTTGGGGGGATTTCTTCTTGTACATGGGCTTTCTTGTATTCTTACTCCTTGACGATCCTTGTGACTTTTCTCGTGTGGGTCCGATATACTCTCTATTGTTGTTTAGTTAGTTTTATTTACATTATCTCTATATTCTTTTTGGCTAGACAATGAGATGAGAGAAAAATAGTGGTAATTGTTAAGTTCTTATGGGTTCGATATTTGTTATTCCCTATGCAATGAGTATATTTGCCCATATATGTGGTTTAGTGCTTATCATGTTAAATTTAAAACTTGATTTTTGTGAATTATTTATACTATTTCCTATCTACGTAAAAACCGTACTATTAAGTTTTTGGCACCATTACCGTGGATTGGCAATATCATGAAATGCTTGAATTTTGTTGATTTAGCTATGTATATATTTGTAAATACTATTTAAATGTTTGTTTTTCTTTTTGTGTATAGTATTAACCATTACTTTTGTTTGTATATTGTTTCAATTTTTTTTATTTTTAATCTTTGAGATCAATAAATTATATTAGGTTCCAAAATGTTGCATCATTATGTTTGTTGTATTATTAGTATTATTATTAATTATATATTGTTGTATGTACCTAATAAGGGCAAAATTCATCTATATTTTTCTAATTATTTGAGTGTGTTTTGTGATACATTTGTTGTAATAACTAGACATATTCTTTCATATTTGATATTTTACCCTTGTAAAGGTGTTTTGGAATTTTATTGCCCCGATCTAGAAAAACATGGGTTTCATCATTCAAAAAATAGAGCACAACCGGGCTGACTAGAGCACGACCGAAACGGAGCCGGCGCTGGCCCTAATCTACCAAATGTCGGAGAGCTTTCTAATTATGCACGGATTTAGTAATTTTCCAAGAGTTTTGGTAATTTTCAATCTCTACTTGGCCTAGAATTCTTAAGGAACGAATTTTACCCTCTTAAAAGCCTATTTAAACAAGAAAAACACAAGACAAATGTGTTATTTGAAGGATCCAAACTAGCTACTTATTATTTAAAGACAAAATCACCACTCAAATGGGCATTGTTCAAAGGAGGTTTTCATGAGAAGAAGAAGGGCTTGTCTATAAGTTTTATCTTTTATCCTTTGTTTACTTTTTTAGAACAATGATGTGCTTACTGTTTTGATAGTAATTGGATATTATTTTGGAGATTATGATTTTGAGTTAATTGGGATTTTTTGTGAAACCCCAATTAAAACCAACCCTAGAGTAAGGGGGTCGGGATGCATATCATATCTTCTTGCATGCATAAATATATTTTTATATGATTTTATGTGATTTGGATATGTGATTTATAGTCTAGATGGCTTAATTGTGCTTAGTGAGTAAGAATGGCAAAATGGTAATTTTGCTTGAGGTAGAAATAGGGAGATAGCTTGAGGGTTAAATAGGAAAAATATTTAGGAGAGAAAATAAGAACAAGAGTTGTTGTGGTTTAGTAGTTAGAGCTTTGGAATAAATCCTTGAGGTCTTGAGTTCCAATTCCATCATTTAGGTTTTAACATGATTAAATTTGATTTTTGGTTAGGTAGGCTATATTTCGGCCTTTGCATGCCTTGGGGAAGAGTAGGATAGTTGTCTTAGGGGGAGACATGAAAGGAATGTCCTCTACAAAAATTTCTAAGGGATTCATACCCTTCTTGATCTCTAGCTTTCCCTACTTCTTAATCAATTAAGCTGTTCAATTTATCTAAGCCAATTTTATTTCCAGAAAATTCCAGCAAAGTTCTGTGATATTTTGGTTTCAAAAATGTCTATGTGAGGTATCTTGTTGGCCAAAAATGGGGAGGAGTTATGGAAGGTTTCCAAGAGAATTAATCTCCATGGTTGAACCTTCAAACTCTAACCTATGTGTGTTCATCTTCTTCACGTAGTAATCTAGAAATTTTTCCAGGTTCTTGATCAGTCCAATTGTCGAAAATTTCAGCCATATTTCCCTCCCAAAAAATGCTAGAAAAATGACCAATTTACTCAGTTTGAAGACTGAAAATTCCAGCCTAATCCGAGCTGCACAAAAGCTGTGCAAACCAGGAAAATTCCTGGATAGTTTCGCAGCTTGGTGAGCCAAAAACCAAGCTGTTTCTTCCAGCTTTTCAACCAGCAATTCAACCTTGTTTTTCCTCCATAAAGAAGGCTGGAAACCAGCCTTAAAGGACCTCCCAATATCCCTTCAAACCTGCAGCAAATTGAATGAATCATGGCAGAAAAATCTGCCCAGAAATTTCCAAGCAAGCTTGCGAAAGGTTGATCAGAATTTCCAGCTTTGTTCCTTCTTCACCCTTGTCCGAAACTCAACCCATTTTTCTGTACAAACTCACCTTGATCAGCCATGAGCTGAACTTCATCATCCTCACCAGTGTTCTGTACGAAAGGAGCTCCATGGCTGCTCCTAAAATCTCTCCATCAATCACTACAATTAAGCTATTAATTGGAGTCCAAAATTCCAGCAAAATATTCCAGCAACCTTCCATGAATTAAGCCTCGAACATCCAGAAAATTCCCTCACCATTGTACACCATATTTCGGCCACCTTAAAGCTGATTCGAACAGCATTCAACTCAGTAGAAATTCCAGCAATTCAATCGGCCATTGAAGCTTCCAAAAGACCTCCAACAACAAAGGTCTACTTACCATACTTGCTACCACAAAATATTCCTTAAATTATTCTTTTTGAATTTCAAACAACCAGCTTTCCTTTTCCTCCCAAATCTGAAAATCCAATTACCAAAAATCTCCAAACTAGTCGCCCACTCTTTCCCAATAGAATTTCGGCCAGCTTTATCCATTCTCTCCAAACCTCCAAGAACACCTACTACCATTCTCACGCCTAAGGCCACTCAAAACCACTTCAATCTTCTCCAAAAACTCTAGATTATACCTACTCATTCTTGTGAATTAATTCCTGCAATTTTTAACATCAAACACTGAAATCAAAGTCTCACTTTTGGATCAAAAACCAGAATTTTCTTAAAGGCTCAAGAACACCTTCAAGGTAAGCATGAACGATCATCTCCATCTTCATTCATCTTCAACTCTTAATGAATATATATATACACTAATGGACTTTCTCTCTCTCTCTCTCTCTCTCTCTCTCGACCGAATGGTTACTTCCACCATAGCCATTTTTCTTCTTCTCCTTGGACAGATCAAGCCTTCCTAGCGAGAGGATTCTCTTGAAACGTCTTCAAGGTAGTCATCATTCAAGTAAGCCTCTTCAATCTTCTCTTTAAATTCTAGATTCATGTCTCTTGGATGTAGTTGGATGAGGATGGAATATATTGGGAGATTGATCATGTGTTTTGTGATGGAGTTGAGATTGAAGCATGAGAATGAATGTGTTTGTATGATGGATATGGGATTGATGCATGTGATGATTTGTCTTGGTTGAATGTATGGCGTTTTTAAGGTTTGTTGCATGCCTTCATGTCGTGAATAGTATGAATGATCAAGCATGTTAGAGATTATGTCACCTTTGGTGAATAGGGTTTTATATTCATGTATTCTTGTTAAGGCCATGAATATGATTATGTTTAGTGGAGTTTGGATCATGTCCTAGTAGATTTGGATTTATGCCTTTATTAATGATTGGATATTTTGTTGATTGGTGTAGAGTGTATGTTCATGATTATGGTTAGCAATAAGAATTATGATCATGACCTTGTTGTCCCTAAGCTAATTGAGTTAGCCAATTTTATTTTATCAATAAAATGACTAATACTATAATTTCTTCTAGTGATTTCGAAAATCCTAGGAAAATGTGGATTTGGACTATTATATAAAATAATGATATTTTAGTCAAATAAATGATAACTTTTATTAAAGAAATAAAATATATAGATATTATATAAAATAATAATATCAAATAAATCCTTTTATATAAATAATCATAATAGGTAAACTATTAATTTTGTGAGTCTTATATCCATAAATAATATTAAAAATTATTTATTATCTTTTAGTCAAGACATATTAAAATTTACTTATTATTAATTTTATTTACCAATTATTTTCTAACCATTAGTTATTATAAATCATTATTTTAAATAACATCATCTAGGGCCTAGGACCCTTCATCAAATAAACCCTAATTTATTTATAGCAAGATTTAAACTTACAACTTACTAGTACCTAATTCAAAAACCCTAGTTATTTTAATATCAAGCTAGATTTATCTTATAAACTCTTTATTTATTATCTAGCCTTAAAGCTTGGGACACTATGGTCATGATTGTAGTGAGTCGAGCTAGGATTATTTATGAAAGTGAATTTTAGCTTGAGTTTAATTATGGCTTGTGTTTACCCCAGGTGGGGTTAGGTTAGCTTTTGGAAATCTTTATTTTATCTCGAGCAAAGGATCAGGTAAGCTCCTGCATAAAACTTGTTTGTTGTAAAAAATTATTATGGCAAGTTAAACACGAAGTTTATTAACACTGATTTGGTAAAGGCAATTAGGGACTATTTCCTTTCTTGTTTCAATCAAACCAATTATTTAAAAAACAACAAGCAGTTTTATTTAAACACTAAACTGTTTCTAAAATTAATTTTGATAAAGACTTTGGAAACCCTTGATTGCCATTTTCAAGTAAAGCTATGTTTTATCAGTTTTCTCCCATGGGGGATGAACTACGTTGAGTACTGAATAAGGGTAGGCTAGTAGTACTAGTTTTGAAGAGCAAGAGTGAGTCTTCTGGCTGGAGGTCACCTCCAGAAGATGAACTCAATTTAGAGAAACGTCAGTACTACTTAGTCATGCCGGTCCAAGCTAGCAGGTTTCAGTCATGTGGACTGTGTGTTGCCGGAGTGGACAACTGGTTTGTTTGGGTGTATAAAAGGAGGAGAATCTTACTTGGTAGGCCGATCACCTACCTTTATTGTCAGTCTGCACAAAGTGTGGCATTCTTACCGTTGTATGGTTATGGGGCCCAACATGTAGTAACCCATAGCTGCCCTTTTGAGTGATTAATTTTATTGTTCATGTATGGTTGGAAAAGTTAAAATGCCACACTTGATTTTGAATATTGTTTATTGTTTGTCAGTATTTTTCTTATGAAGTTCTTACACCTTGCATTCATGAACTGTTTTCACTGAACACCCAAAGTACACATGGACTTATTGAGATTTTTATCTTATCACCCTTTTTGCCATGATTTCAGGTCGATCCTACTGTGGGGATAAGTAGCTAGTTGTTGCCTGCTTGGAAGATATTCTATTATCTATTTTATGTAATGCTTTGAGAGTTGAGAGTGAACAATTTTTATTTTGGATTTGTCTTAAATTTTTGGATTGTAATAAGTTTAAATTTTAAAGTATTATTTTATTTTTGTTTGTGTGACCTAGTTATAAAGACCCTTGTCCTTTGGACGGGGCGACATCCCCGGTCCTATTGGGCCTAGGTAGTGGGGTGTTACATTTTTATCAATCTATTGTTAGCTTTAGTATTTGATTATTTGTTATCATTGCTTATTGATGTATTTTCTTCTAATTGACTTGCAAAACAATGTTAGAAGTTCATTGCATTGATTCTATATTTGTTAGATCTTAATAGACTTGGGAAACGAAGTTAAAATTAAAGAACTAAAGTAATCAAAGATCAGCATAAGGTCATTAGCTAATTTCATGTTTGTAAGGTAGAGTTTAATGCATCTTTGGTTACTTTGGTTTGATTGGGAAATCTGCTATATTAATCCAAGGATAGTGATTCTATGGATTGGGAAAGAAGTGGAATTTACATAAGTAAGTTCATAACTTGAGAAACGATTGGATTTTACTTAAGTTCCTTCATGATGCCAAGATGACAATTGATTATGATAAATGCTAAGTGATTAAATATTATGTTTTCAATATAATTATCTAGTTGCATGAATTTGCATGATTGAGTTATATCTATTTTATCTTTATTTATTTTCCTTTTTATTCTCTTCTTATTTTATTGGCTAAACAATAAAGATTTGGGTAAAGTAAGGTGGGAGCCTAAGTTCTCGTGGATTCGACACTTGCCAGTTCATATACTATATAATGGGTATACTTGCTTGCATGTGTTATTTTATTGGTTGGCATTTTAAATAAAACTTGATTAATTGTGTAACTTGTTGGTAATATTTTCTACACTAAAAAACACGCATCAAGTTTTTGGCGTTGTTGCTGGGAATGGGCACTATCAGAAACACTAGAATCTTGTTTATTTAGCCGTTGTTGTATTTGTAAATACCACTAACTTTTGTAATTTGTGAATCTTTCAGATTTATGTATTTTTCTTTTCTTTGTTTTTCTATTATTTTTATTATTTTTCTTTTCAATTTGATCTTTGTTTTTTTTCTTAAGAGCGAGGTTCAAATCATCATCATAGATAATCAACAATGGGGACAATACAATGATGATAGATTGGCAAAGTTACAAGCTTGGATTGATGCTTTTAGTGAGACATCATTAGAAACATCAATAAATTCTTTTATTGACAATTCAAATTCATCCATTAAGTAGCATAAAGAAGCTTCCCAATGATTAAGCCATCAATGAACATAACTAGCCAAGTTGGTTGAGGATACCATAAAGGCTCATACATTTGAACAAGAGGACCCCCCAAATAGAAGAGAGATGATATGAAGGACAATTGCACAATGTGGCAAGAAAGGTATTTGATTCTACTCTATGTGTTAATAGTTCTAACTTCTCTTTGTCACATGATTTTTTAGGTTCCTTTGAATTTTTGGAGAACAATGGTCCAAACGATAATGTGTTGAGCTTCACATGCCTCAAGGAGTTGGATCGTTCAATGCTATATCATACAAAATCCTTGGAGGATGTTCACAACTCAGACCTTTCACCCCAATTTCAAGGAGGTAACTTGGTATTTGTAGATAGGTTGAAAAGTAAGGATTTCTTAATCCCATCTTTGAACTCTACACTACTATGTTCAAAGGGAAATTTTAATTGTGAGAAATATTTTGAAGGGATAAGTGGTGATTATAATGTTTATACACTTTTTAGACATAATTTACATATTTGTATTGGGAACTTGATTTGTATGTCTAAAAAGGTGCTACGGAAGGGGGGTCATGCATTTACATTCATTACAACTAATATTTTTCATGAACCCTCCATTTTTCAAAACCCTCTTTTATTTCTATTTTCATCATGTCTACCTTTTTCAATGAGCATTAATTTCTTTTAAAAATGTTGGATGAGGAAGCATAATGAGTGGAAAGAGTTGTATCTTTGTTTTGTTTTGTTTTGTTTTGTTTTTTTATTGTTAGGTGTCTTTTTCCTCTCCCAAATAAGGAAAATATTTTTCAGTTTAAGTGTGGGGGAGTGAGTCATTGTGTTTCTTCTTAAGAGTTTTATTAGTCTTTCTTGTGTTTTATTTTTGGGGTGTTTTATTTTGGTTATTCTTTTCTTTGTTCTTTGAGGAGTGTTTTATTTTGCAGGGTTGAAGAAATGTTTCTTGGACAAGCCCTTCTCTCTATCTCAAGTTTTGATATCTATTAGAGTATTATTGCACTTGGGGAGTATTGCTTAACTTTATCCCTCCCTTTATTATTTTTTGTCCCTCTGGAGATGCTTTCTCATGCTAATTTTTTGCCAATGAGAACATTGTCCAATTTAAGTGTGGGAGAGTAGTTTGGTGATATTCTTTGTCCAAGTTTATATCAATTATTTTGGTCTTTTCTTGGTATTGAGGCTATTGAAAATTTGAAAAAAAAATGGAAAAAATTTTGAATTCAAAATTGAGCTTATTTGTCTATAATGAAGTTTCAATTTTCTTTTGAACTTTGGATATAGATTTGTCATTCATTATGGTTGAATTTTTATTTAAAAATGTAAACTTGTGTATTAAGTTGGATTTTGCTAAGTATTGTGATGCATAAATTTTGGGTTTATAAAATCATCAATTTTAAATCTATCCCTTAGTCAAGTTTTAATTAAAACATTACTCCCAAAATAGACATACAAGCAAGTATACTCATCGCAAGCATAGTATAGGGAATTAACGAGTATCGATCCTCAAAAGAATAAGTACACACTAATTATTTTTTATTCATTGTTTAACTAACAAAATAAAGTAAAAAAGAAATCAAAATAAAAATATAAACTATATATATATATATATATATATATATATATATAACTCATGGACAGAAAAATATGTAATCAAATAATTATTCTCAAAAGCATGACATGAATTATTTAATACTTATCACAACTAATTGTTTTCTTAACATCATGAAAGAATATAAAATAAAATTCAATCGTTTTACAAGTCATGAATCTACTTAGGTAAATTCCACTTTTTTCTCAATCCATAGAATTACTATCTCTTAATTAAATTAGCAAATTTCCCAATCGCACTAAAATAACCAAAAGATGCATTAAGCTCAATCCTTGATAGACATAAAATTAGCCAATAACCCTATGTTCTAGGCGAAATTAACTAATCTTTGACTACTCAAGTTTTTTAATCTTAACTTCATTTCCCAAGTCCAGTAAGATTTAAAGAATATGAAGAATTGATTAAATTAAACTCAATCTAACTTCATTTCCCAAGACCATTAGATATAAATTTAAATCCATCAACCTATCAAATAAAATCACGTAATCAAACACCAAGGAAAATAGTTAATTAATCAAAGAACTAATTAACTTAAAATCATAAATCCAAGAATAATATTCAAAAACAATTAAAGAAATAAAATCATCATTGTTCAAGAAAAAAGAAAACATATGAAAGAGATAAATACTCATAGACAAGCTTTTCAATTTCCAATTTAAACCCTTCCAAGAATCAATGCTCCTTAAGTAATTTCTCTAGAAAAAATATTTGTGATGCACTCTAAAAAAAACATCTAATCTCTACATTGTGCACCCCTCTTTTCTAAGATAATTGGCCTTTATTTATAAGCTTACAAAGTTCCTAAAAGAATCTTAAGTAGAAAAGAAGTAATTTCCAAAAAATCCAAAACAAAAAAGGATTATTAATTTTTCTAATAAAATTCTGAGTAAAAAAGTAAAGGAAGCCCACCGACTTCAATCGAGAATTTAGCTTTGAAATCCCTTCTTTGTCGTATGCACTGAAGGTTCTGTTACTTGTTGAAATTGGCTTCAAATTGAGCCACACCACTAAAGCCATCCGAGCTGTGAAATTGCTGAATGCGCCAAGCCATGACCCGTTTGCTGTCTCCTTGTGCAGCCAATGAAGCCATCTTCTTCCTTGTTGCAATTGGCTCAATCGAGCCATGAAATTGCTGAATGCAAGCCCACAATTTTTGTTCTTTTCCTTCTTTTGCTTTGTTTCTTTGTTTTGATTTCTTGGCCCACCAATTGCATTTCTTTTGTCTTTGTTGCTTTTGTTTGTTTGCTTAGCCGTGAGTCGCACTTTCCCTTTTGCGATTGAGCCAAGCCCACCGAAATCTCCTTCTTTTGGTGTCTTCTTGCTGAGCCGCAGTATGATAACATTTTTGTCTTTTTTCCTCTTTTTGCTTTATGTCTTTGTTGCTTTTCTTGGCTCACCGATTGCATTTCTTCTCAGCCGTGAGCCGCCATGCCTTTGACCATTAGGCCATTTTCTCCTTTTCAATTCTTTTACCCAAGTTCCAATTACTCCTCTATTTCCTCTATTTATTTCTCTACTTTTCTCTGTTCTCCCAGTATAGGATCGGAGCTAGGTCCATCTTCTTGGCCTAGTGCTGGGTCTATGATGGAAAATTATACAATTAGCTCCAAATTTTACCTTTTTTTTACATAAAATTTCATAAAGTATTTTTATAAGCGAAATATCAAATAGGAAGGAATATGACTAGTTATTGTATTAAAAATGTCTCAAATTAACCTCAAATAATTAGGAAAATAACGATGATTTTAACCCCTATCAATACCTCCACACTTGAATCTCTACTTGTCCTCTAGTAAATACTAAAACAAAGCACTCAAAATAATTTATTTCTTCTCATATTCATCCATAACAAAGCCATAAGTTTTTTCCAAGCTTAGATAAAAAATTGTCATTCATTCAACCCTTTAACAACCTTTGTAAACTCATGCATTAAATCAAATAATCTGTAGGCCATCAAAGTTAAGTTAAACAAGCTTATATCTAGTACAAAAAAATTATTCCACTCCTCAAGCAAAAACATAGATAACATAAATCATACAAGTCAAGTCATTTAACCAATTCAAGCATTATAAACTCAAATTTACAAAACTCGAGTTAGTGAAACAAAGAAAACACTCCATTCTCTTTTTTTTCTCTCATTTTTTTTCCCCAATGACTTAGGGAATTGATAGCCTCAAGTGCATGAATTTCTTTTCACATACCGTATTGGCCCTCTTATTGGCATCATTTATCATTTTTTTCAGCATTTTTTTTCTCTTTTCTTTCTTTTCATTTTTCCTTTTTGACTTCGGGATAGCCTTAAGAAAGTATGATACTTCTTTATTTCTTCTCTTCCCTTCACCATATTGGCCCCCTTTTTAGCAAAAGGTCTCTCTATTTTTTCTTTCAGAGATAAAAGCATATATTTTTTAACTCAATTTTTTCCATCTCACATTTTTTTTTCAACTCAATTTTTTTTTCTCACATTCCTTATTCAAAACTCAAATCCAAGCAAACTTTAAGTCTATAATACAAGAATTAGTCAATAACTCTTCCCATATTTCATCATATCATCCATATTCAAATTTAAAGAATAAAACAAACTCAAATACCAAAGCTAACCAAGGTTAACTTATATTCTCAAGACCTAGCAAAATTCAACTTAATACACAAGTTTACTTTTTTAATAAAAATCAAACATAACGAATGACAAATCCATATCTAAAGTAAAAAAGAAAATCATAATTCTATTATAGATAAGTAAACTCAATTTAGCTCCAAATCTTCAAACTTTCAAATTTCAAAAATTTCAAAGAAATTTTTTTTCCAAGATGGCAAAATGGTTGTCCAAATTTCAAAATTTTCCTAAAGTAACTCAACAAAAGAACTCAACAATAAGAAAACACCAAGATAATTGATAAAAAACATGGACCAAGAACATCACTAAACTACTCCCCCACACTTAAACTGGATAATGTCTTCTTTAGCCAAAAATAAACACACAAAAGCATCTCCAATGGAACCAAAAATGATAAAGGGGTAGAAAGTTTAAGCAATACTCCGCAAGTGCATATTAGCTCCAAGATAAGAGAAGTTTATCCTTAAAGAAGTTGGAAGAATTATTGCCAATGACATAAGCCTACAACAAGAAAAATGAACGCACAAGTAAAAGCCTAAAAAGGAATTGAAAGAAAATAAGATAAAAGATCAATAAAAATCAAAGGAAAAGAAAATAAGAAAGTCAAAGCCTCTAAGTTCTCCTCGAAGTAGAGCCTCGAAACAAGCCTCCAAATTGTCCAGAAGAACCACCACATGGACCACCATGACTTCCAAATGGATCACAAGGTCCTCATTGTCTCAATTAAACATACTTTGCACATGGTTCTCTTTTTAGTGAAGAACTTTTCCAAACTTTTGATGCTCAAGAAAAACAAGAAGAATATCCAATGCAGATAGCAAAAGCACAATAGCAACCAACTTTAATCATCACAGTAAAATATCACAAAGAGGCGCAATTTTTCAAGATGTCCAGATTGGCAAAAATTCAGAAAAAATACATAGCTAACTTGTAGAAGCAATCACAAGACTTACAATCCATTCTATGCATTTTTCTACCACCAAATAAACTCAACAAAGATATGTCCATGTCTAGTAAATTTTTCCTCATAAACAAAATGCCAAGAAATCTAGTAAAATCTACCTTAGCATGAAGAGAGTTTTTCCATCAATGTATTCCCCAATATGTGAGCTTTAAAACTTTGAATTCTTGGGGGATAATTCATAGAAGAAGAAGAACAGGGTGAAAAAGAAAGGAAGAAGACTAACATAGTGAAATAGACCATAAACAAAGGAATTTGGGAGGGGGTTGGTTCTGCACATGACAAACAAGAAACAAAAACAAGAAAAGAAAAAGAAAAAGGAAAAATAGGAAGAATATGGGAAGAAAAAAAAGAGCAAGGAAACAAATGAAAAAGGATTTTTTTTTTTTTTTTAACTGTTGGGCAGTGCTGGACTGGCGCCTGGGCCATTTTTTGGCCTGGCGCCAGGTCAGCTCTGGCCCAAATTTTTTTTATTTTTTTAAAATAATAATGATAAATAAAAGCTATCCTAATGGAATGCATGAATATAGTACAAAACAAAATCAAAAATAAAAAATATTTTTTTTCTTTTAATCTAAAACAAAATAATCACATAATTAAAAATTAATCTTATATGAATGCATGGGCACAATACATGTAAAATAAGAATGCATAAATAAAACATTAAACTAAAATAAATATATTACATAAATAAATAAATAAATATAAATTAAATTAAATTAAATTCAGTCCGTCTAAAATATCGTGTTAGCACAAGTCCAAACCTGACAATAAAAAGAGTTAGTATTGACTCCAAATTATAAACGTAAAAATAATCAAATTAAAAATACAATTAGTACATAGATTTCACATTAACATTAGGTTAGTAAAATTAACTAACTAGATATACAATACATACAATTATACAATGTAACACCCCACTACCTAGGCCCAACAGGGCCGGGAATATCGTCCCATCCAAAGAACAAGGGGTCTTTATAACTAGGTCACACAATCAGAATAATAGAAATAAAATAATACATTAAACTTGAAACTTATTACAATCCAAGATTTCAAAAACAAATCCAAAATAGAAATTGTGTACTCTCAACTCCCAAAGCATTACACAAAATGAATATAAAAAAATCTTCCAAGGCAGGCAACAACTAGCTAATCATCTCCACAGCAGGATCGACCTGAAATCATGATAAAAAGAGTGATGAGATAAAAAGAAAAAAATCTTAGTAACTACGTGTGTGCTTTGAGTGTCCAGTGAAAACAGTTCGTGAATGCAAGATGTAAAATCTTCATGAGAGAAATATTGGTAAGCAATAAACAATAGTCAAAATCAAGAGTGGTGTTTTGACTTTTCCAACCATACATGTTCAATAAAATCAACCACTCAAAAGGTGGTCATGGGTTACCACACGTTGGGCCCCATAACCATGCAACGGTCAGAATGCCACACTTTGTGCAGACTGACAAAAGTAGGTGATCGGCCTACCAGGTGAGATACTCCTCCTTCTCTATACCCAAACAAAACAGGTTGTCCATTTCGATAACACATAGTCCACTTGACTGAAACTTACTAGCTCGGACCGGCACGACCTACTGAATTGACATCTTATCCGGGGAGGACTTACCCCTCAGAGGTGGCCACCTACTGAGAGACTTACCCTAACCCAACAAAGACTAGTCCTAGCAGTCCTTATTGAGTACTCAACGTAATTTATTCCACTTGGTGGAAAATGAATAAAACATAGTTCCACTTAAAAATGGCAATTAAGGATTTCCAAAGTCTGGGACAAATCTGGTTTTAGAAAGAGCTTTAGGGTTTGAGTAAAACCACCTCTTGATTTTGAAATAATTTATTTGCCTGAAATGAGAAAGGAGATAATCCTCAATTGCCTTTGCAGAAGTGAGTGTCCACGCACTCTACATTTGGCTTTCCATAGTAATCATTTTGCATCAAACAGGTTTTATGCAGGAGCTTACCTGATCCTTTGCTCGAAATAAAATAAAGGTCTCCAACAGCTAACCTAACCCCGCCTGGGGTAAATATAAGCCATAATTAAACTCAAGCCAAAATTCACTTTCACAAATAATCCTAGCTCAACTTACTACAATCATGATCCTAGAGTCCCAAGCTTTAAGGCAAGATAATAAATAAAGGGTTTATAAGATAAGTCTAGTTTGGTATTAAAATAATTAGGGTTTTGGAAAATATGTACTAATAAGTTGAAGGTTTAAATCTTGCTAAAAATAAATTAGAGTTTATTTGATGAAGGGTCCTAGGTGGTATTATGTAAAATAATAATCTATTAAGAATTAATTTTTAGAAAATAATTGGTAACTAAAATTAGTTGTAAGTAAATTTTAATGGTTTCGATTGAAAGATAATAAATAAATTTTAATAGTAGTTTTGACTATAAGACTTACAAAATTAATATTTTACCTATTATGAATATTTATATAAAAGTCTTTATTATTATTTTATATAATATCTATATATTTTATTTTTAAAATAAAAGCTATCATTTATTTGACTAAAATATCATTATTTTATATAAGAGACCAAATCCACATTTTCCTAGGGTTTTCGAAATTCACTAGAAGAAATTATAGTAATAATCATTTTATTGATGGAATAAAATTAGCTTAGGGACAACAAGGTCATGATCATAATTTATATTGCTAACGATAATCATGAACATACACTCTACACCAATCAACAAAACATCCAAATCATGAATAAAAGCATAGATCTAAATTTACCAAGATATGATCCAAACTCTACTAACATAACCATAATCACAGCCTTAACAAGAATACATGAACATAAACCCTATTCACCAAAGGTAACATAATCTCTAAGATGCTTATTCAATCATACTACTCACGACATGAAAAGCATGCAACAAAAACCTAAAAACCATAAAATTCAACCAAGACAATCAACTCATGCATCAATCCCATCTCCATCATATACACACATTTATTCATGCTTTAATCTCAACTCCATCACAACAACACATTCTCAAGCCCTAATCATAATCCATCTCCTTCCAATATTATCCTAGAGATATGAATCTAGAATTTAAAGAGAAGGTTGAAGAGGCTTACTTGATGGATGACTACCTTGGAATAATTTCGAAGGAATCCTTACTCTTAGAAGACTTGATCTGCCAAGAGAGAAGAAGGAGATATGGCCATGGTTGAAGTAACCATTCGGCCAAGAGAGAGAGAGAGAGAGAGAGAGAGAGAGAGATAGGAAAAGAGAAAAAGAGGGTTCATTAGTATTAGTGTGTGTGTATATATATATATATATATATATATATATATATATACATATCCGTTAGGAGTTGAAGATGAGTAAAGATAGAGATGATTGATCTTGCTTACCTTGAAGGTGTTCTTGAGCCTTCAAGAAAATTCTAGTTTTTTATCCAAAAGAGAGACATTTATTTCAGTATTTGATGTTAAAAATTGCAAAAGTGGTTTCAAGGGGTTGAGTAGGTGTGATCTAGAGTTTTTGGGGAAGATTAGAGAGGTTTGGAGTGGTCTTAGGCGTGAGAATGCTAGTAGGTGTTCTTGGTGTTCTTGATTTGGAGAGAATGGAGAGAGGCCGAAATTCTGTGGGAATAGGGTGGCCGAATTGTTTGAGAGGGTTTTGGCAATTGAATTTTCTAGTTTGAGAGGAAAATGAAAGCTGGTTGTTTGAAATCCAAAAAGAATATTTTAGGGAATCAATTTTGGAAACAAAATATGGTAAGAAGATCTTGGTCAATGGAGAGCTTTTGGAAGCTTCAATGGCCGGCTGTTTGTTTGTGATTTTTGCTGAGTTGAATGATGGTTGAAGGAGCTTTAGAGTGGCCGAAAATATGATGTACAAGAGTGAAGGAATTTTCTGGTTGTTTGAGGTTTAATTCATGGATTGTTACTAAAATAAATTGCTGAAATTTTAGACTTCAATCAATGGTTTGATTGGAGTGATTGATGGAGATATTTTAGGACAGCCATGGGACTGGTTTTCGAGTAGCATGCTGGGGAAGATGATGAAGCTCAATTCATGGCTATTCAAGGGGAGTTTGCACAGAAAAATGGTAGAAGTTTCGAACAAGGCTGAAGAAGGAACAAAGCAGGAAAATCCTGAACAGATTTTTGCAAGTTTGTTGGAAATTTCTGGGCAGATTTTACTGCCATTTTCCAGTCAGTTTGCAGAAGATTTGAAGAGCCATTTAGAGGTCCTTCAAGGCTAGTTTCTAGCCTTCTTTATGGATGAAAAATGAGGTTGAGTTGCTGGGTGAAATACTAGAAGAAACAGCTTGGTTTTGGCTCACCAATGCTGCGAAAATTGTCCAGAAAATTTCCTGATTTGCACAGTTTTTGTGCAGCTTGGTTTTGGCTGGGATTTTTAGTCTTCAAGCTGAGTGAATTGATCATTGTTCTGGCAGAATTTGAGAGGGAGAGATGGCTGAAATTTTCGACACTTGGACTGATCAAGAGACTGGACAAATTTTAGTTTACAACATGAAGAAAATGTACACAACTAGGTTGGAGTTTTGAAGGTTCAACTATGGAGGTTAATTCTCTTGGGAACCTTCCAAAACTCCTCCCCATTTTAGGCCAACAAAATAACTCATATGGATATTTTTGAAACCTTCAAAGCCACAACACTTTGCTGGAATTTTTCTGGAATAAAATTGGCTTGAATAAATTAAACAACCTAATTATCTAAGAATTAAGGAAAGCTAGAGCTTAAAAATGATATGAATCCCTTAGAAGTTTTTGTAGGGCACAAGAGTAGGATTATGACATTCTTATTATGTCTTCCCTAGGACAACACTCCTACTCTTCCCTAAATCATGCAAGGGCCAAAATATAGCCTTCCTACACAAAAATAAAACTTAATCATGCTAAAGCTCCAATGATAGAATTTGAACCCAAAACCTCAAGAATTAATTCCAAAACTCTAACCACAACAACTCTTGTTCTTATTTTCTCTCCCAAATATTTTTCCTATTTAATGTTCAAGTTATCTCCCTATTCTCACCTCAAGCAAAAATTACAATTTTGCCCTTTTTACTCAACAACCACAATTAAGCCATCTATACTACAAATCACATATCCAAGGCACATAAAATCATATAAAAAAAATATTTATGCCTGCAAGAAAATATGATATGCATCCCAACCCCCTTACTATAAAGTTGGCTTTAGCTGGGGTTTCACATACAAAGACAAGTTAGTAATTATGAACATATATCTATTAATTAAAACATTAATCCCAAAATACATATACAAGCAAGTATACTCATCGCAAGTATAGTATAAAGAATTAACGAGTATCGATCCTCAAAAGAACAAGTACACACTAATCACTTTTCATTCATTACTTAACTAACAAAATAAAGTAAGAAAGATATTAAAATAAAACTATAAACAATATATATATATATATATATATATATATACAACTCATGGAGAGAAAAACATGTAATCAAATAATTATTCTCAAAAGCATGACATGAATTATTTAATACTTAACACAACCAAATATTTTCTTCATGTCATGAAGGGATATAAATTAAAATTCAATCGTTTTACAAGTCATGAATCTACTTAGGTAAATTCCACTTCTTTCCCAATCCATGGAATTACTATCTCTTAATTAAATTAGCAGATTTCCCAATCGCACTAAAATAACCAAAAGAAGCATTAAATTCAATCTCGTATAGACATAAAATTAGCTAATAACCCTATGCACTAGGTGAAATTAACTAATCTTTGACTGCTCAAGTTTTTTAATCTTAACTTCGTTTCCCAACTCCATTAAGATTTAACAAATATGAAGAATTGATTAAATTAAACTCAATCTAGCTTCGTTTCCTAAGTCCATCAAATATAAATTTAATTCTATCAACCTATCAAATAAAATCAACTAATCAAACACAAAGGAAAATAATTAATTAATTAATCAAAGAACTAAATTAACAAAAAAATCATAAATCTAAGAATAATATCCGTATACAATTAAATAATTAAAATCATCATTGTTCAAGAAAAAAGAAAACAAAGGAAAGAGATAAATACTCATAGACAAGCTTTTCAATTTCCAATGAAAACCACTTTAAGAATCAATGCTCTTTGAGTAATTTCTCTAGAGAAAATATTAGTGATGCTCTCTAACAAATATATCTAATCTCTACATTGTGCACCCCTCTTTTCTAAGGCAATTGGCCCTTTTTTATGGGCTTACAAAGTTCCTAAAAGAATCCTAAGTAAATAAGAAGTAATTTCTAAAAAATATAAAACAAAAAAGGATTATTAATTTTTCTAATAAAATTCTACGTAAAAAAGTAGAGGAAGTCCCCCAACTTCAATTGATAATTTAGCTCGTATGCACTGAAGGTTTTGTTACTTGTTGAAATTAGCTTCAAATTGAGCCACACCACTAAAGCCATCCGAGCAATGAAATTGCTGAATGCGTCGAGCTATGACCCGTTTGCTGTCTTCTTGCGCAACCGACGAAGCCATCTTCTCCCTTGATGCAATTGGCTCAACTGAGCCATGGTTGAATGCAGGCCCACAATTTTTGTTCTTTTCCTTCTTTTACTTTGTTTTTTTGTTTTGCCTTCTTGGCCCACCGATTGCATTGCTTTTTCCTTTGTTGCTTTTGCTTGTTTGCTTAGCCGCGAGCTACACTTTCCCTTTTGTTGTCTGAAGCTTTCTCCTCTTCTTGCTGTCGACTTCTCCTTGCGGCTTTGCTAAGCCCACCAAAATCTCCTTCTTTTGGTGTCTTCTTGCTGAGTTGCAACATGATAACATTTTTGTCTTTTTCCTCTTTTTGCTTTATGTCTTTGATGCTTTTCATGGCCCACCGATTGTATTTCTTTTTCCTTTGCTACTTTTGTTTGTTTGCTTAGCCGTAAGTCACTATGCCTTTGACCTTTGAGTCATTTTCTCCTTTTCAATTCTTTTACCCAAGTTCCAATTGCTCCTCTATTTCCTCTATTTATTTCTCTCCTTTTCTCCATTCTACCAGTATAGGACCGGTGCCAGGTCCATCTTCTTGGCCTGGTGCTGGGTCTATGCTTGAAAATTATACAATTCGCTCTAAATTTTACCTATTTTTACATAAAATTTTAAAAAAGCATTTCTATAAGTGAAATATCAAATAGGAAGGAATATGACTAGTTATTGTATTAAAAGTGTCTCAAATTAACCTTAAATAACTAGGAAAATAACGATGATTTTAACTCCTACCGTCTTGAAAATTTAAGTTAACCTTGGTTATATTTGGTATTTGACTTTTGTTTTATTCTTTAAGTTTGAATGTGGATGATATGATGAAATATGGAAAGAACTGTTGATTAATTCTTGTATTATGAATTTAAAATTTGCTTGACTTTGAGTTGTGAATAAGGAATATGAGCAAAGAAAAAATATTTTTGAGTGAAAAGACAAAATGTGAGTTGAAAAAATAATGAGTGAAGAAAAAATCATTGTTATGTGATAAAAAGAATTGAGTTGAAAACAAAAACGCTCTTATTTTTAATCTTTGAAGACCTTTTACTAAAAAGGGGGTTAATATGGAGAGAAGTAGCAAGTATTATTCGGTGCACTCTTTTGAGGCTATCCCGAAAGCAAAAAGGCAAAAGGGCAAGAAAGAGCAAAAAAAAAAAAAAAAAGAAGTTATTGAAAAAATAATAATGACTATAAGGGGGCCAATACGGTCCGTAAAAAGAAATCTATTTACTTGAGACTATCAATTCCCTAAGTCATTGAAAAAATTTTGACAGGAAAAAGAGAGTGGAATGTTTTCCTTATTTCAATAACTTGAGTTGTGTAAATTTGAGTTTATAATGCTTGAATTGGTTAAATGGCTTGACTTGTATGATTTATGTTATCTATGTTTTTGCTTGAGGAGTAGGATAATTTTCTTGTACTAGATATAAGCTTGTTGATGCGTGTTTTTTAGTATAGAAAATATTGCCAACAAATTACACAATTAATCAAGTTTAATTAAAATGCTAACTACTAAAACCACATATATGGGCAAGTATACCCATCGTATAGTATAGGGACTAGCAAGTATTGAATCCATAAGAACTTAGACGCCCACCTTACTTTACCTAAATCTTTATTGTTTAGCCAATAAAATAAGAAGAGATAAATAAAACCCTAACCTAATATACTACAGAGTATACCAAGTTCACACAAGACAAGTCACAAGGATTATCAAGGAGTAAGAATAAGGAGAAAAGTCGATAGAAATCCTCAAAGACACAACAATGATTAATTAGTACTTATCACAATTAATTATCATCTTGGCACCATGAAGGAACTTAAGTAAGATCCAATCGTTTCCCAAGTCATAAACTTAGTTATGTAGACTCCAGTTATTTTCAAATCTATGGAATCATTATCTCTTGATTAATTTAGTAGATTTCCTAGTCGCACTGAAATTGCCAACAAATGCATTAAACTCATACCTCATAAACATGGAATTAGCCAATGACCTTTTGCTCGAGGTGCAATCAACTAATCTTTGATCACTTAGGTTATTTAATCTTAACTTCGTTTCCCATACCCATTAAGATTTAACAAATATGAAATCAATGCAATAAACTTCTAATATCATTTCCTAAGTTAATTAAAAGAACTCGCATCAATAACCAAAGATAACAAGTAATCAAATACCAAAGATAATAATCAATTGATTAAAGAACTAAAATCAATACAATGTCATGAACCTAAAAACATCCTCTAAATACAATTAAAATAATTAAAACTCAAATTTTCAATAAATTACAAAGAAGAGAAAAAGAAACCACTCATAGACAAGTAAGCCTTCTTCTTCTTCCTTGAAACCTTCTTGAGCAACCTCCTCTTCTAATCCAAGAATTCTCCTTTGATCCTCCTAAATCTTAGTGTTTCTCTAGGAGTTTCCTATAGGTTTGCAAATCCTAAAGGTGAAAATTGATTTAGAGATGTTATTATCTTATATTTATAGGAGTTCTAGTTGCCAAAAAGTGTATACAAGAATCCTTTTCTGTGGTTTAAAGAGTTGCTAAAAGAATCAAATTGAAATTGCCAAAATTCTCTGAAAAGAAAAACCCGCTGACAATTATCAGAATGGACTTGGCGCCGGGTCCTTTTGACCTACTTGGCACTGGTTCCAATGTGTTTCTCCTCAAAATTGTTGGTTTTCCATAACAGACCTGGCTCCTGGTGCCTTAACTGGACCTGACACCAAGTCCAATCTGGAATCTTTCACTTTTTGCTCGAAATCTACTTAAATCTACATAAATTTGCCAAAAACACTTTTTACAAGTAAAATGTCAAATAGGAAGGAATATGTCTAGTTATTAGAACAAAAGTATCTCAATTTAACCTTAAATAACTATAAAAATAGTCATGATTTTAGCCCCTATCACATACCCCTACACTTGAACTTTTGCTTGTCCTCAAGCAAACAAGAATTAGACACTAAGCATTTAAAACAAGACAAAAATTTTGCAAATTTTTCCTTAGCAAATTTATCCATAATGAAGACATAACCCTCTTCCAACCTTAAACATAAATTCATTATTCATTTAACCCTTTCAAAACCTTGAAAACTCATGTATTAAATCAAACAATCCCAAGGCCATCAAAGTTAAGTTAAACAAGCTTATATCTAGTACAAGAAAATCATCATACTTCTCAAGCAAAAACATAGATAACATAAATCAAATAAGTCCAGTCATTTAACCAATTCAAGCATTATAAACTCAAATTTACATAATTTAAGTTAATGAAATAAGGAAAATATTCCACTCTCTTTTTCCTCTCAAAATTTTCTCAATGACTTAAGGATTTGATAGCCTCAAATGAATGGATTTCTCTTCATGCACCGTATTAGCTCCCTTATAGGCCCCCTTTTCAGCAAAAGGTCTCTTCTTCTTCTTCTTCTTCTTTTTTTTTTTTTCAAAAGATGAAAGCAAAAAAAAAAAAAAAAAAAATCGACTCACATTTTTTTCAATTCATATTTTTGTTATTTCACCATGTTCCTTATTCACAACTTAAAGTCAAACAAATTTTAAACCTATAATACAAGAATTAATCAATAACTTTTCCCATATTTCATCATATCATCCACATTCAAACTTAATAAATAAAACAAAACTCAAATGCTAAATATAACCAATGTTAACTTAAATTCTCAAGACTTAGCAAAATCTAGCTTAAATACACAAGTTTACCTTTTAATAAAAATCAATCCATAATGGATGACAAATTTATATCTAAAGTTAAAAAGAAAATCACGGCTCCATTATAGATAAATAAGCTCAGTTTAGCTCCAAAATCTCCAAACATTCAAATTTTCAAAAATGTTCAAACTTTCTTCAAGGAAATTGCAACAAAATTATTGTTCTCAAAAGTTTTCCAAAATTGCTCAATGCCAAGAAAACACCAAGATAATTAAGAAAAATTTGGACAAAGAATATCACCAAACCACTCCCCACACTTAAGCTGGATAATGTCCTCATTGGCCAAAAATTAACATAAGAAAGTATCTCCAAATGGACCAAAAATGATAAAGGAGGTAGAAAGTTAAGCAATACTCCCCAAGTGCAATAATGCTCCAATAATTATTAAAAGTTGGAATAGAGAGAAGAGCTTATCCAAGAGGACTTTATTCCAACCTTCAAAAGAAAACACAGATAAAAGCATAGAGAAAATAATAACAAAATAAAGACACACCTAAATAAAAGAAAATAAACTAAAAAGATACTAATAAACATCCTAACAAAAAAATAAAGACACGACTCACATCCCCCACACTTACGATGGAAAATATTTTCCTTATTTGGGGAGGGAAAAGGCACTTAACTAACTAAAGAAAACCCAACCTAAGACAAAGAGATAAACTCTTTCCACTCATCATGCTTTCTTATCATCCTTTTGTAAAAGAAATTAGAGCTTATTGAAAAAGGTAGGCATGATGAAAGTAGAAATAAGAAAGGGTTTTGAAAAGTAGAAGGTTCATGAAAAAAAATTTTCTCAATGAAGCAAAACACATAAACATCATTCCCTAACATTCCTTTAGACACACAAATATTTTTGTCAACATATAAGTGCACATAGTATCTAAAGAATACATCAAACTTGAAACCACCATTTAACCCTTCAAAAGATTTGTCACAATGAAAATTTCTCTTTAAACTTAGTATTTGAGTTCTCAAAGATGGGATAAAGAAATCCTTACTTTTCGTTGCATGGTCTACAAAAACTAAGTTACCTCCCTTTGAATGGAGTGAAGGGTGGAAATTACCACCATTCTCCAAGGACTTCTTATGATGTAGCGTTGAAAGATCCAACTCATTGAGACATGTCAAACTCCATACATCATCATTTGGACTATTATCCTCCAAGAATGAAGTGGAACCTAAGAAATCATGTGACAAAGGAAGATTAGAATTATTAGCGCATAGAGAAGAATCGAATACCACCATTTCCATATTAGGAAATTGTTCCTCACATCCTCTCTCCTTTCCTTGGAGATTCTCTTGTTTGAGTGCATGGGCCTTTATGGCATCTTCAACTAACTTGGCTAGTTGTGTTCTTTGATGGCTCATACATTAGGATGCTTTTTCATGCCGCTTAATAGCTAAATTTGTATTGGTGGCAAAAGAATGCATTGAGGCTTCAAGTGATGTCTCACAAAAAGCGTCAATTCAAGCTTGCAAATTTGCCAAATTCTCATCATTGTAGCTCCTTTTATCTTCTGTCCAAAGGTAATTGTTCATAATGCTGTCAATCTCGCGCTCAAAGAAAAATAAAAATACACACAAACTACCTAAACATAAAAGTTAATGATATTTACAAATACAACAAAGGCTAAATCAATAAGATTCGAATATTTACGATATTTCCCATCCTCGGCAACGGCGCCAAAAACTTGATGCATGTTTTTTAGTGTAGAAAATATTATCAATAAATTACACAAATTAATCAAGTTTTAATTAAAATGCCAACTACTAAAATCACACATACGGGCAAGTATACCCATCATATAGTATAGGGACTAGCAAGTATCCAATCTATGAGAATTTAGGCTCCCACCTTACTTTACCCAAATCTTTATTGTTTAGCTAATAAAATAAGAAGAGATAAATAAAACACTAACCTAATATACTAGAGATTAGACGAAGTTCACACAAGACAAGTTACAAGGATTATCAAAGAGTAAGAATAAGGAGAAAAGTCATGTAAATAGATAGAAACCCCCCAAAGATACAACAATGATTGATTAGCACTTATCATAATTAATTATCATCTTAGCACTATGAAGGAACATAAGTACGATCCAATCGTTTCCCAAGTCATGAACTTACTTATGTAGACTCCACTTCTTTTCCAATCCATGGAATCACTATCTCTTGATTAATTTAGCAGATTTCTAATCATACTAAAATAGCCAAAAGATGCATTAAACTCATACCTCATAAACATAGAATTAGCCAATGATGCTTTGCTCGATGTGAAATTAACTAATCTTTAATCACTTAGGTTCTTTAACCTTAACTTCATTTCTAAAGTCCATTAAGATTTAACAAATATGAAATCAATGCAATAAACTTCTAACATCATTTTCCAAGTCAATTAGAAGAACTCGCAACAACAACCAATGATAACAAGTAATCAAATACTAAAGGCAATAATCAATTGATCAAATAACTAAAATCAATACAAAGTCATGAACCCAAAAACATCCTCTAAATATAATTAAAATAATTAAAACTCAAATTGTCAATAAATTACAAATAAGAGAAAAAGAAACCACTCATATACAAGTAAGCCTTCTTCTTCTTCCTTGAAATTGTCTTGAGCAACCTCCTCTTCTTCTCTAAGAATTCTCCTTTGATCTTCCTAAATCTTGGTGTTTCTTTAGGAGTTTCCTATGGGTTTGCAAATCCCAAGGGTGAAAACCAGTTTAAAGATGTTATTCTCTTGTATTTATAGGAGTTCTAATTGCCAAAAAGTATGTACAAGAGTCCTTTCCCTTGGTAGAAAGAGTTCCCAGAAGAATCAAACTGAAATTGCCAAAATTCTCTGAAAAGAAAAACCCGCTAACATTGATTAGAATGGACCTGGCGTTGGGTCCTTTCGACCCACCGGGTGCCTAGTCCACTCTGGAATATTTCACTTTTTTTTTCTCAAAATCCACTTAAATCTACACAAATTTGTCAAAACACTTTTTATAAGCAAAATATCAAATATGAAGGAATATGCCTAGTTATTACAACAAAAGTATCTCAATTTAACCTCAAATAACTAGAAAAATAGTGATGATTGTAGCCCCTATCACATATTTAACTTAACTTTGATTGTAGCCCCTATCACATATTTAACTTAACTTTGATGACCTTAGGATTATTTGATTTAACACATGAATTTGAAAGGTTTTAAAAAGGTTAAATGAATGGCAAGTTTGTATTTGAGGTTGGAAGAAGATTATTCCTTTATTATGGATGAATTTGCTAAGGATAAGTTGAAAAGTTGTTTTGTCTTAAGCCATTTGCCTAGTATCTAATTCTTGTTTGCTTAAAGACAAGCAAAGGTTCAAGTGTGGGAGAATGTGATAGAGGTAAAATTCATCTATATTTTTCTAGTTATTTGAGGATGCATTGCGATACATTTGTTGTGATTTCTAGGAATATTCCTTCCTATTTGATATTTTACTCTTAGAAAGGTATTTTGAATTTTTATTGCATAAAATGACAAAAAATGAACAAATCATATCCGTCAGAGCACGACCGACGCCGATCGTGACCCACAGAGCCGGTGCTGGCCCTGATCTGGAAAAATAGGGATTTGGTCGCTCAAAAACACAAAGCATGGCCGGCCCCGATCGAGCCAAATAGAGCTGGCACAAGCCTTGATCTACCCAATGTCGGCGAGCTTTCCAATTATGCACAGATTTGGTAATTTTCAATCTCTACTCGGCCCAAGACTCTTAGGGAACGAATTTCAGCCTCTTAAAAGCCTATTTAAACAAGAAAAACATAGGACAAAGGTGTGATTTGAAGGTTCCAAGCTAACTACTTATTATTCAAAGACAAAATCACCACTCAAATGGGCATTGTTCAAAGGAGGTTTTCAAGAGAAGAAGAAGCTCTTGTCGATAAGTTATATCTTTTATCCTCTGTTTACTTTTCTAGAACAATGATGTGCTTAATGTTTTGATTGTAATTGGATATTATTTTGGATATTATGATTTTGAGTTAATTGGGATTTTTTTTTTTTTTTATCAATCTATTGTTATCTTTGGTATTTGATTACTTGTTGTCATTGATTATTGATGCATTTTCTTCTAATTGACTTGGGAAATGATGTTAGAAGTTTATTGCATTGATTTCATATTTGTTAGATCTTAATAAAATTAGGAAACAAAGATAAGATTAAAGAACTAAAGTAATCAAAGATTAATTGATTTCACCTAGAGCATAGGGTCATTAGCTAATTGCATATTTATAAGGTATGAGGTTAATGCATCTTTTGGTTGCTTTGGTTTGAATGGAAAATTTGCTAAATTAATCAAGGGATAGTGATTCTATGCATTAGGAAAGAAGTAGAATCTATATAAGTAAGTTCATCATTTGGGAAACGATTAGATTTTACATAAATTCATTTGTGATGCTAAGATGATAATTGATTGTGATAAATGCTAAGTGATTCAATATTATGTTTTCAAGATAATTATCTAGTTGCATGAATTTACATCATTGTGTTATATCTATTTTTATCTTTATTTATTTTCCTTTTTATTCTCTTCTTATTTTACTGGCTAAACAATAAAGATTTGAGTAAAGTAAAGTAGGAGCCTAAGTTCACGTGGATTCGATACTTGTTAGTCCCTATACCATACGATGGGTATACTTGCTCGTATGTATGGTTTTAGTAGTTGGCATTTTAATTAAAACTTGATTAATTGTGTAATTTGTTGGTAATATTTTCTACACTAAAAGACACGCATCAGTACCATATGGGGAAATTGTATGTATAGTAAATTCTTAGGATATAATTTTTACTTTTGTAGATGGCCTTGTTGTATACTGTTATCGTTGTTGGGGAATATTTTAATTGTTATTGTATTGTATTTATAGGATGAAAATGTTGTTGCATTTGGATACCTTTGTGTTGTTGAGGAAATCTTGTTGTATAATAGCTATTTGTGATTGATTGTTGTACAATATAATTGATTTTGTTGTTTTTGTATAGGTGTTAGAGTTTTGAGAATTTGAGTGTCGAGGATGAAAGTATTGTGTTGGTAGTTTTGTTTGTTGATGTACTGTATATTGTGGAGGTTGGAAATTCATTTGTAGTAGTGGTAAGTAAGTTGATTGGTTTGTAGAGTTGGTGTTATGTTTTTGCGGACTTTTGAGTATTGCTTGGGAGACCTTTTATTATTAGGAGGTTATAATACCAATTGAGTGGTGGTTGTAGTGGTGACAACCTTTTGAATTTATTTTCAATAAAACCACTACATCCTTGACTCGTTTACTTTTCCTTAGACTTCATTAAGTTTATAGTGTGTTGTTTGTTGTATACTAATTCTTGTGCTTTGTATATTGGAGCTTTATTGTGTATATAGGTTAGGTATTGATAAGAGAATATTAGCATATGTATAATGATTTAGTGTATTTTTATTGAAAATATTAGGTCCTTCATTTATTTTGTGGCTTAGTTGTATTAGTAGTAGTATAATTATTGTCACTAATGTAGATTTTGGATATTATTTATCTTAGTTAATTTTATAACTTGTTAATAATATTTGAATATATTGTTGTTATTATTATTACTATTGTTGTTGTTATTATATGATGATTTATTTGTTATTAATACTGATACTAATGATTTTTTTTTTTTTTGTACAACTCCTTGTATCCTTTTTATTTATATTTGGTTTTGAATTATTTTTCTGTCTATTATTTTTGTATTCTTGATGTTACTATTTCTTTAGCTATGGTATACTATTGTATTTTTCCTTTTTTTTTTGCAGAATTGAAGATTTTATTCTTTGGAACAATCCTCCCTTTCCTTTCCCTCCTATGACACAATTGATCTTCAAGATGTTTGGGGAGTATTTCTTTACCTTCTTCTCCCTTTTATTTCTTTTAGTCCTATTGAAAATGCTTATATTGTTTAATTTGTGGATAATGAGGATATTGTCTAATTTAAGTATGGGGGAGAGGTTGAATAATATTTTCTTTACAATTTTGGTTTTTTTTTTGGGTGGAATTTCTTATCTTTTAGCTAAATTTCTTGTTTTTGCATTTTGACTAAATTTTTTTTCTCGAATTTTTTGGCTTTATTGCATTAGTTTTCAAGGCTTGTTGGTATGTGTGTTGATATGTTTTGGTTTGGTAGAGTTACTATTTATCTTTTTACTTAGAAATTCTAATTAAAACTTTTCTAGGAAAGTTATTTTTATGTACATTTATATATTGGGCATGGCATAAACTAAGTTTGGATAAGTTAATTAATCATGTTTATACCTCTGAAAATGTTGTGAAGCTTAATTCTTTGAAAATGGATGAAAACTTAGTGATGAAATATAGAGTATAGGTTGTAGGCTTATCTCTAGTTTCATGGCTAATCTCATTCATTCATTTATTCATTTGTGTTGTATGTTGCATTGTAGAAAATGTCAATGATTTATTATATATATATATTATAAAAAGGCAAATGGGAGTAAGAGATAGGTTGCTAAATGCACCTAGCAAAGTAAGGAGGAAAAAATGCTCTAGGAATGCAAGATGCATGTCCTATGATGAAAAACGTGTGATGAAAAAGAAAAGAAAAGAAAAGGCAAGAAAGAGAAAAAGAAAGAAAAGAAAAAAGTAATAAAAATAAAAATAAAAATGCAAGGGATGCAAAAAGAGCATTCAAGTAAAATCACTATAAATGCATTTCCTTGTAAAAAGAAAGAAAAATAATGAAAAATGAGAAGCTTCTATTTTTCCAATTCAAGTTAAATTGTATTGTTGTAGTTTTGTATCAAAGTGTAAAGTCTTGTTGTATTTTAATGTAACATTTGTAATGTATATACTTGGAATAAGCCACGAGACTTGAGTGAGTCATTTGATCATATCTCATATAAATCACTCTATTTGAAATCTTGATTGGAGATATTGAGTAAATCACATTTATTTGGCATAAGCTTATTTAATTTCACTTTGAAGGTTCTTGGTTGTGTCCAGCTTAATATAAGGGTATACATGGGATTAACTTGGATAGATTGTTGTTGAGATGAATTCTAAGTGGAGGAAGAAATAATCTCTTTACTATTTTGACCATATTGCATATATGCTAAGTTGTTCTTGATGATTCACCTAGAATGCTATGTAAAATTTTTCATTGTACTTGTAAATTAGTTATTCTTTGTCCTTATGAAATAATGTATTTTTCTTAGTTGTATATTAGTTAAGTTGTGAATAAATGTTAGATGCTTGATTTGTACATTAGTCAATTCTTTGTTTGTGAATGAGTGTGGTTTCTTAAGGACAAGCAAATGTTTAAGTGTGGGGATGTGTGATGAAGTCTTATCACATACATATTTTCTAGTGTTTTGGGGCTTTAATTGTGGTAAATCCATGTTTAAATCACCACTCACCATTTTTTTTTTCATCTGTTTTTTGTAGGGAATGAAGAAAATGCCAATCTAAGATGATAAAGATGAATAGGAGTAAAATGGAGCAAAAATGAAGAATTATTAGAATCACACAAGACTAAGAAGAAGGCAGCCTAGATCAAGAAAAATGGTGGCTTAGGTTCTTTTGGCCGCCTGGCATATGTTTGTGAATACAGTCCAGGAAGTTGGAGACCAAGATAAAATTGTATATGTTTGTGTTCTAGGTGGCGGCCAAGGAAGCTTAACTTCTCTTGGCCACCTAGTGTTTGTACATATATGTAGTGTAATTTTAGGTGGCGACCTAGGGAAAACTACCCTGGGCTACCTATTGTATTCCAATTTGTGCCTAGCCAGGAACTGGGTGGCCTAGGGAAGTGAAGGCTGGCCAGTTGGACAGATTTGTGAATTTTAGCTCATTTTCTAAATTTTCTTCACTTTTCACTATATATATCCAATTATAAACCCTAAAAACACATAATTGGTTGGCTAGAAACCAAGAGATCCCTTAGGCAACTCAAAAGATTCACAAAAAAAAAAAAAAAACAAGATCATAGAGAAGAAAGGAGATGAAGAAAGGGTTATTAAAGGAAATCTAAAGAAGAAAAAGCTCAAGATCTTGTCTATGAGTGAAGTGCTTTCATCTCATTTGTATTACACTTTAATAATGTTGATGTTTATATGATTTTAATTGTATTTGAGGGATGAACCCTGACTTATGTTCTTGTATTGAGTTGTTAATATGATTTATTGAATTCATATTCTTGTATTTGACTACTTGGGCATTATTGTGTAGGATTGATTGATTAGGCTTGATTAGTTTATTCAATTGATTGGTTCACTCATAATGATTTCGAGAAATAGGGTTAGGAGTTGAACACCAAATTAATTAGTCCAATATTTGTTTTCTTTTGATTAACTCGAGAGAGAAGCTGAAGGATTAGAACTCGGTAGTTAATAGGTTTTTCAATAATGCCAAGAGATAGGGCTATTGGGACTTCTGGGTACTTTTTTGGTGATGGGTAAGTGTAATACTTCATTAGATTAGATTGATTAGGTAGAGATATTAATTAATTGGGCCTTAGAAAAGGAATCTTATAGCTCGAGAGAGAGTGAGGTTTATTCTTACAACTACCGGTGCTCAAACTAGGATTTGATGAACGTAGTAGTTTACTCTTCACTTGACATATTTTTGGGGGATTTCTTCTTGTTCATAGGTTTTCCCGTATTCTTACTCCTTGACGATCCTTGTGCCTTTTCTCGTGTAGGTTTGATGTACTCTCAATTGTAATAGTTTAGTTTAGTTAGTTTTATTTACTTTATCTCTATGCTCATTTTGGCTAGTCAAGAGATGAGAGTAAAGTAGTGGTAATTACTAAGTTCCATGGATTCGATACTTGCTATTTCCTATACAATGCAGTGGGTATACTTGCCTATATGTGTGATTTTCGTGCTTAGCATTTTTAATTTAAAACTTGATAATTTGTGACTTTTGTTATACTATATCTAATGCACTTAAACTGCCCATCAACGTCGAAAAAAGTATTAGGAGCAGTGTTAATACAAGGCAGGAAAGTTGTAGCATATGCATCTCAAAAACTGAAACTACATGAAGTCAACTACCCAACTCATGATCTAGAGTTGGCTGCTATAGTATTTTCCCTTAAGAAGTGACGGTATTATCTATATGGAGCTGATGTGAAGTATTTACTAACCACAAGAATTTGAAATACATATTTACTCAGAAAACTCTAAATTTGAGGCAACGAAAGTAGATGGAATTCTTAGAAGAACACCGGTGCCCTATTAATTATCACCCCAGAAAAGCTAATGTGGTTGCCGATACTTTGAGTCGAAAAGTAAAGATGGCCAAGCTAAGAGTTCAGGAAGTTTAGGTAGTTCAGAAAATATTGGAGCTAGAAGTAGAGGTGCAAGGGGAAAGTATTCATTTAAGCAATTTGAAATTGGTGCTGAATTTAAAACAAGAGATCATTAAGGCCTAGAAGGATGATATGGAGTTTCAAGTTTTTAAGGATAAAGAACTCAAACGAGGAGGAAGTGATTTCCGAACAAATGAGAAGGGAGTGTTATACTTTCAAGATAGAATATGTGTGCCTTATGATCAAACACTGAAAAAAAAAAAAAAAAAAAAAAAGGCTTTGGAGGAAGCACACAAAAGGAGATATGCTATATACCCAAGAGAATTAAAAATGTACCAAGATTTGAAAAAGGCCATTTAGTGGCTAGGAATGAAGGAAAATGTCATATGGTACATCCCCACGCATTTGACTTGTTAAAAAGTCAAAGCAAAGCACAAGAAATCGGTGGGACTACCACAACCGTTACTAGTGCCAGAATAGGAAGGGAAGGAGATGACAATAGATTTCATCACTGGTTTACCCATGTCAAACATACATAAGAATTCTATATAGGTAGTAGTTGACAAACTGACAAAGATGGCACATTTTATTCCAGTGAATGTAAAGGACTCTATAGAAAAGTTGGCACAAACTTATGTATGAGAAATAGTGAGATTACACGGAGTGCCCTCAAGCATTGTTTCTGATCAAGACATGAGATTTACATCTCGATTTTAGGCTAAGTTTCAAGAATTTATAGGTTCCAATTTGAAGTTTAGCATGTCGGCTCACCCTCATACTAATGGATAGTCAGAAAGAGTAATTCAGATACTAGAAGACATGCTAAAGGTATGTGTGTTGGATTTAATAGACAAGTGGATTGATAGCGTGCCTTGTGCTGAGTTGGCTTACAATAATAATTGCCGATATTCTATTGGAATGGCTCCGTATAAAGTAATGTATAGGCATAAATATCAAGTACAATGGTATTGGTGATGGTCCAAGAATGGACATATTAGCAAATCCCGTGAAGTTTGCATTCAAGAAATGGTGGACAAGATAAAAGTAATAAGGGAAAGATTGAAGGTAGCTTAGAGCCGGCAGAAGGGTTATGCAAACAATAGAAGGAAAGAATTGGAATTCCAGGTGGGTTATCAAATGTTCTTGAAGTTGACTCCTAGTAGAGGAATTTTGAAGCATCCGAAAGGAAGTAAGTTGAGTCCAAGGCATTTGGAATCGTTCCCAATTATTGAGAAAATTGCACCTGTTACCTATAGACTGGACTTACTGGATGGCTTGACAGGAATACACGATGTGTTCCGTGTGTCTCAGCTGAAGAAATACAATCCTAACCTGGAGCACATATTAAATAAGGAGCCATTGATTCTGCAGCCTGATTTGAGTTACGTAGAAAAACCAGTTAAGATTTTGGATCGAAGTATCAAGACCTATCAGAATAAGCAAATACTAATGGTGAAAGTGCTATGGGAGCATCACGGCATGCAAGATGCTACATGGGAAACGAAGGAATGGGTGAAGCAGAAATGCCCCAGCTTGTTATGAAGGTGCATACCAAATTTTCGAACGAAATTCTTTTAATGAGAGGAAGATGTAAAACTCTATCTAAACCTACCCTTGGATTAGAAAGAAGGCTTGCATTTTATAACATATTGCATGTGCATATAGTTTTTAGATGAAAATTGCATGAAGTATAATTACTGATATGTGTTTTCTTAGTGTATCAGGGAAATAGGACCTTACTAGAAAATAAGGAGGTTATTTATTTTAGACCCATGAGTAAGGAATTAGGTAATCTTGAGGTAGGAATAATTGAGCTAGAAATAGAGAACAAGAGTTATAGAGGAATAGTGACTAAAGCTTGGAGGTTGTTAATTAATGACTTGAGTTCAAATCACACTTGCTACAAATTATTTGATTTTAGTCCTATTTTATCTCTATGACTGATTGGTTCATTACAACTCCTATTTAAAACTTTTCTTATTACATTCCAAGGATTCTAAGAAGATCTAACTAAAATCTTGATTTCCTATATTTGTGTTTTGATGTCATAACCTTTTCAATTTTGAATTTTTGCTCAACTTGAATTCTCCTATATTTAAGTTGCATGTCATAAACTCTTACTACATTTATGATAACATAATTTCTATAAGTTGGAGGTACGTTGGCCAAATCATAGGAGCGGATAGGAAGTTAGAGAAATTCTTGGATTTCAAAATTAAACTTCCTATTTTATCTCCTTTGGAAACTTCGGTCTTGTTTTTCTTACTTAACAATGGAAGCTGAAAATTCTCTTGCTCATATCCTCAAGTTGTTTAGGCATATTAAAACTGAAACTAGGCAGCAAGGTTGCCCTATCTTTTTGCAAACCAATTCCTTTCATTATGAACAAAATCTGGAATTTATTCTTTAAGCAATAGACCTCAAGAATTGTCTTCAACTTTATTCCTTTTCCTCCATTAAAGCAGCCGGAAAAGCCTCCATTTCAACAGCTCAAAACTCTCGTACAACCTAGCTACAAACACTTCAGTCAAAGTGATTTGAATTGAAAATTCAAAACCTCAACTAAATACCTACAAACTCTTTACCGTAGTGCACTCATATAACCAGAATTTTTCCAGCCATTATAGCAATATATAATCAGTTTTCTTCTCTTCTTTTTCCGCATAGTTTCAGCCCCCTCGTTGTGTAAAGCTGATCATTCATTTTCTTCCAGCCATAGCAACCAAAACCTCAATTCGAACACCTTCAAACACTCCTAACTTTTCTCCATTCAAAATAGTTTAAATTTGAAAATCTGAGACCTTGAATTTCTCCACCAACCACCCATCCAGATAGTTGCTAACTTCATCTAATGTTACATGAATTTTTACCTCTAAACATTGCAAGATTTTGGATAGCTTGAGAATAAGAACACTATGTTCTTCATTCTTCTTCATTTACTCACCTCTCCTAGTCACACTGCATAACAATTTTCATCTATTCAAGCACCATTATATTTTTTCCAGCATTTCTTGGAGAGCTTTGAAATTCAAAAGATGTCATTTAGCTCCTAGAAACTGTCTTCACCTAGCTAACCGAAACACTACTCCTACACTAAGCAATTCAGTCGTTTCCATCCTTAGAACATTCCCACACTTCTCTAATTTGCTCTCTTGTTCTCTCAACACCAAGAACACACATTTCCACTTTTTGATCCCTCTCTCACTTTTAAACACCCTAGATCATCATACATCACTTGAACAAACAAGAACACCTTCAACTCTCTTCTATATCATGAGGCATAACATTAAGTTCACCAAGGATTTTCTCTCTCAAAGATCAAAACAAGTCCCATGGTCTAGAAAAAGTCAAGGAGGTAATCAAGATCATCTCTATTCTTTCTTCTCTCATTCTTTTCCTTTTCCTTCATCTTATTCTTCTACCCTTAATTGAAACTTACGGATTACTTTGGTTAATTCTTCTTCAACCAATGGAATAATCTCAAAGGAGTTTGAGACTTGAACATTGAAGAAAACAAGATCTCTTGGTCATCAAAATATCTCATTCAAATCGAATCAATCTTCAAACAAATAACTCTTGTTTAATCTTATGTCTTCTATGAACTCAAGTTATGCAAAAGAGTACTAAGATGAAGTGTTGTGATGATGTATATGGGAAGTGATCTATGATGTTTTGTTGTTGTGATATTTGAGGAGGAAATGATAATAGTTTGTGGTTATGATGGATAAGATATGGTGATATGTGAAGTATGCAACACTATGATTAGAATTTATACATACATACATACATACATACATATATATATATATATATATATATATATATATATATATACATGTCACCCAGGTTATGAAAAAATCTAATTGTTCCCGTGAGATTATTATTATTGTTCAAACCAATGATTTTGCTTATTTATGATAGGTATTTTAACCTTACTAATGTTATGCATGTGTAACAATATATGTGTAAATATATATGTGTGTCATATAATAAAGCTTGTTGTTTAAAATTTATTACTATTGGAAAATATTTAATAACTAATATTATTAATTATTTTTGTTTTTATTTTCATTACTACTACTACTACTACTACTACTACTACTACTACTACTACTACTACTACTACTATTACTATTATTATTCAATCATTTTTTTCCAATAATAAACTATTATTTATTAATATCTTGCAACTGTTAGTTAGTCATTATTTTCTAAAAGAGAAAGACACATAGTAGTTATCAATTTTTATATGTGATATGAAGTTTATTACCTATAAAATTGTTATATTATATTATAAACAATTATTTCTATTTGTAGTCTTTTAAGAGAACATTATTTATCCTTATTAGACATTATTTATTTTATTGATGTTACTATCGATAGGGGTTAATGATATTGTCAGAGAATATTGGGTTGTGGTTACATGGTTGCAAAAACTTAGAATTTGCAGTTCTATACTTGTTTATGTATTTATGCCCCAACATTGTTAGCCAGTAATGGCTTATACCTTGTAATTTCCCTAGACGGGGCAAGGTTTCTTTTATCAAGACCTTGGGAGATTTTACCCAAGTGATAAAAGAATTAAGTAAGTCATTGCATAAAACTTTTGCTGAACTAAAGTGCTCCTGCAAGGCAAATGTGATGTTTACTGCAAAGTTGTTCTTTGGGTTGCAATTATAGATATTCTGCATCTTATGTAAAAAAAAAATAGTTTTAAGAAAACAATGGTTTTCCAAAATAAAATGTTAAATTTTCTTAATTCAGATTTTAAACTCAGACCTTTTGGAACCATAATTGCAATTTCAAGGTAACGTACTTTGTTGAATTTATCCCAAGTGGGACAAACGTAACATTAAGTACTCAATAAGGGTAGGCTGCTAGGGCTAGTCTTTGAAGGGTCAGGGTGAGACTCTCAAGATGTGGCCTCTTTTGAGGGATGAGCTCTACTTGGACAAGGCATTAGTTTTAGTCGATCAAGCTGGTCTGTGCTGGCAACTCATTCCATTTTAATTGTTTTTCTTTTTCGGAATGGACAACCAGTAAGTTAGGTGTAGAGATGGAGGAGTATCTCACCCACTGAGCCAATCACTCACTTGTATTGTGATGCAGGGTTTCACAATATGTCGTCATGATGTAGGGTTTCATGGCCATGATTATAATGCAAGGTTTCACGGTCACTTTTATTTGAGTGGTTTATTTCTTTACAGTGATGAACTTTTTATTTGAAATGCAAATAAAACACCACTCATTGTTCGAAAATTAATCATTTGGACTTGTAAACTTTTGTTGTGAATTATTCAAAACTGCATACACGAAATACTTCTTAAATTAACATAAGCGTACACAGGACTTATTGAGAAAATTTTCTCACTATATTTTATGTCATGTTTTCAGGACGATCCTACTTTAAAGGTTAAGTTGCCTTGAGACATGAAGATCTCAATTTGATTTTATTGTATTTATATCTTGGAAAACTTTTTTTTATTAATTTACTCATCTCAAAACTTGTATAAGAATTGTTTTTGGGTTATAATAAGTTCTGATCTTAGAATATTTTCGTACTTGTTCCTTTTACTTAGTTTTAAAGACTCCTTATCCTAAGGGTAGAGCAACATCCCTACCCTTTTATGGTACATAGGTAGTAAAGTGTTACATGCAACATTATCCTTAGGGTCAATATTTCTTTATGGTGATAATAGAAAATATTTAAAATGCAAAATAAAGCTATTTTTATGGCAGGGATATATTGGTTATTTTTGTAGCCAATGATGATGTGTCTTTTGGTCATCAGAATAACCCATAAGTCCTGATTAATTTTAGGGTAAGGAAATAGTCTTAAACAAAGTAATATTTTATTCAGATAGTCTAATTTATTATTGGGTTATAATAAAATAAAAGGCCCAATAGAGAGAGTAACTAAATTATTTGATTTATGTAACACCCCACTACCTAGGCCCAACAGGGCCAGGGATGTCGCCCTATCCAAAGGACAAGGGGTCTTTATAACTAGGTTACACAATCAGAATAATAGAAATAAAACAATACTTAAAACTTAAAACTTATTACAATCTAAGAATTCAAAAACAAATCCAAAATAGAAATTGTTCACTCTCAACTCCTAAAGCATTACACAAAATAAATATAAAAAAATCTTCCAAGGCAGGCAACAACTAGCTACTCATCCCCACAGTAGAATCAACCTGAAATCATGGTAAAAAGGGTGATGAGATAAAAATCTCAGTAAGTCCGTGTGTGCTTTGAGTGTCCAGTGAAAACAGTTTGTGAATGCAAAGTGTAAAATATTCACAAGAAAAATACTGGCAAGCAATAAACAATAGTCAAAATTAAGAGTGGTGTTTTGACTTTTCCAACCATACAGGTACAATAAAATCAATCACTCAAAAGGATGGCTATGGGTTACCACACATTGGGCCCCATAACCACACAACGGTCAAAATGCCACACTTTGTGCAGACTAACAAAAGGTAGGTGATCGGCCTATCGGGTAAGATACTCATCATTCTCTATACCCAAACAAAACTGGTTGTCCATTCTGGCAACACACAATCTACTTCACTGAAAACTGCTAACTCAGACCGGCACGATCTATTGGGCTGACATCTTATTCGGGAAGGACTCACCCCTCAGAGGTGGCCACCTACTGAGAGACTTACCCTAATCCTTCAAAGACTAGTCCTAGCAGTCCACCCTTATTAAGTATTCAGCGTAATTTATCCCACTTGAGGAAAACTGAATAAAATATAGTTCCACTTGAAAATGGCAATTAAAGATTTCCAAAGTTTGGGCAAATCTGGTTTAGAAAAAGCTTTAGGATTTGAGTAAAACTGTCCCTTGATTTTCAAATAATTTGTTTGCCTGAAATGAGAAATGAGATAATCCTTAATTGCCTTTACAGAAGTGAGTGTCCACGCATTCCACATTTGGCTTGCCATAATAATCATTTTGCATCAAACAGGTTTTATGCAGAAACTTACCTGATCCTTAACTCAAGATAAAATAAAGGTCTCCAACAGCTGACCTAACCCCGCCTGGGGTAAATATAATCCATAATTAAACTCAAGCCAAAATTCACTTTCACAAATAAACCTAGCTCAACTTACTACAATCATGACCCTAGTGTCCCAAACTTTAAGGCTAGATAAATAAAGGGTTTATAAGATAAGTCTAGTTTGATATTAAAATAATTAGGGTTTAGGGAATTAGGTACTAATAAGTTGAAGGTTTACATCTTGTTAAAAATAAATTAGAGTTTATTTGATGAAGGGTCCTATGTCCTAGATGGTATTATTTAAAATAATAATCTACTAATAATTAATTGTTAGAAAATAATTGGTAATTAAAATTAGTTGTAAGTAAATTTTAAGGGTTTTGATTGAAAGATAATAAATAAACTTTAGTGGTATTTATGAATATAAGACTTACCAAATTAATATTTTACTTATTATGAATATTTATATAAAAGGCTTTATTCAATATTATTATTTTCTATATATTTTATTTTATATAATATCTATATATTTTATTTCTTAAATAAAAGCTATCATTTATTTGACTAAAATATCATTATTTTATATAAGAGACCAAATCCACATTTTCCTTGGGTTTTCGAATTTCACTAGAAGAAATTAAAGTAATAATCATTTTATTGATGAAATAAAATTAACTTAGGGACCACAAGGTCATGATCTTTTTTTTTTTTTTCTAACCATAATCATGAACATACACTCCACACCAATCATCAAATCATCCAAATCATGAATAAAGGCATAGATCTAAATTTACCAAGACATGATCCAAACTCTACTAACACAAACATAATCATGGCCTTAACAAGAATACATGAACATAAACCCTATTCACCAACGGTGACATAATCTCTAACTTGCTTATTCAACCATATCACTCACGACATGAAGAACATGCAACAAAACCTTAAAAATGCCATGCAAGCAACTAAGACAAATCATCTCATGTATCAATCCCATCTCCATCATATACACACATTTATTTATGCTTCAATCTCAACTTCAACACAACAACACATGCTCGAATCTCAATCATAATCCATCCCCTTCCAATATCATCCTAGAGACATGAATCTAGAATTTAAAGAGAAGGTTGAAGAGGCTTACTTGATTGATGACTACTTTGGAGTAGTTTCGAAAGGATCCTTACTCTTAGGAGACTTGATCCATCCAAGAGAGAAGAAGAAAATATGGGCATGATTGAAGTAACCATTCGGCCAAGAGAGAGAGAGAGAGAGAGAGAGAGAGAAAGAGAGTTCATTAGTATATTTATATATACCTATATTCGTTAGGAGTTGGAGATGAGTAAAGATCGAGGTGATTGATCATGCTTACCTTGAAGGTGTTCTTGAGCCTTCACGAAAATGCTAGTTTTTTTTATCCAAAAGAGAGATTTTGATTTCGGTATTTGATGTTAAAAATTGCAAAAGTGGTTTCAAGGGGTTGAGTAGGTGTGATCTGGAGTTTTTGGAGAAGATTGGAGAGGTTTTGAGTGATCCTAGGCGAGGGAATGCTAGTAGGTGTTCTTGGTTTGGAGAGAATGGAGAGAATTTAATTGAAGCTGGCCGAAATTCTGTGGGAATAGGGTGGCCGAATTGTTTGAGAGGGTTTTGGCAATTGAATTTTCTAGTTTGGGAGGAAAAGGAAAGTTGGTTGTTTGAAATCCAAAAAGAATATTTTAGGAAACCAATTTTGGAAACAAAATACGGTAAGAAGATCTTGGTAAATGGAGAGCTTTTGGAAGCTTCAATGGCCTACTGTTTGTCTGTGATTTTTGCTGAGATGAATGATGGTTGAACGAGCTTTAGAGTGGCCAAAAATATGATGTACAAGAGTGAAGGAATTTTCTGGTTGTTTGAGGTTTAATTCATGAAAGGTTGCTAAAATAAATTGCTGAAATTTTGAACTTCAATCAATGGTTTGATTGGAGTGATTGATGGAGATATTTTAGGATAGCAGTGGGACTGGTTTTCAAGCAAAATTCTGGGGAAGATGATGAAGCTCAGTTCATGGCTGTTCAAGCGGAGTTTGTACAGAAAAATGGTGGAAGTTTTGGACAAGGCTGAAGAAGGAACAAAGCTGGAAAAATCCTGAACAGATTTTGGCAAGTTTGTTGGAAATTTCTGGGCAGATTTTGCTACTATTTTCCAGTCAGTTTGCAAAATATTTGAAGGGCCATTCAGAGGTCTTTCAAGGCTGGTTTCCAACCTTCTTTATGGAGGAAAAACAAGGTTAAGTTGCTGGGTGAAAAACTGGAAGAAACAGCTTGGTTTTGACTCACCAATGCTGCAAAAAATGTCCAGAAAATTTTCTGGTTTGCACAGATTTTTGAGCAGCTCGGTTTGGCTGGAATGTTTAGTCCTCCCGCTAAGTGAAATGGCCATTTTTCTGGCAGTATTTGGAAGGAAAAGATGGCTGAAATTTTCGACACTTGGACTAAACAAGAAGCTGGAAAATTTCCAGTTTACAACATGAAGAAAATAAGCACAGCTAGGTTGGAGTTTTGAAGGTTCAACCATAGAGATTAATTCTCTTGGGAACCTTCCAAAACTTCTCCCCATTTTTGGCCAACAAGATAACTCATATGGACATTTTCGAAACCTTCATATCATAGAACTTTGCTGGAATTTTTCTGGAATAAAATTGGCTTGGATAAATTAATCAACCTAATTGATTAAGAATTAAGGAAAGCTAGAGATCAAGAAAGGTATGAATCCCTTAGAAATTTTTGTAGGGCACAAGAGTAGGATTAGGGCATTCCTATCATGTCTCCCCTAGGACAACTCTCCTACTCTTCCCTAAAGCATGCAAAGGCCGAAATATAGCCTTCCCAAACAAAAATAAAATTTAATCATGCTAAAACTCCAATGATGGAATTTGAACTCAAGACCTCAAGAATTAATTGCAAAGCTTTAACCACCAAACCACAACAACTCTTGTTCTTATTTTCTCTCCCAAATATTTCTTTTATTTAATCCTCAAGCTATCTCCCTATTTTCACCTCAAGCAAAAATTATCATTTTTCCATTCTTACTCAATAAACACAATTAAGCCTTCTAGACTATAAATCACATATCTAAAGCACATAAAATCATATAAAAATATATTTATGCATGTAATAAAATATGATATGCATCCCAACCCCCTTACTCTAAGGTTGGTTCCAACTGGGGTTTCACAGTTTAGCTATTTAATGAATTATTAAGGGCGTAAGTCTAATTTGAATGATTATGGTTAACTTGGGCTTGAACTAAATAAAGGCTTGAGAAAATATTTTTGTCCATTTGAGTTAATTGATGGATTGTTTATTTAAGGGTTTTTGTTAGCCCAAGATTAAATAAATAATTTAAAGTTAATTCAATAGCCTGGACCAGGAATCCAAGATCCTGACCCAAGCCAGTTTAACTAGGATTAGCCACGTTGAATAGATAGGACTCATGCATGATTTATGAACCTCGTAGATATACTATTGATAGGATATCTCAAGGATTTTGGTGATTATAACAGAAGAGTCTCAGAAAAAGAATATATATATATATATATATATATATGTTTCTATTATCCCTAGAAATCCTCTCTGGTTTTTCCTCTTCTTCTATTACGACAAGAAAAATATATAGTCTTTTTTATACTGATTTGGAGCATATTGTCAAGGAAGAAAAGACCAAAGTTTCTCTACCCACTTTTCTTTCACCGGTGTGATCAACTTGGGTGATATTTTGGAAGCCCAGAAGAGTCTTGTGTTCATGCAAAGAAGGAGTAGCAGACTTGTGAGATTCTCACTAGAGATATCAAAGCAAACATCCCTAATTCCAGTGGTTGAACCAAGCTCTTCTACGCTACCAATGCAATCTATGTTTGTCTCAAAATGCAGAGGTATAAAATTTTCAAAACTTCTGTTGCTATTTCTGTGTTTTCTATTCTTTGTTTGTCACAATCGTACTTGTAAGCCATAAGTTGAACCTTGGGGAATACTATTCTTAGATAATTAGTATAGATTTTGGATGAATTCTAGATTTATGGAATCTAAATTTGTCAGTCGAGTTTAGGTTGAGTTTAGCCTAGGATTGCGTATTACTTTTAAAGCAAGAATTAGTATTTAAGAATGATTAAGGTTATCCGAGTTTGAGTTTTTCTAATGATGATTTGAACTTGAAAATCCTGATAGGTGTTGAGGGGTTGATATGAGTGGTAACTTTGTCCCCGTGTTTTGTAATGATGATAACCTTGATGAGGTTGTGAGAGAAAGTTTGAGTTAACGAGAATAGATAAGTAATTTAGGGAAATTGATAAGTATGCTTATGTGAGATTTTTACTATCTTAATTCGGAATTCATGGTCATGGGAGTAAGAGTTTAGAAATGATGATTTTTGTATGGATTTAGGATCTTGATATCTATATTTTGGAGATTTGTGAATTTCTGCTATGCTTGCTAATGTTGCACATATAATAGGAACATTGTCTAGGGAGAGCCGCCAACTCCAACTACCATCCATGTATGATCCATACTAGATCTAACCAACTGCCCATCCTACCTCTTCTATGTTCTTGATAGCCTACCTTTGATACACTAGTATCCTTCTCAATTTCAATTATAACAACAATTGTGAGTCTATGTAAACAAAAATTGTTACACAAATATTTATTATTTTATTTATATATGTTGCCTATGGAGCTGGGTAGGCGGGTTGGTCCGGGTGGAGAGAAAAAAAAATTGAACTTCAAATATTTTCTGTAGAATGCTCCTATGATTTCGTGTGGCATATACTACGTGAATATGTGTGTTTTATCTGATTGAGCATGCTATATGGATTTATTTATTTTTAATACATGACATATTTGCACTTTAATTTTGGGTTAGAGTATTTGGGTTAAGGAATACTTTATCAAAGGGTATTTGGATATCACATAGGAGTAGCATTAAGAGAAGTAAATGCTTGTAGGAATGGGGAAACTGTCTACAAAGTGTAGTACTATAGAGGAAGCAACTATACAAATGGAGAATAAAGAATTAGATAGAACGACTTTGAAAATAATCTCGAAAACACAGAAATTCTACGCCGGAAGAGCAAAAATGAAGGAAGAAAGAAAAGCAAGCAAGGACTACTGTAGTAGAAGTTACTCCAAAATGGTAATTTATTATTGTTGCATAAGGAAGGAACATATGGAAAATTAATTCAAGATATTGAGCAAGAGATGCTTCAAATATAGAGATTCTATGCATTCGAGTGAGAGTTACTTAAGACTACTTTAGCTTGAACAAGGAAACTACACTCTGCCGCCATGTCTGATTAATTGAGTGAAGTAGCTAGAGTTAATAGAGGTAACAACTCAATGCCGCCATAAAAGCTTAAGTGCTTATTTTGAACAAGGAAATTTTGAGAACTAGCATAGCTCATGAACAATACAATGACTAGAAGATTTCTTAGGATTAGGTAATTGTTATTGCATTTCATTATAAGAGTTGCGTTCCATCATCTTTGATTCAACTACATCGAAGACATACACTATAGTCTTGTACATTTCTTCCTACCTTCACATCACAATCTTGCACATATCTTCCTACCTTCACTAACTTTCCTAATAGTGTACTTACCAACAAATTATAGGGCAATTCTATCCTGACCCAACCCAAATAACATGTACAGTATTTATTCATATATGAATACGTAGACCTAGGGTCTATTAAAATATTAATAGTAGAGTCTTGGATAGTGAGCGTACCTTTGACCACAACTACATCAGATCCCACTTCTTTTTTATTCAGTGTGAAAACCTTTACCTTCACTTGAGGTTTTTGCGCTCTACTTCCCGAGGCTCCAGAATTGTTTGCTTTGTTATTTCCAGCAGGTTAAGTCGAGGCTCCTTAAACAATTCTTAGTGGTTTGGGACAGTTGTTCCAGAGGTGTGTTATGTCCCCACAGTTATAACATCTTATGACAACACCTTTAGACCAATAGTCTTTCTCCACATGACCTTGCTTGCCACAGTATTTACAAGTAGGCAGATTCTATCCTAGGCCAATTGGTGTTGTGTGTATCTGCTTCCCTTTATTCTACAACTGATGTCTAGCAGGTCGCTTGTTAGTTTGTTGTCTCTAAAATTTCCTCAGTGCCTCCCTTGGTGGTTGGAATGTTCTATGGACCAATCTGTTCTTATCTTCATTTTCTGTCCGCGTAACTACATCTACTATTACTAAATACATAACTAGTGGAAAATGAGCCAAAGCTCTCCTCAACTCCTGCCTTAATCCCTAAATAAATTGCCTAGTTTGGCTCTGCTTAATGTCGATTAGCCTTCTGCAATACTTTGACAGTTGGTTAAAACAAGTAGCACACTGTCTCATGCACATACTTCCTGCCTCAGGTTCTAGAACTCAGCTTCTCTCTTCTCAACAATCCACTAAGGTATGTATTCTACTCTGAAGACTTTGATAAAATTGTTCCAAGTCTAATCTTGATCAGTTCTTTCCTAAACTTCTTGAACGCGCTGCCACCATGCACGGGTTGGTCCTCTCAACCCAAAGGCCGCAAACTTTACCATTCTTCTTTCAGTATACTGCGATGTTGCAAAAATGTTCTCCATATGCTCTACCCATTGCTCCGCCTTCTGGTCTTGTTCAGCTTCTCCTTGGAAGGTGGGAGGTTGAAACCTCAGAAACCTCTCTAGCGCTCCGTCCTCACCCCTTGGAGTCCTCCGTTCTGATAATGTCTACAATATCTCGGTCGTTTTGTTGAAGGTTTGTCCCAATGTCACATTAGTGAGGACTTCTGATTCCACTTCTTGTTCAGGTTTGTAATCACCTCTATCATTTAGGGTAGAAAGCTGAGTGGCTTCAAATTCAAGAACCACTTATTCAGATCAAGGAACTCTCCTACTGGTGGTGGCAACTCAATTCTTTGGGGTCATTGTACTTAGCAATGCATCAGTGTAACAAGTATGTGAAAAAGATTCATGATGACATATATTTAAGTCCAATAAAATTTCAAATAGCGCCTTATGCAGATTTTTTTTTTTTTTTTTGTATCATAACAAACTCATAAAACCTGTCAACTTGCTAAGAGATAAAAGAAATGCTCAAAAGATAGCACATGATTAATTAAAGCAGATTTTGCATTAGGGAAACAAAATACTTTTACAAAAAGAGGGATATCCCTGGATATCCTTATTTTCAAAACAAAATCTAAAAGAAACAATTAACATAAATAAAGTTTCTCTCTAATAAACTTATTGCAAAATATGGAAGCAAGTAATCTTAAACCATGAGCTTCTACTCCTCATTGGAATCCTCGATATCAGCTTCATATAACCGCCTTCCCGTGTTTTTGGAGAAATCTATTCCCGCTTTGTCATCAAACCTAAAAATCATAGGTTCCTTACCAAATCTCCTAGAACTCTCCCCAACCACAAAATGCCTAGGTTGGGGTACATCTAGTTTCTTAGGGTAGGGCCTCATAGTCTATCTCCCCTAGGTCGTCACTGTCAGCAGTGAAGTCGACCCATTGGAAGAGTAGGCTAGGAACAGGCTCAAGGTTTTCTACCTCTTCCTCAACCTCTCCTTGCTCAGGCTCAACTGGGTTAGGCACTATGACTTCCATCCCATGGTCACTAATCTCCTATTCTAGTATGTTTGGCTCAGGTTCCGACTCCGAAGAAGAGAAAGAATCGAGAGGTGGGTTTGGCACAGATAGGCCACATCGTGGAGGCCATGATCTAACAATGGATATATATCTTCTAAGCATCCTACACACATGAATAGCTTAGACTAGTAAAAAATTACAAAGCTTAAAGAAACAAATCCAAACAATATATGTATGTTTGATACTACTTGTAATATCTGTGAAACCCCAGTCGGAACCAACCTTAGAGTAAGGGGGTTAGGATGCATATCATATTTTATTGCATGTTTAAATATATTTTTATATGATTTTATATGTTTTGGATTAGTGTTTTATAGCCTCGAGGGCTAGATTATGCTTATTGAGTAAGAATGGCAAAATGGTAATTTTTACTTGAGGAGAAAATAGGGAGATAGCTTGAGGATTAAATAGGAAAAATATTTTTGGAGAGAAAATAAGAACAAGAGTAGTTGTGGTTTGGTGGTTAGAGCTTTGGAATTAATTCTTAAGGTCTTAGGTTCGAATTCCATCATTGGAGCTTTAGCATGATTAAATTTTATTTTTGCTTGGAAAAGGGTATTTTCGGCCTTAAGTACCTTAGCATACGGTAGAGGTGTTATCCTAGGGGAGACATGATAGGAATACTCTAATCCTATTCTTGTGTCTACTCAAAATTTCCTAAAAGAATTCATTTCTTCTTGATCTTTAATTTCTCTTAATTCTCAATTAATTAGATTGGTCAAATTTGTTCTAGCCAATTTCATTCCAGAAATTTCAGTAAAGTGCTATGGCTTTGAAGGTTCAAAATGTCTTAGTGAAAGACATCTTATGGGCTGAAAATGTGGTAGAGATGTAGGAGATTCCAAGAGAATAAATCCCTTTAGTGAACTTTCTAAAATTGTACTCTAGCTAGGTTCATTTTTCTTCATGGCATGAACTGAAATTTTTTCAGCTTCTTGTGCCTTCAAGGTATAGAAATTCTTAGCCATTATTCCCTCCCAAATGCTGCCAGAAAATGGCCTTTTGATCATCTTGAGATCTGAATTTTTCTGGCCATGATCATCTTGAGATCTGAATTTTTCTGGCCATTTTCGGACTGCACAAATGCTGTGCAAAACCAGAGAAATTTCTAGTTGAATTCGTAGCTTTGGAGGTCCGAAACCAAGCTGTTTTCTTTCAGTTTTTGCCCAGCATCTTAGCCACGTTTTTCCTCCATAAAGAAGGCTGGAAACCAGCCTTGAAAGACCCCTAGAATCTCCTCCAAACTCTCTGCAAGCTGACTGGAAAATGGCAGCTGAAACTATCCAGAAATTCCAGCACCTTGCAAAAATTCTGTACAGGAAAATTTCCAGCTTTGTTTCCTAATTCATCCTTGGCTGAAACTTCAGCTTTCTTCTGTACAAACCACTCTTAAACAGCCATGATCAGAACTCCATTGTTTTCCCCAAGCTCATGCATGAAAATCAGACATGGCTGCCCGAAAATCTCTCCAGCAAATCTCTGCAATCATGCTTTGATTAGATACCAAAATTCCAGCAACATTAATTTAGCAACCTTCCATAAAATGTTCCTCAAACAACCAGACTTATTCTTCACCATTTCACTTCATCTTTTTGGCCACCATTACCCCTCTTCAATCAGCTTTCATCTAGCAGAAACACTGCACAACAATTCGGCCATAGCAGCTTCCCAAAAGCTCTCCAATGATCAAAGATATTCTTGCTATATTTAGTTTCCAAATTTGATTCCTTAAGATATTCTTTTAGGATTTCAACAACTAGCCTTTCCTATTCCCTTCCAAACCAGAAAATCATCTACCAAAACCCTACAAACAATTCGGCTAGCCCTAATCCTTCAGAATTTCGGCAGCTTCAAATCAAAACCTCTCTACTCTCTTTAACCTTCAAGAACACATAGCACACCAAGAACACCTACTCCTTCCTTTCGCCTAATACCCCTCCAAATCACTTCAAACTTCTTCTAAAAACTCCAGAATTCATCTACTCACTACCGCGAGTCCATCCATACCATTTTTAACATCAAACTCTAAAATCCAACTTGCTCTTTTGGATCAAAATCAGAATTATTTGTGAAGGCTCAAGAACACTTTCAAGGTAGGTTTGTTCAAACAATTTTATCTTCTCTAATCTTTGATCTCTAAAGAATATATATATGAATAAACATGCTAATGGACACTCTTCTTCTCTTCTCTCTCTCTCTCTCTCTCTCTCTCTCTCTCTTGGTCGAACCCCTCTCCTTCTTGGCCGAATGGTTTCTTCACCAATGGCCATGCCTTCTCCGTCTTCCTTGGACAAATCTAGTCATTTAGGAGTTGAGATCCATTCGAAACTCCTTCAAGGTATTCATCAATCAAGTAAGCCTTTTTAACCCTCCTTTTAAATTCTAGATTTATGTCTCTAGGATGATATTAGTAGAAGATGGATTATGAATAGGGCTTGAGCATGTATTATTGTGGTGAGTTGAGATTGAAGCATTAATAAATGTGTGTTTATGATGGAGATGGGATCTATGCATGAGTTGATTATCTTGGTTGATTGTATGGTGTTTTTAGGGTTTAATGCATGCCTCCATGTCATAGGTAGTATTTGTGATCAAGTATGCTAGAGATTATGTCACCTTTGGTGAATATGATTTATATTCATGTTAGATTATTGAAGCCATGATTATATTTATGCTAGTAGAGGTTAGATCATGTCTTGATAAATTTAGATCTATGCTATTATGCATGATTTGGATGATTTGATGAATTGAAGGGATGCATATGTTCATGATTGTAGTTAGCAATAGAAATATGATCATGATCTAGTTGTCCCAAAGCTAATTTTATTTCATCAATAAAATATTTAATATTATAATTTTTCTAGTAAATTCAAAAAAAACCCTAGGAAGGTAGATTTGGACTATTATATATATAATAAGGATATTTTAGTCAATTAAATAGTGGTTTTGAAAGAAATAAAATATATAGATATTATATGATCAAATAAAGCATTTTATGGAAATAATCATAATAAGTAAAATATTTATTATTAAACTTTAATTATTATATTTTAACCAAAACCTATTAAAGTTTATCTATTATCTTTCAATCAAGACTCATTAAAATTTATTTTCAACTAATTTTAGTTATCAATTATTTTCTAGCAAATAATTATTAATAAATTATTATTTTACCTAATACTGCCTAGGGCTCTTCATCAAATAAACTCTAAATTTTTCTTAGTAAGATTTAAACCTTCAGCTAATTAGTACCTATTTCCCAAAACACTAATTATTTTAAATATCAGATTAGCCTTAACTTATAAACCCTTTTCCTTTATTATTTGGCCTTAAAGCTTGGGACACTAGGATCATGGTAGTAGTGAGTTGAGTTAGTTTTAAATTGAGAAAGTGGATTTTGGCTTAAGTTTGATTGTGGTTTATATTTACCCCATGCGGGGTTAGGTCATTTGTTGGAGACCTTTATTGTGAGCAAGGATCAGGTAAGCTCCTGCATAAAACCTGTTTGATGCAAAAATAATTTTTTTTAATGGCAAGCCAAATGTGGAGTGCAAGGATACTCATTCTATAAAGGCAATTGAGGATTGACTCATTTCTTATTTTAGTCAAATGAATTATTTGAAAATCAATAAGCAGATTTACTCAAACTCAAAACTCTTTCTAAAACTGATTTTGACAAGGACTTTGGAGACCCTTAATTTCCATTTTCATGTGAAACTATGTTTTGTTCATTTTTTTCCCAAGTGGGATAAGTTACGTTGAGTACTCAATAAGGATAGGCTAGTAGTACTAGTTTTGAAGAGCAATAGTGGGCATTTTGGCAGGAGGCCACCTCCAGAAGATGAACTTAACTTAGAGAAACATCAATACTACCTAGCCATGCCGGTCCGAGCTAGCAGTTTTTATTTCAGTCAAGTGACTGTGTTTTGCCGGAATGAACACCCGATTGTTGTTTGGGTATAGAGAAGGAGGAGTATCTTGCCCGGTAGGCTGATCACCTACCTTTTGTCAGTCTACACAAAGTGTCGGCATTCTGACCGGTAATGGGGCCTAACGTGTGGTAACCCATGACCCTTTCTTTTGAGTGGTTGATTTTAATTATTGTGTATGGCGGGAAAAGCCAAAACGCCATTCTTGGTTTTAACTAATATTTATTGCATGCCAGTATTTCTCTTATAAAGATTTTATACTTTGCATTCACACACTGTTTTCACTCGACACTCAAAGCACACACGGACTTACTGAAATTTTTGTCTCATCACCCTTTTTACCATGATTTCAGGTCGATCCTACTGTGGGGATGAGTAGCTAGATGTTGCCTACTTTGGAAGATTTTCTAATAATTTATTTTGTGTAATACTTTGGGGAGATGAGAGTGGATAAATTTTATTATGGATTTATTTTTGGTATTCTTGGGTTTATTCTTGGATTTATTCTTGGGTTGTAATAAATTTTAAGTTAAGATATCATTTTTATTCCGCTATTTTAATTATGTGACCTAATTATAAAGACCTCTTGTCCTTTGGACGGGGCGACATCCCCAGCCCTGGTGGGCCTAGGTAGCGGGGTGTTACAACATCCCACAACCTACGTACCCTAAAAGGAGTAGGGATATCGTCCCATCCTTAAGACAAGTGGTCTTTATAACTAAGTATAAAGAAAATGAAAAGAAATGTACTAAGTTCAAACTTTAATACAACTTAATCTAAACTTATACAAGTCTCAAAAACCACAAATAAAAATTCTTGAAAGAAAATACAATTATAAATCATAATTAAAATGCTCAAGTCTCAAAGCAATCTTAACCTTCAAAGCAGGAACTTTCTAAAACATGATACAAAACATGGTGAGAATTACTTCCCAGTAAGCCCTGTGTTTGCTCAGGTCAAATTGAGAAATATTTAACGTATACAACTTTAAACAAATCTTAGAAAAGATTGCAAGTTATATACTTTTGAATATAGAGTGGTGTTTTACATTTACATTTCTCAAACAAAATTGCACGTTTAGAAAAGAAATAAACACTCTAAAATAGAGGTGACTATGAAACCTTGCATCATAGTCGAAGCCATGAAACTCTACATCATGACCATGTATTGAAAAACCCTGCATCACAATACAAGTGGGTGATCGGCCCATTGGGTAAGATTCTTCTCCATTTCTACACCCTAACTTACCGATTGTCCACTTCTAGAAAATAGTCCACTTGAACTAAGTTGCTAGTTCAGACCGACTTAACTAATCATAATTGGTACTTTATCCAGAAAGAGTTTCTCTCTCGAAGGATGCCTCTACTGGAAGACTTACTCTAACCTTCTAAAGTTAGTTCATACTAGCTTACCCTTATTGAGTACTCAACATATACTGTTTCCGTACAAGGAAAATTCACAAAAGCTTTGTCATTTTGAAAATTACAATCATGGTTAACTATTTTTAGTTTGAATCTTTTATTCAAAAGAGTGAGCATTTTAGTTAGAAACTTTTATTTGAGCAAAACGTGTAGTTTTAACAAGCAAAAGAATGTGTACAAACAAGAGAGAAAAGAAATAACCATGGTTGCATTCCAAATACACATTGCCATTTCATAGCAGAAATCATACTTGACTTGTAATATTTTGTTTGTTTAGCAAACAAGTTTTATGTAAAGACTTACTTGATTCTTGCCTTACAGATAAAGTCCCATGATGTATTAATCGAAGAAACCCAATCCCATCTAGGGAAAATACAAGGAATAAATCATCAACTACTCAACTATACTCATTCAATACTTATATAATGTTAAAATAGCTCAAACAAAATATTGTCTTCATCCTAAGCATGCCATGCCAAAAGTAAAATCATATCACCAACTCTAAGCATTCAAATATGTATACTATACTCAAAAATTCAATAGTGACAGTAGTTCTAGCATTAACTACCAAAGATGTCAGTAGTCATTACTTATTATACTAAATGAATACTCCAAATAATTTTTCAATAGATAATAAATAATGAATTATAAATAAATGATAAATAAATAGTAAGTATTAGATGTTTTTAAAGAATTTAAAATATTAATTATTTAATTAATTGTAACTAAATAATATTAATTATAATATAAAATGGTAATGTGAGCATTTATAGTTGATAGCTATATTTCGCTAGTAGAAAGTCAGAAGATAAGTAATATCTTCTAGTATGTATTAATTAACTGATTGATATTAATAAACAGTAAATGATTAATAAATACTAAGTATTATTGAATAGAAAATATTATTTGGCAATTAGACATATTAAAATATTTGTATTAATGATAACTAAAATAGTAATAACTTTTATATATGGTAGGGTTATGTAACAGCAACTATAATTAATAGCCTATAATTAATATAAATATTTAACAAATAGAGATAAATAGCAACAACAACAACAATAATAATAATAACAATAATAACAACGATAATAATATTTTCAAAAACAATATATGATATTATTTTGGGTATTAGATAATAAATAAATAGTTAATTAAATATAAACAAACAAGTAAATAAGTAAATAAATAATTAAACACTATTGTTGTTAAATTTTACAAATGATAGATACCAAGTTGTATTAGAGAAATCATTCCAATGACTGTACATAATTATTTGGGTCATGAAAAATATTTATAATAATAGTAACAAATATTATTATTAACATTGATAATAATAATAATAATAGTAATAATTATTATTATTAACAACTGATAATAATAGTATATAATAAAAATTTTTAAACGAATCATAAATATCAAATATTTTTTTTTTCCAGTTAATACTTAGAATGGTAATAACATAACATAACATCTGCTTCAAACCTTTATCATCAGATAGCAGCTAGTATCACAATTTATTATTTACATATAGTGCAATCCGAATCCTTTCCTAGTATTAAACCTCCTGGCTTCGCAACGAATATCGACTCCAATAAACAATTCAAATTGCACAAGCAAACCAGTTCTTCTATACAACACAAACCCTGCAGAAAATTCTCTAATAATACAATCTTAAGGATAAGAATTCAGGAAACGCCCCCCTTTTCCCCATCTTACAAAGAACCAAGAAATCAAAATTTAATACACAATGCTACAACCCCCGCCTTACAGTAGTTCCATGCCCAAATATACCAGTTCATACTCAGATCCACATGATTTGTCGTAGCAAAGGAAAAGAGATAGACTTTCCGTTACCTCTACAGAAAGTGCTCACAATCCGTCCTAAGAGAACTGATGATTTCCTTTCTTTGCAAGATGAAGACTTGAATTGCTACAATAAAAGGGGTTATTGAGTAATGAAGAATGGTGTGGATGCACTGGTTTTGACAGAGAGAATCTGGGTTTTGTTTAAGGAGAAAATAAGGAAAATGTAAGTAGTTTGAAGACACAAGTGGGGAGAAGGGAATCAGTGAATGGTGTACCATGGTTAAGAGTGAGTGTAATGTAGAGAAGGAGAGGCTGAAATCCTGAGAAGACAAATAACAATGCAGACGTCTTGTTTTGGTTTGATGCAAAGGAGGCCGAAAGGAAAATGAGTAGATGCTCAGGTGTTCTCGGGTTGTGATAGAGAAGTGAGGGAAAAAGAAAGTGCAACCGAGAAAAAGTGTGTATATCTGCGTATATTAGTTTCCTTGTGCAACTGATATGGAGAGCTTAAGAGTTCTTGGAGCACTGTGAGTATTCTTTTCCTATCTCAGTATCTAATGACTTCGGTTTAGCCGATAGATGGCGATCACCAATGAGAGGGATTGTAGGAGTTTTAGAAATTCAAACTTGGTGGTGATAGAGTTCAAAATGTGTAGCCTCTTGGCCATCGGAATTTTGTTGAGCCAACAGCCTGGACTTAAAAATGGCCGAATAAAGAATACGAAGGAAGATTGAAGTAACAGGAACAAAGCCGGTCAAGGCTTTGCTCAAGCCAGCTCGGGCTATGCGTTGTGCATAGCCGGCCGCGGTTTGTGCATAGCCAGCCCTAGCTTGCCCAAAGCAGGCCGTGGCTTTGCATGATTTTTTTTTTTTTTTTAAGCAAATGGAATTTTGGAGTGGAAAATATAGAGTTTCAAAACAACCGAGCGGATCAAAGACAAGACTTCAGGCCGACAAAAATAGCTAAGCATTTAACCATTTAAAATGAATATGATCAAATATATATAAATATTAATACGTATATGTATATATAAATTGATATAGAGCAAATAATATAAATATCCAAAAGAGAAAAAAAAACTTCTGAATAAATTTGAATTGAAACAATCTTAAGGATAAGAAGGGTTTAAATGAAAAAAAAAAAATCAAAGCTAATTGATTCCCAAGGGATTTGAAGTCTGTTTCCAGTAAATATGCGCTAGGCTTTAATCACTTATTCTACCATAACTCTTGTGTGTTCTATCTTCCAAAATTTCCCATTTCTACCCAAATTTAATGCAAACTACACTTTCTATTTCCAACATTATAATCTAAAATCCTCTTTTCCCAAAACCAAAAATTCTTAATTAGTTCAAATACACTACAAAAACACAAATAAGAAATTTAAAGCCCATAAAAATTTAATTTGGAAATTGAATGCACAAATGATATGCTTATACAATACAAACCATTTTCCTTATCCTAAGGGCAATTTTAGATGGGGTTTCATATGAAGCATACGAAAGTAGTTGAAAAAGACAACAAATGATTCATCACTCCTAATAGTAGGAAAGTATATTTTCAAGATGATACACATAACGCATAATGGATTCCAAGACCAAGTATTAAAGTATTCAGGTTAGAATTAATAATATTCTAGAAGGAGTTAATACTAATTTCATGCTATAGACTGGATGAGATATAGTAGAAAGGAGTTTATTATGTTGGTATTTACTATTGAAAAGTTCATATTAAACCACTTGACTTTTTAGACTTTTGAATAGTCACAATGATTTGCTAGATGCCACTCTTGATTTGGTAAATATAGATCTATTAATTAGATAATTAATAGTTTAATCATAATTATTGAGGATTGCTAATCCTACAGTTGGTTGGACTAGATCATATTTTGCTGCCAATTAATCAGAAAACCTAATAGATCACGCACAATAGAAGATTTAATACTCAAGATATTATTTGATAATATTATAGATTATTTTGTGAGAAGAAAATAATCTTGTGGCGGATTATAAGCTAGTTATAATTTAGAGGGTTTAAGTACAACTATTTGCATAACTCTAAGCCACATAAATATCTATAAAAAACGCACTTAAAGGAGTTAGCCACCATAAGAGAAGTTCTGGAAAATCTTTCTCACAAAACCTTAACTTCTAGTCATCCATTGTTACTCCCAAAAATTAATCCTAGCCGCCGCCAAGCTTGCCAGCAAACTGCATTTTACTTGAGTACAATCTTCATATGGATACTACTAAAGTCGTCCCTATACTTGGGACATGGTGGTTGATTAAGAACAACACAAAAAGAAGGCAGATCAGTGGAGGCAAACTTTATTATGGGTTTAAGTTGACTGTGGTTTTGAGAAACATAAAAAACATTGATCGTGCATCAATATTTCATGGTGGATTGTGGCATTCCTTTTATCGAGAAGTTGAAAATTTTTAAAAGGTATACAATCCCTCCCTTTTCTAATCCTATTAAGCGTGAAATATTCATATTTTTTTTGAACTTTTCCTTGTGTGCATGATTTTGTGTGATAAAAGATGATTTTCTACTTAATATGTGTTTTCTCATGTTTTAGGGTTTCTTGATAAAAATTAGTAGAAATTAGTTTTAATGATATTTTTTGTACTTAGGATGATTGCCTATGCATTTTAGGTCCTGGAACACGTACTTAAGTAGAGTTTTATGTGTTTTTTTAGGGACACGACTTGATTTTGGCCATGCAAAACAAAGAAGCTCCAGGAGATATGCATGGCCAAGTGCACGACTGTGCATGTTCCTATGCATAATAGGAGAATGATTTCAGCACCAAAAGTTTGCAAATTTTAAAAGAAATTGATGTTCTACTAAATGCATGGCTAGAGACACAGTCGTGCGTCTAACCATGCACAAGATGCATGGTTGTGCGTTGAGACTGTGCCACCATTGAGTTGTTTTAAAGATACGGCATGCATGGCCAAGATGCATGCCCATGCATATAGGTCATGCAACCTTCATGATACATGTAGAAAGCCCTAAATTGATATAATGACAGTTTAAACTTCTCAAATTCAATCCATGACGGTTTAGAGACTCTATATAAAGATAGAAAATGTACAAATTCATATATACATCGAGAGACATCAAGATATACATTATACTTCTCCAAAGACATCATTACTTTAGGGAAAAGTATCAAAGAAGGCTAGGAAAGGAGGAGAAGGTAAGGAGGCAAGAAGACTTGAGATTGTAGGCTTTCCAAGTGTTATTTTTCAATATTTCTCTTATTTTTTCTTGTTTCCAAGTTATTTGTTTTAGTTTCTTTTATATTCAAACAATTGAAAGTTTTATCTATGTTTTAAGGCTATGTTTTAATGTTGGTTTTTTATACTTTAAGAATTATATATTGAAGATTTTATCTTTGATCCAATTGAGATTCCCTCTTGAGTATTTATACAATTCTAAGTTTCATGGTTATCAATTGTGTTGAGTTAATTGTGTATGGTTAAAAACCTTTTAATTCACATAATTGTCTTGCTAAGATAATTTGATCTCTTAGTTGATTTGTCTACGTAGCATCTATTACTTGTTAGGTTTTGAGGCTAACTAGCTTAACTAGTAGTAGGGAATTGTATAATGATCAATTTCATGTTTTCGAGGCTAACTGGGCATGTGATTTGATATCGATAATTGATACGTAAATTTTAGGTGTACAAAAATCATCAAATTTAAATCCATCCCTTAGTTAAGTTTTAATTAAAACATTAATCCCAAAATACACATACAGATAAATATACTCATCGCAAGCATAATATAGGGAATTAACGAGTATCGATCCTCAAAGGAACAAGTACACACTAACCACTTTTTATTCATTGTTCAACCAACCAAATAAAGTGATAAAATAATAAAGAGAAAAAATAAAGAAAAAAAGTATGCAACTCAAGGATGTGAAAATATGTAATTTAGACAAAAGCTTTTGAAAATATGATAACGAATTACTTAGCACATATCACAGTCAATTATCGTCTTGGTCTCATGAAGGATTTAATATAGATCCACTTCGTTTTCAATCTATGGAGTTACTATCTTTTAGCTAAATTAGTGAACATATTCTGCCTCAACTAATTTACCCAAAAGATACATTAAAACCAATACTCATATAAACCTCTATATTCTAGGTGATTTAAAATATGAAATTAGTTAATAAATTCATATTCTAGCAATTATCAACCAACCTTTGATTACTCAAGTTCTTAATAATCAAACCCTTTTTCAAGCAAGTTAAAAGATAACAAAATATGAAATTAATTAATTGAAGTCATTACCAGCCCATTTTTCAAACAAGTTAATAACAAAAATGAATTAACCAACTCCATAAGCAAAACAAGTAATCAAATACCAAGAATAATAATCAATTGATCAAAAGACTAAACTAACTCAATAAATCATGAATCCCAAAAATAATGTCAAATTATAATGGAAATATTAAATACATAATTTCTTAAGAAAAAGAAAACAAGCGTAAAAGAAAACAGTCATAGACAAGCCTCCTTCTTCTCCTTTGAAGACTCCTTTGAATAATCTTCCATGATTTTATGAATTCCTCCTTCAATAAGTGATAAAGTGATAAAATAATAAAAAGAAAAAAAAATAAAGAAATATATACAACTTAAGGATGTAGAAATATGTAATTCAGACAAAGGCTTTTGAAAATATGATAATGAATTACTTAGCACATATCACAATCAATTATCATCTTGGTCTCATGAAGAATTTAATATAGATCCACTTCGTTTGCAATCCATGGAGTCACTATCTTCTAGCTAAATTAGTAAACATATTATGTCTCAACTAATTTACCCAAAAAATGCATTAAAACCAATCCTCATATAAACCTCTATATTCTAGGTGATTTAAAACATGAAATTTGCTCAATTTTCAACTCACAAAAATTTTTCACAATTCTCCTTAATCTTTCCTCTCAAAGATCTTTAAACTCTTCATATTCCTTATCACAACTCAAAGCTAAACAAAATTTAAACCCATAATACAAGAGTTAGCCAACAAACTTTTCCTACATTCATCATATTCTCCATATTCAAACTAGATGAGTCATATAATATTCAAACACCAATGCATAAACAAGATTAACCCAAATTCTCAAGTCTTGACAATATCCTATCCATAAACCAAATTTCATAAAAATCCACCAAATGAATGATAAAACTCATATCCAAGTAAGAAAAAGAATTACAACCTTGCTAAACAATGAAAACCTCAAAACTTTTGAAAATAAACTCGAAAATTTCAGCCCAACATATGTATAAATGGAAAATATCTTCAATGTTAAACTCTTCCGCCACACTTAAGCTAGACATTGTCCTCAATGTCCAATAAATAGAACAATGAAAGCAAAGCCAAGAGACCAAAATAAATAAAAAGGAAAGAATAGAGAAAAGAAAAATAATTCCACACACTTAGTTTGATACCAAGAAAACACCAAAATAATTGATAAAAATCTGGACAAAGAATATCACTAAATCACTCCTCCACATTTAAACTGGACAATGTCCTCATTGGCCAAAAATTAACACAAGAAAAAATCTCCAAAGGGACAAAAAATGATAAAGGAGATGAGGGTGAAGCAATACTCCCCAAGTGCAATAAGCTCCAATAGATATCAAAGCTGGAAATAGAGAAAATGGCTAGTCTAAGAAGACTTTATTCCTACCTGCAAAAGAAAACACAAATAAAAGTACAAAGAAAATAATACAAAATAATGACACACCTAAATAAAAACCATAACAAAGCAAATAAAGACACGACTTACTTCACCACACTTAAGATGGAAAATATTTTCCTTATTTGGGGAAAACAACACCTAACAACTCCAAACGCAAAACAAAGATCCAAACTTTTTTCATTCATCATGCTTCCTCATCAAACATTTGTAAAAGAAATTAATGCTCATTGAAAAAGGTAGGTATGATAAAAAGTAGAAATAAGAGAAGGTTTTGAAAAATGGAGGGTGCATGGAAAATAGTAGTTGTAATGAATGTACATGCACGACCTCTCCTTCCATAATATTTTTTTAGACATACAAATTAAGGTTCCAACACAAAGATGTAAATTATGTTTAAAAAGTGTGTAAATATGAGAATCACCACCTATCCTTTCAAAAGATTTGTCACAATTGAAATTTCCCTTTAAACTTAGTAATGTATTTAAAGATGGAATCAAGAAATTCTTGCTTTTCAAATTATGGTCCACAAAAACTAAGTTACCTCCCTTTGAATGGGGTGAATGGTAGAAATTACCACCATCCTCCAAGGGCTTCTTATGATATAGCGTTAAAAGATCTAACTCCTTAAAGTATGGCAAACTCAACACTTCATCAATTGGACCATTTTCTCCAAGAATTGAGAAGAACCTAAGAAATCATGTGACAAAGAGAGATTAAAATTATTAGCTCATAGAAGAGAATTGAATATCTCCCTTTGCCACAATGTGCAATTGTCCCTCATAGCCTCTCATTTTTCCATGGTCAATTGTACGGGCTAGCAGGAACTCAGAAGTCTCCTCAACAATCTTAGCTAATTGTGTCATTTGATCACACAATCGTTAGGAAGCTTCTTCATGCCACTAAAGAAATGAATTTATATTGGCAACAAAAGAATTCTCTAGTGCCTCTGAATGATGTCCCACTAAAAACATCAATGTGAACTTGTAGCTTTGCCAATCTATCATCAATGTAACTTCTTTGATATTGTGCCAAAAAATAATTGTCCATGATAATGTCAACCTCGCACTCAAAGAAAAACAAAAATCAAATCAAAAATAAAAATAAAAATAATAGAAAATAAAGAAAATAAAAAAAAACAAAAGGGAAAAATAAACAATATAATAAATAAAGAAAAGAAAAACACACACATTAAATATATTCACAATCTACATAAACACAAAAGTTAGTAGTATTTACAAGTACAATATGAACTAAGCTAGGTAATAAAGTCACACAATATTACAAACAATAAGATATAATACCAATTTACACAAAAAATATATATACATATTTACATATAGACATATAAACACATAAACACATAAACATGTTAAATTAACAAAATCCAAGCTTTCATGATATTGTTCTTCGGCAACGGTGCTAAAAACTTGATGCGTTAGTTTTTGGGTGTATAAAAATCATCAAATTTAAATCCATCCCTTAGTCAAGTTTTAATTAAAACATTAATTTCAAAATACACATACGAGCAAATATACTCATTGCAAGCATAGTATAGGGAATTAACGAGTATCGATCCTAAAGGAACAAGTACACACTAATCACTTTTCATTCGTCGTTTTATTGACCCAATAAAGTAATAACATAATAAAAAGAAAAAAATAAAGAAATATATACAACTCAAGGATAGGAATATGTAATTCAGACAATGGCTTCTGAAAATATGATAATGAATTACTTAGCACATATGTCAATCAATTATCATCTTGGTCTCATGAAGGATTTAATATAGATCCACTTCGTTTGCAATCTATTGAGTTACTATCTTCTAGCAAAATTAGTGAACATATTCTATTTCAACTAATTTACCCAAAAGATACATTAAACCCAATCCTCATATAAACCCCATATATTCTAGGTGATTTAAAACATGAAATTAGTTAGTGAATCCATATTCTGCAATCATTAACCAAACTTTGATTACCCAAGTTCTTAACAATCAACACATTTTTCAAGCAAGTTAAAAGATAACAAAATATGAAATTAATTAATTGAAGTCATTATCAACCCCTTTTTCAAGCAAGTTAATAACAAAAACCAATCAACTAACTCCGCAAGCAAAACAAGTAATCAAATACCAAGTATAATAATCAATTGATCAAAAGACTAACCTAACTCAATAAATCATGAATCTCAAAAATAATGTCAAATTACAATGAAATATTAAAAACATAATCCCTTAAGAAAAAGAAAATAAAGGTAAAAGAAAGCACTCATAGACAAGCCTCATTCTTCTCCTTTGAAGACTCTCTTGAACAATCCTCCTTAATTTAAAGAATTCCTCCTTCAATGAGTGATTTTCTGATTTGATCCTTGAATTTCCCCTTTTTGTCTTGTGTTTTTCTTGTTTAAATAGGCTTCTAAGATACTAAAATTCATCCCTTAAGAGTTTTGGGCCTAGTAGAGATTAGAAAATACCAAAACTCTTGAAAATTACCAAATCCAAGCAAAAATTGGAAAAATCGCCCACATGGACCAAAGTGGAGCCAACGCCGGCTTGGAGGGTTACGGCTGGCGCCGGCCATGCTCCATTGGCTCGGTCATACTCTATTTTTTGTGCAAAAATTTCCTTATTTCTCTTGAATGGGGCTAGCACCGTTTCGTGGGTCACACCCGACGCCGGCCGTGCTCTAACAACGACGGTTTTGTCGTTTTTTCAGTGTTTTTTGCAATAAAATTATAAAACACCTTTCTAGGGGCAAAATATCAAATATGAAGAAATATGCCTAGTTATTTTAACAAATGTATCACAAAATACCCTTAAATAACTAGAAAAATAGTGATGATTTTAGCCCCTATCGATAATGCTTTGTATGTTCATCAACTTTTTGCTTAATTTATGATCATTGATTAATTTAAGTATTAATGTCTTTAAGAAAAGGTTGATCAATTGAGAATAAGTTAGGAATAAAGTTAGGGATTATTTCCATTTTTGCAAGGATAAAAGATTTAATTCGCTAAGAATGTCTCTAAAACCAATTACTCAAAGTAATCCATCGATGAGAAGTTTCTTAAATTGGTTTCATGACATGTGCCTAAGAACTTGGGAATGTGTTAATTACTCTTAAAGTTTCCTATTTTTGTTTGTTTCTTGTTTCTTAATTTGTTAGGAATAGGATTTGATAGTTTCTTAATTTAATTATTTCTTAATTCAATTTTCCTATATCTCTTTGTAAATACTTGTATATAGCACATCATTAGGATTAGTTAAGTGTTAACAAGAGGATTTCATGTTAATAAAGTGATTAAGTTTTCCTTATTGAGTATACCTCTCATGTTCCTTATGTGATCAATACCTTACTTGCTATTATATTATGTTATATCTTTAGGAGTAGGGTTTAAAATTTGTTAGTGCATAACGATTGCATTTTTTCTAAGAACCCATATTTTTATGTTGTAAAATCCTTCGCAACATAGCCATTTTATTTACATATGAGTGATCCTCGAGTTTGGGTTTCTATTTCCATCCTTCGAAAATTACTTCTGCTATGGTATTGTTCATGCTGACAAAACCCAACAGCTCCTATCCCTACCCCAACCCTAATATATATATATATATATATATTAGACACTACCAAAGGACTAAAATTTTGCATTAGCATGTTTGGATTTATCCTATGTGTTTGAATAGTTCTTCTAAAATCATGCATGAGATTTTGTGGCAATAATGAAATCATGCTTGCATACCTTATTTATTTATTAGCAAAGGCTGATACGATAGTGTGAGTAGGAAAACTCTAGTGCTTGTTGTAATAGAAAGCAATAAAGAAATAAAGGCAAAAACATACTAAACTAATTATGGAATTGAACATATGGCTCCGAAGTATCTAATCATTAACAATATGCTTATGCTAGAGTAATCATTTTATAGATTTACGTGAAAAGTTTTTGTTGTAGAAAAAATGGTTTAGGTGTTACATCTCAAGCTTGCCTGCTAGCCTAATTATAAAGTTAACAACTGAGGCTGGTTAAAAAATAGTTTCTACAAGAACATGGCAAAGCTCATTTTTACCAATCAGAAAGTCAGTCACGTGCTTCTATTTCCCAGGCAGTTCTCTTAAGTGTTTTCAGAAACATACTAAATTGCTACATCCATTTATGCCATTTGTTACTGAAGAGCTTTGGCAAGTAAATCACTATGTCATGAGCAAGCTCTTCCCTAGATGAACTACTAGAACTATCTCATGAAATCATTCCTTATATGTTCACTTCTTTGAATAATGTCTCCATGAAATCATTACAAACCATTATCAGTAGTGGGAAACTAGGGTGTTATAAAAGCAACTGTCCCCAACTTAGAATTGTAAAGATTTATTATTTATCTAATGCAAAGTACACGGTTAGCTTTGGCATCCCTTTCAATGTTTTTAAAAACTCGATGTGGATTTAGTTTTTCTATGTTCAACGCCTACCTTTGAGAGTTTTAGGTGGCTTCAAATCTACTTCTGTAGATAGTCTACCAAATTTAAACGCTTAATTTTGATTATTGTTACAGTGTATTAGTGTTGTGCCTTAGAAGCAATCACTTGTATATTGTATATGACACATTTTATTTTAATGAAAGGCATTATTTATCTTACAGTTTCTTTTGTTTACTTTTAAGTAATAAAACTGTTCGATAAAATTCCTAGTACAACACTGTGTTAAGGAAATCATGCTAGAGATCATGATATGAGATTCCTACTACACTGTATAATGTTAGTACTTAAATAATCCCTAGTCATAGTATTAATGAGATAGGACATTATTAATGTGTTAAGATTAGCATGTGTTAGACTTCCTGATTTGATCAGACGGTGGTTCTCATATCCGTGAGTATTGAGATACTCAAAGTTAACACATGGATGCTTGTTAATGGAACAAGTTCATTGGATGACCTAGCTTTGAGATAATCACATGGATAACTATTTAGTACCAATGATATAATCTCAATATAACAAACGTGCAAGTATCCTTAGACTTAAGATCTCCAAGGTACTTTGTTTGTTGAGCATTGTACTTTGATTCCAATCTCTGGAGCTCGATCGAGGGCCGCTTATAGGATGGATATTAGGTACATTGTGAGGTAAACGAAAGTAGTTGAGATGGTCAATAAAGGATTCACCACTCCTAATAGTAGGGACGAATATCTCACGGCCACTTGTAGGAATTACTACTCAAGAAGTCCTTAGCCAAGGTAATTGTGTATTAGAAATAGTTCCAATTGATACACATTTAGAATAGTGAGTTCCTGGTACAAGTACTATTGTATTCGAGCCAGAATTAATTCTGAAGAGAGTTGGCACTAATTTCGTACTCCAAACCGAATGAGATATTGTATGGTGAAATGAGTTAATTGCACTGAAGTTTGTTATTGAATGGTTCATGTCAAGCCACTTGACTTCCTGAACTCTTGGGTGGTCATGATGTGTTGCTAGATACTGCTCATGATCTGGGAATATGGATTTATTAATTGAAGAATTAATAAACCAATCCTGATTAGAATCAATATGATTAATTCTAATTAATTATAGATTATTAATCTCAAAGACGTTAGGATTAATTCATGTTCTCTACCAATTGACTGGAAAACCTAATAGGTCACACACAATAGAAGATTATATACTCAAGGTGTTATTTGATAATATAGTGGGGTTAATTGAGAGAAGGAGAAGTTATTGTAGACAAATTATAATTAGTTATAATTTATAGTCCAAATTATAATTGTGAGAACTTGAGGTTTCCAATTACAATTAGGGAATTCTAATAGGATTAGAATTCTCAGTTTTGGTAGGGGATTTTTGTGTAACATATAGGTGAGATACACGAAACCCTAGCTAGATTAACACACGAAAAACAACAGTCACGATCTTCTCTCTCTCTCTCTCTCGTTGCTCTTGAAGCAAACAACCCTAGCTACTATCTTTTTCTGCTAGTACGGGAAATTTTGGTGCTTGAGTATTCCTCTGTGTGGATTACTGTTAGAGATAATCACACACTATAATTGTAGTGGTTAGACATTCAACTCTTGTGAAGTTGGATCAAAAGGATTGCTAGATCGCGCTTCGACTTGAAGAAGAAATTTTTGTTCTTCAGACGATCATAGAAAGGTAAAAAACTGTTACCTTTATTATCTTTATATCTTGTTTTCCACATATATGCGGGTCCTGGGATAGTATCTCGTTTTATTCTTCCGCTGCGCCGTATAGGATACGAGCTTGAGATACCCAACACAATGAACCCTCTTTAATTTAGTTTCCCCTTATCTTAAATACACTAAAATTTTTCTTGATCAGATTTTTTTCATCTTTTGTTTCATTTATCTACAGGCACTACCTGCCAAAGAGGAAGCTCTTATAGTATCTAATTGGACATTGACTTCACTTCTAAAGCATGTTGATTCCATAAAAAAATTCGAAAATTTACGTAAGTATTTTGATATCTTCCCACTTAAAACATTGGACATCTACATCACTAGTCCGAAAAAGACTAGTTAGGATATAACTTTATATAAGAGCTAGCAAAACATATATTTGTAGAAATGTTAGAGCAAAATATTTTGTTTAGCTAGTATATCTGCATCCATCGTTGTAAGTTCAGAAGTAATCCCATGTATATTTGTACGTAGGGCATTTTGCTTCATTAATTACCTCAGTACAATTAACTAGAACAATTATAATTAGGTCCCTACATTTTCTTTCATGATTTTTAAATGTGCAAGCAAATTGCATGTATGCTTTAAAGTGTTATAATCAATTTACTGTACTTTTTTTTTTCCTTTAACAATGCAAAGGGAAAAGGAAGTTTTAGCTCTTCTCTCCAAATTGGATTTGTAGAACATCGAATTCAAATATTCCATTCTAGGTCTATTTCTAGCGGAATTTGCTTATCCCTTTTCTAATATTAACATCTATGTGTGGGGTTGTAATGTATGTTTTTATTATATTTAAATGAGGTAATTTGCAGGGGATGCCAATCAATCTATGCATATTGTCACTGGTGAAGATCTAGAGGCCTATCTTCCTCTTGCTGACATGGAGGATATCTCTGCTGAAATTCAATGGCTTTCCAAACATCTTGACAAAATGCAAGTAGCATATGATGGACTCATGGCATAATAAAGTTCACCTAAAGTTAGTATTTTTGTTACTTATTAACTCTATATCTGATCTTTAGCTCTATACACACATCATGACAATTATAGAGTTGACAAAAACTTCATGCTTATTTTGATATTTCAAGTCAATTTAAAAAACTATCAAATTGAGAGGAAATAGTCTATAGTTATACATGGAATTAATGTAGATATGTTGGAATTTAGTTAAATAATTCTTTATTATTTTCATATTTTTTTGTATTGTTTATTCTGGCTTTTCACGTGGCACCAAAAACTAATTATATTTATTCCTTTTAACTACGTCCTGAACAAGTATGTGTTTATGAAATTATTTTGATCCAAACTCTCTTAAGTGAAGTGTTATCTTGCATTTGTCTGTTCTCATGTAATAGAGAAATTCATTCAAAGCTTAATTAAATTTTAATTTAAAATACTAATTTAACTCACATACACACACATTTGGACAATTATATTCATCATGTAGCATAAAGTCTCGTTGGTTAGTATTGAAGAATCTCTAGAAACTGCATCAACTACCCTTATTTCCACCCTTGTTTCATTGTTCCATCAACTAAAAATAGAGAAATAAAGACCCAAACAACTATAAATTACAACTAACTACTAATGAGCATAATAAGAATACATCAACCCAATTACAAGGTAGAGTCTAGAAGATCACAATAGCAAGATGTAAGTAAGAAAGTGAGATTAGCCATGTAATCAAAGTGAATTCCCCCAACAATGATCATGGATCAAACACCACTCAATTAATAGAATCTAAATTCAAACATTGGCAAGGGTGGTCCCCCAATATTACATAACCTACTATCTCTCAAGTAATGAGTTTCTTATTCTTGAGCCCAACCCATAATATCTCTATTATACCAACAAAAAAAAAAAAAAACCCAAGGATGCACTTAAATCAAAGACCCGCAATTACCAAGCCAAAAAGTGTCAAGCCCCTATCTATAAGTGACCCAACTGTTAGTGTTATACCCTAGAGGCAATAATTTGTACGTTGTATATGACACACTTTATTTTAATAAAAGATATTATTTATCTTACAGTTTCTTTTGTTTACTTTTGTGTAATATAACTGTTAGATAAAGTCCTTAGTACAACACTATGTTAAGGAGATCATGATATGAGATTCCTACTACATTGTATGGTGTTAGTACTGTAGGATTTCTAAATTAAATAATTAGATTAAACGCAGCGGAAAACAACAAGAAATCCAAGCCATGGATCACAGGTTTGCAGTAGAAACGGAAAAAGGAGATGATCACGCTTATTACCTCGTGAAGCCAGAATTTAAAATTTTCTTGTTCCAAGAACGCAGGCGCGATCTAGATCGCGAAACCGGTTCACCGTAGCTCAATTGAAGTCCAAATAAGAACTCCCTCTAATGATAATCCACACAAGGTTGAACGCTCACAATCTCACAATTCTATGCTAGTATAATTTAGGAGGCTAGGGTTTAATTAAGAAGAGAGAGGCAAAGAAACGGTTTCTCTATTATTGCGTGAATAGACTATATATCTCTAACCCTAAGGAAACCGTTTCCTTATATTTATAGATTTATAATTACCGCAAAATTGCAACTTAGTCCTTCAACGTCCAATTGTTAACAAATTGTCCGTGAAGTTTACTTAATTATAATTAGGTCCCATGAATTATAACAAACTTATAATTCACCTATAAATATATTCATTTCTCTTAATTAACCCCACAATATTATCAAATAATATATTTGAGCATTCAAACCTTTATTATGTGTGACCCATTAGGTTTCCTGGTCTTATTGGTAGCATAATATGAATTAATTCTAATAATATTAGAATTAATAATCCTTAATAAAATAAAGGATTAAATTTATTAATTCTCTAATTAATAAATCCATATTTAGTATATCAAGAGCGACATCTAGCAATGACTCTTGACCACCCAAAAGTCCAAAAAGTCAAGTGGCTTGACATGAACCTTTCAATAGAAAATTATCAGTGCAATAAACTCCTTTCAACATATAATATCTCATTTGGTCTAGAGCATGGAATTAGTACCAACTCCCTCCAGAATATTATTAATTCTGGCCCGAATATTTTAGTACTTGTTCAAGAAATCCATTACTCGATATGTGTATCAATTGGAACCATTTCCATCACATAGTCGCCTTGGCCAAGGACTTCATGAGTAATGATTTCTACAAGTGGCCTTGAGATATACTCTCCTACTATTAGGAGTGGTGAATCCTTTATTGACACTCTCAACTACTTTCGTTTACTTTACGTTGTACCCAATATCCATCTCATAGGCGGTCCTAGATAAGACTCCAAAGATTAGAATCAAAGTACAACGCTCGATAAACAAAGTACCTTGGAGATCTCAAGTCTAAGGATACTTGCACACTTGCTATAATGAGATTCTATCACTGGCACTCAATAGTTATCCAAGTGATTATCTCGTAGCTAGGTCATCCAATGAACTTGTTCCAAAACAAGCATCCACACGTTACTCCTGAGTATCCCAATACTCACAGATATGAGAACTACCGCTTGATCCGATCAAGAGATATAATATGTGCCAGTCTTGGCATATTAATAATATCCCATCTTATTAATACTATGATTGGGGATTATTTAAGTACAAACACTACATAGTGTAGTAGGAATCTCACATCATGATCTCTATCATGATTTCCTTAACACTGTGTTGTACTAGGGACTTTATCTAACGGTTTGTACACATATTTAGACAAAACAATCAAACTAAAAGATAAAGAATGCCTCTTATTAATTTAATATGTAATATACATAGTAAAAGTGATTGCCTCTAGAGCACAACACTAATAAACTCTCACTTGCACTAGAGCCAATCATTCATGTATCGAATACCAAATGACTCAACATGTTTATCATGTTTTTTCTGGGAAAGCGCTTTAGTGAGTGGATCAACTATGTTCTGATCCGTGGGAATTCTCTCTATCTTTACATCTCCTCTATCTATGATTTCTCTAATCAGATGATAGCGTCTAAGTACATGCTTGGATCGTTGATGAGACCGTGGTACCTTTGCTTGTGCAATGGCTCCATTGTTGTCATAATACAAAAGTATCGAATCAACAATGTTGGGCACCACTCCAAGTTCAGTGAAGAACTTCTTAATCCATACTGCTTCTTTAGCTGCTTCAGAAGCTGCTATGTACTCTGCTTCAGTAGTCGAATCGGCAGTAGTCTCTTGTTTGGAGCTCTTCCAACTAACTGCCCCACCACCTAATGTAAATACGTAGCCAGATTGTAATTTGAAGTCATCCTTATCGGACTGAAAGCTGGCGTCAGTATACCCTCTTACTTGTAAATCACCATCTCCATATATCAAGAATGCATCCTTAGTCCTTCGTAAGTACTTAAGGATATTCTTTACAGCCGCCTAGTGACCTTCTCCAGGATCAGATTGGTATCTACTCGTCAAATTAAGAGCACACAATACATCGGGCCTAGTACATATCATAGCATACATGATAGACCCAATTGCCGAAGCATATGGAATTCTACTCATGTGATCCCTTTCAACTTGTGTCTTTGGAGACATCGACTTTGAAAGGCTTACACCATGTGTCATAGGTAAGAATCCTCTTTTGGATTGATCCATGTTGAACCTTTTTAACACTTTGTCTATATATGTAGACTGTGAAAGACCTAGCAACCTTCTAGATCTATCTCTATAGATCTTTATTCCTAAAATATAGGTTGCTTCTCCAAGGTCTTTCATGGAGAACATTTTGGACAACCAAATCTTCACTGATTGAAGAGTGGAAATATCATTTCCTATAAGCAATATGTCATCTACATAAAGCAATAGGAAAATAACTTTACTCCCACTAATGTTCTTGTACACACAAGGTTCATCCATGTTTTGAATGAAACTAAATTCTTTAATTGTCTCATCAAAACGAATATTCCAACTCCTAGATGCTTGCTTAAGTCCATGAATGAACCTTTGCAACTTGCACACCTTTGTGCCATCTTTGGATATGAAACCTTCAGGCAGTGTCATATACACTTCCTCAATCAGGTTTCCATTAAGGAAAGCTGTTTTCACAACCATTTGCCAGACCTCATAATCGTAATGAGCGGCAATGGCTAGGAGTATTCTTATGGATTTCAACATTGCGACTGGTGAAAAAGGTTCGTCATAGTCAATACCTTGTCGTTGACGATAACCTTTTGCTACCAAGTGAGCCTTATAGGTAACCACATTACCATCCATGTTAGTTTTCTTTTTAAAAACCCATTTACACCCTATAGGCTTGATTCCTTTAGGTGGATCAACCAAAGTCCATACTTGGTTGTCATACATGGAATCCATCTCTGGCTTCATAGCTTCGAGTTATTTGTCAGATTCTGAACTATTCAGAACATCCTCGTAAGTAGTAGGCTTATCCTCATCTATGAGCAATACGTCATTATGGTCACTTATGAGAAATCTATATCTCTCAGGTGCCACTCGTATCCTACTTGACCTACGAAGCTCTTGTGTGCTAGAAGGTTCATCTATTTGAATAGATACAGGTTCAGATGGTTGATCAATATTTGTTTTCTCTTCTTGAACTTCACTAAGTTCAAGCTTGCTCCCACTATCTTCTTTGAACATGTGCTCCTTCTCTAAGAAAAAAGCATGTTTTGAAACAAAAACTTTATTTTCAGAAGGAAGATAGAAGTAATATCCAAACGATTCTTTTGGATATCTAACAAACAAACATTTGGCAGACTTACTTTCAAGTTTGTCTGACATTACCTTTTTAACAAAAGCAAGGCAACCCCAAATCCTTAAATGAGATAACTTTGGTCTCTTACCAAAGAATAACTCATAAGGAGTGGTATCAACCGTTTTTTACGGAACTCTGTTTAAAATGTAAACAGCAGTCTTCAGTGCGTACCTCCAAAACGATTTTGGTAAGTCTGCAAAAGCCATCATGGTCCTTACCATGTCTAGAAGAGTTCGATTCCTTCTCTCAGATACACCGTTATGTTGAGGTGTATATGGTGGAGTCCATTGAGATAATATTCCATTATCTCTTAAATAACTTAGAAACTCTTGACTTAAATATTCACCTACTCGATCGGATCTAAGAGCTTTAATACATTTGCCAAGTTGTTTCTCTACTTCATTCTTGAAGTCTTTGAAACAGTCAAAGGCTTCAGATTTGTATTTCATCAAATACAAATATCCATATCGAGAATAATCATCAATAAAGGTAATAGAGTATTGATAACCTCCTCTTGCTTGTATTGACATTAGGCCACATACATCTGAATGTACGAGTTCTAATAACTCTTTTGCCCTTTCTCCTTTTCTTGAAAAAGAAGTTTTAGCCATTTTTCCAAGTAAACAAGATTCGCATGCGACATATGATTCGTAATTAAATGACCCTAAGTCACCCAATTTGTATAACTTAGACACACGTTTTTCATTTACATGGCCTAAGCGACAATACCATAAGTAAGATGAGATTAAGTTATCCTTTTTATGTTTCTTTTTACTTACATTGAGAATTGGATTATACATGTCTAGAACAAATAAACCATTGATCAGAGTTGCAGAACTATAATGAATATCATTTAATGAGAAAGAACAACATTTATTCTTAAAACTTAAATGAAATCCAAATAAGTCTAAACAAGCAACTGAGATAATGTTTTTCAACAAAACTGGTACAAAATAACAGTTTTGTAGTTCTAAAACTAATCCAGAAGGTAGATTGAGATGATAAGTCCCCACAACTAATGCAGCAGCCTTTGCTCCATTTGCAGCTCGTAGGTCCACGTCACCTTTCTCTAACCTTCTACTGTCTTTTAGTCCCTGTAAATTATTGCATAAATGAGATCCACAACCGGTATCCAATACCCATATCTCATTATTAAAGGCAGTATTAATCTCAATCATAAACATACCAGGATTAGAAGTAGAAGTGCTTGCAAGCTTCTCCTTCTCCTTCTTTTCCTTCACAGTCTCCAAGTAGGCCTTGCAGTTACGCCTCCAATGGCCCATTTTGCCACAATGATGACATGGGCCTTTAGGGGCAGCCTCCTTCTTCTTGACACCTCCTTTGGGCTTAGTAGGAGTGTTTTTCCTCTTCTTCTTAGAAACATTTTTCTTAGAAGATGAAGAACCTACTAACAAGATTGCCTTATCATCCTTTTTCATAGAGGACTCAACAGTCTTAAGCAGATTGATTAGCTCAAGTATGGTGATCTCAATATTATTCATGTGGTAGTTGATCACAAACTGCGAAAAACTACTTGGTAATGATTGTAGAATTAAGTCAATACTTAACTCATGATCCATTACGAACCCAAGAGACCCAAGCTTTTCCATGTAGCCCAACATCTGTAGCCCATGAGTGGCCACTGAAGCACCCTCAACCATCTTAGCATGGAACAGTTGTTTAGAGATCTCATATCTCTCTGTTCTAGCTTGTTTATCAAACAACTCTTTAAAATGAAGGATTATCGATTGAGCATCCATATGCTCATGCTGTTTTTGCAACTTAGGAGACATTGACGCCAGCATGATACAAGATGCTGTGTCGCTATCTTCTTTGTGCTTCTTGTGGACAGCATGCTCTTCAGCAGGAGCATCTTGAGCTGGAGGTGGCGGAATAGGAGCTTCTAGCACGTAGAGCAACCTTTCCGACTTGAGAACGATTCTCAAGTTTCTATACCAATCCAAATAGTTTGATTCAGTGAGCTTGTTTGTTTTCAAGATGCTACGCAAGTTTAGGTTTGTCAACATGATGCAAATGACCTAGATGTAAAGATAGAATTATTAGAACATGTATATGCAAATGCAATGCAATTAATTAGGTCTTTAATTAAGTGCATAATTATTTCACTATTTTACTCAAACCAATAGCCCTCACTATTAACTTGGAAAAGCCCGTTGGAAACTTTCTTAGTAGATCAGTATCCAAATTCCTTAAGAATAACCTTGGGTTAGCCCAACAAGCCACTCTTAAGTTCAGTGGTAGGTATCCAATACCAATTACATCAAAAAGTAGCTACTGAATCATTGGGCGATTAACATCTTTTAATCATTAAAGTATCCAATACTAGCCCAACTTTGCCTCTAATTTTCTTTATACTTGGGTTAGCCCAACCGGGATAAAGAAATTAGTTAAATCCAACCCATTAACATGAATTTAAATTCTATAGCTTGAACATACTCGATGTCAAGTAGGCTTGGGTTTGCCCAACAACCTAGTCTCGAAAAAGAGCTCTCGTTCTCACTATATTAATGGAAGGCATTAGATTTAATATTATTTGAGGGATTTGTTCCTTTTAGTGGTCTCATCGTTAGGTATGCATACAATTTATCAATAAGCAGCATAAATTGATAAACATGGTAATAAACAATTACGTGGCATGGTTATGGACTTTCTAAATTAATTTCCTCGAGCCACCAAGGAAATTAATATGGTCAACCCTATGTGTTCATGCATGATACAAGTAGAGGGTCTTACCATCTCACCTTATTTTGAATGCCATCTTCAAAATCTTAAAAATAAAATTCTACCTCAATCTAACCTATATAATCTAATTACATAATTTCCTAAAAGGAGAAACCTCGAGTTGCATTCGAGGGGAGTTAGATGAGAAGAGAATTACATCAGAATTGAGAGAAGGCAGGACACGCAGGCCCTATTTCATTAAAATAAAGCGGTAAATTATGCATGAACAGATATATTTGGTCTTAGTCCATAACCATCCACCATGCTAGAAAAACATGCTTAAAACAGTAAGCATACAACATCCAATGCACAAACATCCAAAATCACCATTTTGGATAGCTTTGGGTCAAAAATCAAATTTTTGGAAAATTTTAGGCCAAAATTAAATTTTAGAAAATTGTGGGTCCTGCTTGTAAATAAAAAAATTTAAAATTTTTTTTTTCAAAATTAAGGGTTTCAAATAAATTCTAATCATTATTAGAATCTATTCTCAAAAGGAAAAATAAGAAACCCAAAAAATAAAAATACTTTTTTTTTTTACATCGAACAGAAACCACCGCGTGCGGCTTGGGCAGCTATAGTGCCCCCAAGCCGCAAGCGGTTTGGAGACAAATTCTCCAAACCGCCTGGTGGTTCTTCCAGGCCACTCGAGGCTTGAATTTTCTGGAAAATTTTGTTCAATTCAGGGTCGTTCCTAGATCAATCAAAACTAATTTTTGACGTTGATCTTTATTAATCTTTATTAACAAACCATTGTGATCATTCTCACAATCAATTTAACAATCCAAATTGTTAAACGGAAGACTTAATTACAAGATGAACATCAACTGAGGCCAAAACGCTGAACACAGATGCAGAACCATTCTGCAATATTTTCAAAAACATAAAACCCACAACGCAGAAACGATTTCCGCAAGCCAGATTATTCAAAACAAAACCTAGATGATTACATACAAACCAACAGACATGATCATAAAATTAACATGCTACAATCATGCAATTTACATGCTTGAACAATTCAAAGCAATAAAACATCCCATTAAAACACAAACCCGTAGGCTTTGATACCACTGTAGGATTTCTAGATTAAATAATTAGATTAAACGCAGCGGAAAACAACAAGAAATCCAAGCCATGGATCACGGGTTTGCAGTAGAAACGAAAAAAGGAGATGATCACGCTTATTACCTTGTGAAGTCGGAATTTAAAATTTTCTTATTCCAAGAACGCAGGCGCGATCTAGATCACGACACCGGTTCACCGCAGCTCAACTGAAGTCCAAGTAAGAACTCCCTCTAATGATAATCCACACAAGGTTGAACGCTCACAATCTCACAATTCTATGCTAGTATAATTTAGGAGGCTAGGGTTTAATCAAGAAGAGAGAGGCAAAGAAACGGTTTCTTTGTTATTGCATGAATAATCTATATATCTCTAACCCTAAGGAAACCGTTTCCTTATATTTATAGATTTATAATTATTGCAAATTGCAACTTAGTCCTTCAACGTCCAATTGTTAACAAATTGGTCCTTGAAGTTTACTTAATTACAATTAGGTCCCATGAATTATAACAAACTTATAATTCACCTATAAATATATTCCTTTCTCTTAATTAACCCCAAAATATTAGCAAATAATATATTTGAGCATTCAAACCTTTATTGTGTGTGACCCATTAGGTTTCCTGGTTTTATTGGTAGCATAATATGAATTAATTCTAACAATATTAGAATTAATAATCCTTAATAAAATAAAGGATTAAATTTATTAATTCTCTAATTAATAAATTCATATTTAGCATATCAAGAGCGACATCTAGCAATAATTCTTGACCACCCAAAAGTCCAGAAAGTCAAGTGGCTTGACATGAACCTTTCAATAGAAAATTATCAGTGCAATAAACTCCTTTCAACATACAATATCTCATTCGGTCTAGAGCATGGAATTAGTGCCAACTCCCTCCAGAATATTATTAATTCCGGCCCGAATATTTTAGTACTTGTTCAAGAAATCCATTACTCGATATGTGTATTAATTGGAACCATTTCCATCACATAGTCGCCTTGGCCAAGGACTTCATGAGTAATGATTTCTACAAGTGGCCTTGAGATATACTCTCCTACTATTAGGAGTGGTGAATCCTTTATTGACACTCTCAACTACTTTCGTTTACTTTACGTTGTACCCAATATCCATCTCATAGGCGGTCCTAGATAAGACTCCAAAGATTAGAATCAAAGTACAACGCTCGATAAACAAAGTACCTTGGAGATCTCAAGTCTAAGGATACTTGCACACTTGCTATAATGAGATTCTATCACTGGCACTCAATAGTTATCCAAGTGATTATCTCGTAGCTAGGTCATCCAATGAACTTGTTCCAAAACAAGCATCCACACGTTACTCCTGAGTATCCCAATACTCACAGATATGAGAACCACCGCTTGATCCAATCAAGAGATATAACATGTGCCAGTCTTGGCATATTAATAATATCCCATCTTATTAATACTATGACTGGGGATTATTTAAGTACAAACACTACATAGTGTAGTAGGAATCTCACATCATGATCTCTATCATGATTTCCTTAACACTGTGTTGTACTAGGGACTTTATCTAACGATTTGTACACATATTTAGACAAAACAATTAAACTGAAAGATAAAGAATGCCTCTTATTAATTTAATATGTAATATACATGGTACAAGTGATTGCCTTTACGGCACAACACTAACAAGTACTTAAATAGTCCCTAGTCGTAGTATTAATGAGATAGGACATCATTAATGCGTTAAGATTAGCATGTGTTAGACTTCCTGATTTGATCAGGCGGTGGTTCTTATATCCGTGAGTATTGAGATACCCAAAGTTAACACGTGGATGCTTGTTAATGGAACAAGTTCATTGGATGACCTAGCTATAAGATAATCACATGGATAATTATTTAGTGCTAGTGATATAATCTCAATATAGCAAACATGCAAGTATCCTTAGACTTGAGATCTCCAAGGTACTTTATTTTCTGAGTATTATGCTTTGATTCCAATCTCTGAAGCCAGATCGAGGATCGCCTATGGAATGGATATTGGGTACATTGTGAGGTAAACGAAAGTAATTGAGAGGGTCAATAAAGGATTCACCACTCCTAATAGTAGGGGTAAATATCTCACAGCCACTTGTAGGAATTACTACTCAAGAAGTCCTTGGCCACGGTAATTGTGTATTGAAAACAGTTTCAATTAATACACATCTAGAATAGTGGGTTCCTGGTATAAGTACTATTATATTCGGGCTAAAATTAATATATATTGTATGGTGAAAGAAATTAATTGCACTGTAGTTTGTTATTGAAGGATTCATGTCAAGCCACTTAACTTCCTGGACTCTTGGGTGGTCATGATGTGTTGCTAGATACTACTCATGATCTGGAAATATGGGTTTATTAATTGATGAATTAATAAACCAATCCTGATTAGAATTAATAGGATTAATTTTAATTAATTATGGATTATTAATCTCAAAGACGTTTGGATTAATTCATGTTTGTTACCAATTGATTGGAAAACCTAATAGGTCACACACAATTGAGGATTATATACTCAAGATGTTATTTGATAACATAGTGGGGTTAATTGCGAGAAAGAGAAGTTGCTATGGCCAAATTATAATTAGTTATAATTTATGGTCCAAATTGTAATTGTGAGAACTTGATGTTTCCAATTTCAATTAGGAAATTCTAACTGTTTTAGAATTCTTAGATGGAGTATTTTCAGCAGGATTTTCCGTGATATATATGGGATATGTGCACGAAATTCCTGGTAGCATAACACACAAAAATAACTCCTAAAACCCTAGGGGATACACGATCGCCTCCTCTCTTCTCTCTCTCGTTGTTATTCATAAAAGAAACTCTAGCTGCCATCCTGGTTTCTGCTAACACAGAAACATCTTGGTGCTTGAGAGTGATCCTCCGTGTGGATTTCTGTTAGAGATAATCACACACTATGATTATAGTGGTTGGACATTCAACTCGTGGTGTTTGATCAAGAGGATTGTTGGATCACGTCTTAACTTGAAGAAGGAAAAATTTTATTTTTCAAACGCTCAAAGAAAGGTAAAGCTATTACCTTTGTTCTCTTTATGTCTTGTTTTCCACACGTATGCAAGTCCTGGGATGGGATCTCGTTCTTATTTTTTTGCTGCGCTATATATGATATGTGTGAGATACCCAACAACCCAATACATCACAAAGTTCCCCTCTCCTAAATCCTTTCTTAAGTTCATCACGGAAAAATAAATCTATTAAACCTACATAAATGGGTACCCATCTCATAAATCCATTTCCCAATTTCAATACATGAGAACAACCTAATCAATTAATTCAATCAACAAGCCCAAGTGATAGAATATTCAAATAGAATTCAATAAATCGAATAATAATACAATACAAGACCAAATTAGAGTACAACCCTTTAATTACAATTAGATCTAAGCAAAATAAACACCACCAAATCTAAATTACAAAGCAAAATAAAAAGGGAAAACTTAGAGACAAGTGCCCTTCTTCTACTTTGGATTTTTCTCGGGATGCTCCTCTTTTCCTCCAATCTAGCTTTGATCTTCTCTTCAAGCTCTCATTGATGTTTTCAAGAGGTTTTTAGATGTGTTTCCCAATTGGCTCCCTCAATAAATTGACCAAGATAAGGGGTATTTATAGGTTCCCCTTGAAAAGTCCTAAAATCTACTAAACAAGGGCTTTCTACGATGTTGCACAGTGCCATGAAAGGTATTATACACGGTAATGTGTATGCTTCCCATTAGTTGTATCAACTTTGAAACGACATCGTGGAACTTGACTTTGAATGTGTAATGTAATCACGCACGACTGCGTCAAAAATGAGTTGAACAGCACCATCGGCTCCTAAATGTTTGATACTTCTAAAGTCTAAACATGCATAGTGCCGTTGAAAGTGGTGAAATCCTAGTATTTTAACTTTAACATTCAAGCAATGCCACGACGACGTGTATGGGTCAGCTCGACGACACCATGTAGCTTCAGTAAAGTTCTTTTATAGTCTTTTTCTCTTTGATTCCACTTCTAATTTCAAATTATTGCAACCTGCATCAAAAAAGGAGAAAATAGGGAGATAAGTAGCAATCTATAGAAAATTCTAACGACTTTACAGCACAAATGATACGTAAAATATGCATATAACAAGAAATTATCACTCTCCCGCACTTAAGTCTTTACTTGTCCTCAAGCAAATGAGAACTAAATACCTCAAGCAAATAATTTTTCTCACAAATCAAATTTTTCACAGGATAGGATTTTTGAAAGAAGTTTGGCAAATATGGTAAAAGTGTTATCTCTCTTTTGATTTAAAAATCCAATCTAACACCTAACTGGTCAAGCCAATTTTTGTGCAAACTAATATATTGAGATAGATATGACTAAAGCCATCAAAGTTGAATAAAACAAGTTTATACTTATTTAACACGTTCCACCCCATTTTCTAAGTTAAGAATACAAATCAAGTGATTTTTATAAACAGGGAATAATAAGCTAACTTAAGTTCTCTGACTTCTAAAGCTACGCAATCATAAATAGTAAACAGAGGATTAGTCTATATTCTTAATTTTGTAGGGTAATGTAAATGCCAAGTAGAGATTAATAAATAAGTATTTTTCAACATTTACATTACTCTCATTAAACTCTCATTTCTTTTCTAGGTAAGATAATGCAAAAGCCTGGTAAAGATAAGTGGATAATAATTTTTTGGCTTTTGTTTTACCTTACTCTATTCTCTGGTTTTCTTACCCCAATCCACATTTACTTAAACCCAAAGTTAGAACTAGCTAGAAGATCATAGAATATAAATAATCCAAAATTCCCAGTTTATACTTCATCACAAGTTTCTCATCTATTCCCAAGTGAAAAAATGTCATAATGTTTACTAATGTCTAGACCTTGCACTTCCCCAAGAATAGTTATTAGAAGCCAAATTTTCAATGAGATCGAATACTTGTTCTGGGGTCTTATGATTGATGGAACCCTCTGCAGAAGAGTCCATCACTTATCGTGTTGCAAATGTAAGGCCATTAAGAAAGATGAGCATCTGCATTCCTAACTTAAATCCGTAGTGTGGGTACTTTCTCAATATCTCCTTGAACCTCTCCCAACTTTCATACAAAGGTTCAGAATCTAATTGTTGAAAGGTAAATATTTTGTTTCTTAGTTTGGATGTCCTAGCTGGAGGAAAATATTTGGCAAGGAATTTTTCAGCTAGAGCATTCCAAGTGATGATGGAACCTGTGGGTAAAGACTTTAACCAAGATTTAGCTTTTCTCTCAAAGAAAAAGGAAAAGGTCTTAGTTTTATGGCATCTTTAGAAACACCATTCATCTTAAATGTATCACAAATTTCAAGGAAACTAGCTAGGTAGGCATTGGGATCTTCTTCAGGTAGCTCATCAAATTGGACCATAGTTTGGACCATGTAGATGATATTAGGCTTTTTTTCGAAATTATTCGCATCCACCCTAGGTCTAGTGATACTCAAGCCTATGCTCGAGATTGCAGGTTTCACAAAGTCCTCCATAACCTTCCTGTTGTTTCCAGCATTGTTATTTTGCACACCGTCCATATCTGTGAGTGAGTTCCTTTTGACTGTTCGGCGGATTTTTGATAATGTTCTTTCAATTTCAGGATCAAAATCTATTATGTCACTTTTAGATTGTCAGGTCATGTACCAACGCTAACACCTAGAAAAGACAAGAAAATTAGATAACGGAATTCACAATTCAAACAAAATTAAAAGAACAAATTAGTCAATTAAACATCAGTCAAAGTTAGTAAATTAGATTACAAAGATACACACGATACAAAAGATGGCACTTTTTTGCAAAAAGAACAATTGTACAAATTTACATATTTACATGGTTAAATCAACAAATTCCAAACTTTCATGATATTGTTCCTTGGCAACGGCGCCAAAAACTTGATGTGTATGAATTTGGGTATAAAAATCATATAAAAATAAGTACATTTTCAATCAAGTTTAAATTAAAATGTTAACCCCAAATTACACATATAAGCAAGCGTACTCATTATTAAACATAGCATAAGGTTTAAAACGAGTATCGATCCTCAAGGAACAAGTATGCCTTAATCACTTTTCTTTCATTTTTTAACCGATTCAATAAAGTGAAAAAGAATTAAAAAAATTAAAATAAAATAAAAGAATATATACATGTTAAGGATGGAGAATTATGTAATTCAAACCATTATTCTGACACAAATAACCTTAAAGTACTCAATCATTATCATAACTAATCATTCTCTTAGCATCATGAAGGATTAAGATAGATTCACTTCTTTTCCAATCCATGAAATCAATATCTTCTAGACAAATTAGTATCACATATCATGTCTCAACTAATTCACCCAAAAGATGCATTAAACACAATCCTTGATTAAATTTTCATATCCTGGCAAATTTAAAACATAAAATTAACCAATGAATTCATATCTTGACAGACATCAATTAACCTTTAATTACCCATTCTTAGCAATTAACCATTTTTCCAAACAAGTTAATAGATAACAAATATGAAATTAATGAATTGAGACCACCATCAACCCATTTTCCAAGCAAGTTAATAGAAAAACAACAAATTAATTTCGTAATCAGTATAAGTAATTAAATACCAAGAATAACAATCAATTAATCAAAAGATTAAAGTAATTCGAAAAATCATGAATACCTAAAATAATATCAAATTACAATATAACAATTAATACATCATTGTTCAAGAAAAGAAAACAAAGTTAAAAGAAAGCACTCATAGACAAGCCTCCTTCTTCTTTCTTCGTAGACCCTCTTGTACAATCTTCCTTGATTTGAGTGATTTTGTTGTTTTACTCCTTGAATTCCTCCATTTGACTTATGTTTTCCCTCTATTTATAGGCTTTAGAAGTGCCTAAACTCGTCCCTCTAGGGTTTCTGGCCGATTAGAAGTAGGAAAATACTAAAACCCTGCCAATTGCCAAAAAATGAGCACGAAATTTGAGGCACCGCCTCTGCACTAGTGTGCAGCCGGCGCCGCTTATCTTGTATAGGGCTGACGCCAATTGTGTTTTGCCTTTCTATCCGTTCGCTGATTTTTCATGATTTTCATGCCAAGTCTTCCAGATTATAGCCGACGCCGGCTCTATTCTGTTTCGCTACGTTTTTGCCTTATTTTACCCCTAAAATCTGAAATAATGCACAAAATACCTTTTCAATGGTAAAATCTCAAATATGAAGGAATATGACCAGTTATTGTACAAAATGGTCTCAAATAACTAGAAAATATATAACTAATTTAGGCCCTATCAACACTGCTTGGAATATAAGGATAATCTATGTTTAAAGGATATAATAACCCATTTACATTGATCCATGCTATACTTGATCAATATCTTGTCAATATAAGTAGACTGAGATAAGCCTAACATTCTTTGCTTCCTTTGTCTAAGAAGCTTAATACCAAGAATATAGCTAGCTTCTCCTATGTATTTCATGCTAAATTAACTAAATAGCCAAACCTTAATAGATGACAATGTCCCTACATCATTTCCAATGAGTAGAATGTCATCTACATAAAGTACTAAGAAAATTACTTTGCCATTGTCTGATTTCCTATACACATATGGTTCATTTACGTTTTGAATGAAACCATAAGCCTTCATAGTTTCATCAAAACATATGTTCTATGCTCGCAACACTTGCTTAAGTCCATATATGGACTTCTTAATCTTACTGACTATTTGTTCTTGACCTCTAGCAACAAAACCTTCTAGCTAGGACATATAGATGGTTTTGCTAAGATAGCCATTTAAGATAGCCATCTTGACATCCATTTGCCATATTTCGTAGTCATAATGATATGCGATGGCTAAGAGAATGTAGATAGACTTAAGCATAGCTACTAGTGAAAAGGTTTCCTCATAATCGATCCATTTTTTCTGAGTATAACCTTTATTAACCAACCTTGCTTTATACGTTTCAACCATTCCATCCATACCCCTCTTCCTCTTGTATACCCACTTACACTTAATTGGTTTTATCCCATCAGGTGCAGTAACAAGATCTCAAACATAATTGAGGTACATAGACTTAATCTCGATATTCATGGCTAGCTGCCATTTGTCTGTATCAGCATCAACAATGGCCTCCTCGTATCTAGTGGGATCTTATTCCTGATGATCATAGACTAGATTATAGATTTCTCCGTTTTGGAATTCTTGTGATCCTCCCACTACGACGAGGCTCAGTTTGTATAGGAATATCCGGTAGTGTTTCTCTTGGTTCCTCGATGGGATTGTTAGAAGTACTTAAAGTTGCATCAGTGACCAACTTCATTTCTAGCTCTAATCTACTTGAACCCGTGGTGGATGTAACTTATTCATCTTCTAAGTATCTAACATTAGTACTAATAAGTGCCTTATGCTCTTGAGGATAATAGAAATATCCACCTCTCGTTCCTTTTAGATACCCAACGAAGTAGCATAACTCTGATCTTAGTTCTAGCTTACTTCCTTTTGTCAACACATAAGTTGGACAACCCCATATCTTGAGATGGTTTTAATTGGGCTTTCGTCCAGTTCACATCTCATAGGATGTTTTAGGTATTGATTTGGAAGGCACCAAGTTCAAAATATATGCCGATATTTCTAAAATATATCCCCAAAAAGAAATAGGAAGAGACGCATGACTCATCTTACGTCTGACCATTTCCATTAAAGCTCTATTTCTTCTCTTAGCTACTATATTCTGCTAGAGAGTCCTAAGTGTAGTTAACTGAGATACTATGCCATGATGTACCAAGTAATCCTTAACTCACTAAGGAGGTACTTTCCACCACGATCCGATCTCAAAGATTTAATTAATTTACCTGTTTAACGCTCCACTTCATCCTTAAACTCTTTGAATTTATCAAAAGAGTCAGACTTGCACCTCATCAGATAAATATAAGCAAAACGAGTGTGATCATCTATGAAAGTGATAAAGTACTCGTAGTCTCCCTTAGCTGATGTAGTCATCAGACCACAAACATCCGTATGAACTAATGCTAGTATTTCCGTGGCTCTATCCACCTTTTTGGTAAAGGACCTTTTGGTCACTTTACCTTTAAGGCAAAATTCACACTAAGGCTATTCTTCCAATTTCAATGAACTTAAAGGTCCATCATGGATTAGCCTTTGAATCCGATTAGAATTTATATGTCCCAATCTTAGATGCCACAAATACGAGTCATTTGATATGATCTTTTTTTTATTATTATGAGGTTCAGTTTGAATATTATTTATTTAATTTCTAATAGTATGTATATAAAAAATATTTTCATACATGTTTCTTGTACAAATTAAATTACCATTTCCACTGATGGAAACACGAAAGTGGAAAGAAACAGAATATCATTGATTCATTAATTTAGAAACTAAAATCAAATTCTGTTTAAAACAGAAAACATATAACATATCTTTTAAAAATAACTTCTTATTACAATAAAAAATAAGCTTAAGATCTCCTACTACTTCAGTCCATATTCTTGTTCTATTCCCTACTTGAAGTCCATGCTCACTCTTACGGAGTCTCCTTGTCCTTCTAAACCCCTACAAGGAGTTACAAACATGGTCAGTGGCTCCAGAATCAACTATCTAGGAAGATGTTGATCCAACCATCAAAATAGACTCTAGATATAGAGTAATACCTGAAGTAGACTTGGCTAAGAAGTTCGAACAATCTTTCTTCCAATGCCCCTTCTTGCCACACTTGTAACATTTACCTTTAGGCTGCCCGTTGGGCTTGACATGATCAGATGCTTTAGATTGGGTTCCTACGTTGATCTGGACCTTCCTCTTCTTAAATTTCTTAGGCTTTGCCTTAATTCTAGAAGAAGTAGAACGAGAGACCAAAACCTTTGACATGGGCTTCTTGATCTTCTCTGCCACTTGGAGCTCTTTCATAAGCTCTATGAGATTTATATCCAATTTGTTCATTGTGTAGTTTAACTTGAACTATGAATATGAATCAGGTAGAGTTTCAAGAACCATGTCAATTTGGCTCTCAGGATCTATTGTTGCACCTAGGACCTCGGCCTCCTTGAAGTAGGCAATCATCTTGAGCAAATGTTACTTTCGGATCGGTTCTTGTCAGTAAACATGGTACGCAATGATAAATCCATATCGTACGCAGTGGCTATATGCTCATACTTAGAGTGGATCACACTAGACATGGAAGGCAACATATAGTACTTAGCCATCTCGTCAGCTTTCTTCTATGCATTCTCGGCCTCTAGCTCCTAATCAGTGGAATCTTTCCCAGTTACATGACAGGGATCCGTAAGAACATACTTGTACTCCTCAACAGTGAGTACTATGTTCAAGTACCTCTTTCAGTCCACATAATTTGGTCCTGTTAACTTATTCTTCTTGAGAATGATTGACAATGAACTGAAACCAGACATTTCTGAAATATTGCAAAAAACATTCATTTAGTTTGTAAAAAAAAAAAATGCACATTTCTTTATATTATTTCATTAATAATAGATAACTCTTAAAACCATTATCAATAATATAAATAGTTTGGCTCTTAGAAAAACTAACAGAGCTTCGTAGGAAGATTAATAGCATTCTAAGTTAAATGTATAACCATCACGAATCAAAACTTCCTTAATAGGTAATGATCTAGAAAAAGTTCCACCGATAGAATAGCCACTGATTCACAACACCTACAGGCAATCCAGTGCTAAAAAACTCCAATGTAGGTTGGTCGATCCTAGCACATACCCTAGGCTTTTAGTTTTTACTCTTCCATTAGTTCTAGATACTTGTGAAAATCCATCCTATAAGGGGTCATGCTCAAAATGACACAAGAAAATTCACTATCTCTAATGCGAGTTGTGACAGAAGCCATGGGGTCATTGGAACCATTTTCCCACTTAATCTTTTATTGAAAAATAAAGTTTTAGGACCAAAAATATTTTCTATAATCTTATGGCTTCATTAACTTTAGTAAAAAAAAAAACTAAAATTCAATATTATTCTCTATGTCAAGGATTAAATCATTTGAGAGAATAAACTATGAATTTATTTTACTCTTCTAAGTTAATAACCAAATAAAACTTTATTAAATAACCTCAAGTTTAACATTATTCTCTATTGCAAGGATTGAACCCTTTAAAAGAATAACCATGAACTCTTTTATTTTAAAGTTTTTTAGATTGAAATGTTTTATCAACAACCGTTCTATCTAGTGAGACTTTGGTCTCACAAGAAGTTGTGCATTTGATCACAAAAATGAAATAAGCATGATAACAAAAGTAAACTTTTTCATGCTCAAACTATTCAGTTATTCCTAAGTGACCAAATAATAGATTAAACATCATAAATTTAAAAATTAATGATCTTGTTTAATCCTAAGGTGGTTCTATCATTTACTACTCATTTTCATACAAATTATTCATCTATAGATAAATAAAACAATTGCAAAAAAATTGAGGTATAGAACTTCAACAGTGCTCTCTCTTTTCTTGGACAAAATTGCGCGCATCCGCCTTCTGGGTCTACCCTTTTCCTTTTTTTTTTTTTTTTTTTGGGCAGTATGAACCTAGCACCGAGTCCATTCTTTTCTCCATCCGACTGAGCAGAATGGACCTAGTGCCAAGTCCATTGGGTACCCAGCGCCGGGTTTGTTCTGGAGTTTGCCAACTTCTGAAAAATCCTTTTCAACCATTTTTCACTCCTCAACCATTCCATCAACCATGTTCTTCAGTCCCCAATATTTACAGGTTAAGAAAAATGCAAAACTGGGCAAAAAACCATGCCTTTACAAGTACCTATGCTTTTAAACACAAAGCGTACATAACATCTACTCAAAACCAGAAAAACAATGGCAAAAACCATTAGAATACAAGATCCTATGCCTCTAAACGCGAGGCGTACATGAGATCTAAAAACCAATGTATAAGGGATCACATGAAATCATAAAAGATTCATTTCTCATAGTAAAGGAACCACCTTTTCTAGTTTTTTAACCCTAGTACATGATCCTAGATGAAAATGTTGGCTCTGATACCAATTTAAACGATAAAAAATGGAAAACATCAAAGAAAACCCAGCGAAAACTTTTCAGTTTTTCGATCCACATCTAAGAGAGAGTACTTACTTGTCTTGTTTGGTTATGGATTAACCAACAAGGTGCTGGGTTGCACTGGATCTTGTGATGAAAGGGGAGAAGGAGGCCTCAGTGGTTCGACCGGTATTTTTGCCAATCTTCTACTCTTATGCATCAAACTTCTCCAAGCTTTTTCTCTTAGTCTTTTAGAGTATGACTCTACCTTGATTTTGGGTTAGCTTGGTGAAAGCTCCTTTAGATAACCAAGATCCACTCCTAGAGAGAAATGAGATTAGGAAGAGAAAACACAAGAGGAAGAGTGGCTGCACATACAAGACGGAGAGAGCTAAGGTTGGGAAACTTTTCCATCTCTTTCCTATATATTTTGGTTACCATAGGGCTTAATGAAACCCTAGTAGGTCAAAACACACTAAGCCCTAATGGGCTTGGTGTTGGGCTCATAAACTAATCATTTTTATTATCTTTTCTAGGCTTTATCAAATACCCAAGACAATTTTCAATTGGACTTTTAATATATGTCAACATATATCAACCCAATGAAATAATTTATTCCAGACCAATTTTCTGAATTCATTAATTATCTTTTCTGGGCTTTATGATAAATTCAAGACTAATTAATTAATTCTAATTGGACTCTTAAAATAAAATGTATTTCTCTTCTAAATAATTATCCATGAAGCCCAAATTGTGTCTTGACAACACCAAGATAACTTGAGCTACTCTGGGGACTAAGAGATATATTATTCATAGCTATTAAAATGACTAAAATGCCTTTACCATCAAATAACTGCATTTTAGCGTTTTAAATATTCCTATTTATCACTATATGGACATATTGACCCCAAGAATAATATTGCTAAAATAATTCCTCTGACTTACGGGTGAAATGACAGAAATACCTCTTTATGTAACACTTATCAATGAGATAAGATAAATATACTAACACCCATCTCAATGACATCTACCATCTTTAGATTTCTAGTCCAATAATCCATAACTCACTCAAATGTACTTGCTTATCATTGGAAGCTACTCAAAAGCACACATTTTAGAGTCATGTACCCAGGGCCCTGGATTATTAGATTATCTTGGACAATACAAGGGAGTAATTTAACTTCACAAAATGAAGTATAGAAACTCTGTTGCATGAATCCGTCTTAACTAACTAGAGTAATACACCCAACGTATAAGGTTATTGATCTCACAAAAAAAAATCTCAATCTCACCTAACATGCATTAAAGCACAAGACCCTAGCTTCGCCAAACCATTAACTCATACTCAAGTATAAAGGTGTCCGTCCACGCTGTAGCAGTAATAGTTCGGTAACTATAATTATAGTACTTTAAGAGAGACCACTACTACAGGTCCAGTTCTACGTATTCATAATAGGCTTATACCAATGATGTAAGTGATCTACTTACTGATTTAAGGTAAACCATTTCTCATTGGAACTCATGGCATAATAGCCTTATCTTGATTAAATGCCCAATTCTATCAAACAACTAAGAACTCAATTTTACTTGTATGACAAGTACCCATAGTCTATACCTTACTGTGAAGAACGACCCAACATATAGACTATTACTTGTCACACTTGGACTTTAAATGTGCAATAATATAAGAAACAAATCAAATTGAATGAATTTAGTGGACCTGGCACCGGGTCCATTGGGCCTACCTGGCGCCAGGTCTACTATATTTTTCAAGAACTTTGGCTGAGCAGAGTGGACCTGGCACCAGGTCCAATGGACCCACCTAGCGCCGAGTCTATGTGTAATATATATATTTACACAGAATACATAATCTTTTTGGGTATACTTTCCAACAAAACTTGGATCAATAAACCTTGTTAAGCTCTTGCCTTTTTTTTGTCATGGACAATAACATGCCTACAAAGGAATATATGCTAAAGTAGAGTATATAATATTGTGTATTCTTTAGCTATTTTGCTTACATAATTGATCAAACTTGAGATTCTAAGAAAAATTTCACAAAAGAAAAAAATACATGAAAGTACCGTGTGCTTTGTTTTCCAACCTTAATTCAAAGCAGAGGTATATGTGAAAATGGAACCCTATCCCTACTCTTCCAACTCCAACCCCTCCAATGCCCTCCATCCCAGTCTCTCTCCTTTTCCTACCTTTTACCAACCACCATTCCATGAAAACAACAAGAAAGGAAAACCTAAGCTTAAAATCTATTTTAAGGAAAGAAGAAAGAGGGATTTTTTTTCTACTTTTCTTTTGTCATTTTGGGTGTGGATGAAAAGTTAGCCTCCATGGTGGAATTCATATTCCATGCCTCTTGTTTCAACTTGTCACAAAATGATGATTGATAGCTTTTGTTGTTGGCATTAACAAATAGCCACAATTTCTTAATCCTTGTTTTTTATTCATAGTTTCAAACTATACTTCTATCAACAGATAGAAAAAATGATTTTTTTTCTGGGAATTAGTTCTTGGTTGGGGTTGTTTTTTGTTAGGGTTGTTTTCCTGGGGCTAGTTTGCTGGCATGCATAAGTTTTACTGCTGGGTTATCACTCACACTATGGTATTATCATTGTCATTTACACTATTTTTCTATTTTTTAATCCTAAAGTTGTGCTATGTATGTGTCTATCATGTTTTTGCCTAAAAAATGATTTTTTTGGAAACTAGTTTTTTGCTAGAGTCTGGGGCTATTTTTGTTGGGGCTCTTTTGCTAGCATGCAAAAGTTTTGCTATTAGGTTATCATTCATACTATGGTATTGTCACTGTCACAGTCTAGGTGCCAAGAGGAATTGCAAAAAGAAAATGAACTAATTGCAAATCAAACACCTAAAGAGGAGCAACCTAAATTAGTTAACAATGTTGATGTTTGGTTGCGAGTTGTAGGACCGCCAAAAAAAGGCAATATAGTATATGTCATAGGATCCCTCAATTCAAGTTGCCTAGAGAAATCTATTGCATACATGTCATCATTTTCTTCATCTTATTCATCAGCACAATCTTCAAAATATGGCCAAAGGTCAGAATTTCAAATTGTTAACGAGTTACTATACAAGTCTATTCAAGAACCACACAAAGCGAATGAACGCTTACAATCTAAGGTGAATTCCCTAACCTCAAAAGTTAAGGAACTCAAAGGACAATATGTTGGGTATCTCAGGCTCGTATCCTATACGGCACAGCGGAAAATAAAATGAGATACCCTCCTAGTATCCGTCTATGTGTAGAAAACAAGACATAAAGAGAGTAAATGTAATAGCTTTTACCTTTGGGTGATCGTGCGAAGAACAAAATTTTCTTCTTCAAATTGAGGCGCGATCCAGCAATCCTCGTGATCAACCTCCACGTGAGCTAAACGTCTACCCACTATAATCACAGTGTGTGATTATCTCTAATAATAATCCACACAGAGGAATACTCAAGCACGTAGTTTTCTGTGCTAGCAGAAATTCTAAGTGGCGGCTAGGGTTCTTCTTCAAGATCAAATCGAGAGAGAAGAAGAGAAAAAAATTTGTGGCTGTTGTTTCTTTTGTGTGTTGTTCAGCTATTAGCTAGGGTTTTTCGTGTGTTATTAGCTACTATATATCACACGAAATTCCCTTCCCAAAACTGATAATTCTAATCCAATTAGAATTTCCTAATTGTAGTTGGAAACATCAAGTTCTCACAATTACAACTTGTACCACAAATTATAACTAATTATAATTTGTCTACAACAACTTTTCTTTCTCTCAATCAACCCCACAATGTTATTGAATAACATCTTGAGTATATAATCCTCTATTGTGTATGACCTATTAGGTTTCCCAGTCAATTGGTAGAGAATATGAATTAATCCAAACGTCTTTGAGATTAATAATCCATAATTAATTAGAATTAATCCTAGTAATTCTAATCAGAATTGGTTTATTCATTCATCAATTAACAAACTCATATTCCCAAATCATGAGCAGTATCTAACAACACATCATGACCACCCAAGAGTCCAGGAAGTCAAATGGCTTGACATGAACCCTTTAATAACAAACTTCAGTGCAATTAACTCCTTTCACCATACAATAACTCATTCGATTTGGAGTACGGAATTAGTGCCAACTCCCCCCAGAATTAATTTTGGCCCGAATACAATAGTACTAGTACCAGGAACCCACTACTCTAGATGTGTATCAATTGGAACTATTTTCAATACACAATTGCCTTAGCCAAGGACTTTCCGAGTAATAATTCCTACAAGTGGTTGTGAGATATTCGCCCCTACTATTAGGAGTGGTGAATCCTTTATTGACCCTCTCAACTACTTTCGTTTACCTCACAATATACCCAATATACATCCCATAGGCGGCCCTCGATTGAGCTCCGAATATTGGAATCAAAGTACAAAGCTCAGCAAACAAAGTACCTTAGAGATCTCAAGTCTAAGGATACTTGCACGTTTGCTATATTGAGATTATATCACTGGCGCTAAATAGTTATCCATATGATTATCTCAAAGCTAGGTCATCCAATGAACTTATTCCATTAATAAGCATGCATGTGTTAACTTTGAGTATCTCAATACTCACGGTTATGAGAACCACCGCGTGATCAAATCAGGAAGTCTAACACATGCTAGTCTTAACGCATTAATGATATCCTATCTCGTTAATACTATGATTAGGGACTATTCAAGTACTAACACCATCCAGTGTAGTAGGAATCTCATATCATGATCTCTATCATGATTTCCTTAACACGGTTTGTACTAGGGACTTTAACGAACAATTATATTACTTAAAGTAAACAAAAGAAACTGTAAGATAAATAATGCCTTTTATTAAAATAAAATATTATATACAATGTACAAGTGATTGCCTCTAGGGCACAACACTAACAAACTCCTACTTACACTAGAGCCAATCATTCATGTATCTAATACCGAATGACTCAACATAACAATCATGTTTCTTTTGGGATAGTGCTTTCGTAAGCGGGTCAGCTATGTTCTCATCCGTGGGAACTCTCTCTATCTTTATTTCCTTAGCTGCTTCAGAAGTGGCTATGTACTCAGCTTCTGTCTTAAAGTTGGCAATAATCTCTTGTTTGGAATATTTCCAACTTATTGCCCCTCCGCACAACGTAAATACGTAGTCGGATTGTGATTTGAAATTATCTTTATCAGAATGAAAACTGGCATTAATATACCCGTTTATTTTCAAACCACCTTCTCCATATATTAAGAACATATCCTTAGTCCTTCATAAGTACTTAAGGATATTCTTTACAGCCGCCCAATGACCCTCACCAGTTTCGGATTGATATCTGCTCGTCAAACTGAGAGCATAAGATACATCGGGCCTAGTTCATATCATAGCATACATGATAGATCCAACTGCCAAGGTATATGGAATCTTACTCATGTGATCCTTTTCAACTTGTGTCTTAAGAGACATCGACTTTGATAGGCTTACACCATGTGACATGGGTAAGAATCCCTTTTTGGATTAATCCATGCTAAACCTCTTTAGCACTTTATACATGTATCCAAACTGTGAAACACCAAGAAACCTTTTGGATCTATCTCTATAAATCCTTATTCCAAGAATATAGGTTGCTTCTCCAAGATCTTTCATGGAGAATTATTTGGACAACCAAATTTTAACCGTTTGCAAGACAGGTATATTGTTTCCTATTAGCAATATGTCATCTACATAAAGCAGTAAGAAAATGATTGCACTCCCACTAACCTTCTTGTATACACAAGGCTCGTTTATATTTTGAATGAAACCAAACTCTTTGATTGTTTCATCAAAACGGATATTCCAACTCCAAGAAGCTTGCTTAAGTCCATAAATGGACCTTTGCAGCTTGCACACCTTTGTGCCATCATTGGATACGGAACCCTCAGGTTGTGTCACATACACTTCCCCAGTCAGATTTTCATTAAGGAAAGCTGTTTTCATATCCATTTGCCAAATCTCATAATCATAATGAGTAGCAATGGCTAAGAGTATCCTGATGAATTTCAACATGGCTACTGGCGAGAAGGTTTCATCATAATCAATACTATGTTGTTGACGATAACCCTTCGCCACTAGTCGTGCTTTATAGGTAACTAAGTTACCATCCATGTCCGTTTTCTCCTTAAAACCCCACTTGCACCTAATAGGTTTAATTCCGTTAGGTGGATCAACTAAAGTCCATATTTGGTTGTCGTACATGGAATCCATCTCTTACTTCATGGCCTCAAGCCATTTGCCAGATTCTGAACTATTCAGAACATCTTTGTAGGTAGTAGGCTCATCTTCATCTACGAGTAATACATCAATGTGGTCACTAATGAGAAATCCATATCTCTCAGGTGCCACACGTATCCTACTAGATCTACGAGGTTCTTGTGTATTAGAAGGTTCATCTATTCTCTCAATAGATGTGGGGTTAGACGGTTGATCCTCGTTTGTTTGATCTTCATGAACTTCACTAAGTTCAATCTTACTCCCAATATCCTCTTTGAGCATGTGCTCCTTCTCTAAGAAGACGGCATGCTTCGAAACAAAAAATTTATTTTCGGAAGGTAGATAGAAGTAATATCCGAAAGATTCTTTCGGATATCCCACAAACAAACACTTGTCAGACTTACTTTCAAGTTTGTCTGACTGTGGCCTTTAGACAAAGGCAGGACAATCCCATACTCGCAAGTGAGATAACTCTGGTCTCATACCAAAGAACATCTCAAATAGGGCAGTATCAACCGATTTTGTCGGAACTCTGTTTAGTATATAAACAGAAGTCTCTAGTGCATACCCCCAAAAGAATTTTGGTAGGTCTGCAGAAGCCATCATGGTCCGTTCCATGTCTAGAAGGGTTCAATTCCTTTTCTCAGATACACCGTTATGTTTAGGTGTATATGGCGGAGTCCATTGAGATAATATCCCATTATCTCTAAGATAACTCAGAACTCTTGGCTCAAGTATTCTCCTCCTCGATCAGATCTTAGAGTCTTAATACTTTTGTCAAGTTGTTTCTCTATTTCATTCTTGTAGTCTTTGAACCTTTCAAAAGCCTCAGATTTGTATTTCATTAAATACAAATACCCGTATCGTGAAAAGTCATCGATAAAGGTTATGAAATAGTTAAAACCTCCACTTGCTTGTATTGACATTAGGCCACATACATCAGAATGTATGAGTTCTAATAACTCCTTGGCCCGTTCTCTTTTTCCTAGAAAAGGATTTCTAGTCATTTTACCTAGTAAACAAGACTCGCATGTGCCATATGATTCATAATCAAATGACCCTAAGTCACCAAGCTTGTGTAACTTAGAAATATGATTTTCATTTACATGGCTCAAACGACAATGCCATAAGTAAGAGGTGTTAGACTTATCCATTTTAGGTTTCTTATTGTTTATATTGAGAACTGGATTATCCAAGTCTAGAACATATAAACCATTAACCACAGTTGTTGAACTATAATGAATATCATTCAATGAATAAGGACAACATTTATTTTTAAATATTAAATGAAATCCACATAAGTCTAAACACGTAACTAAGATAATGTTTTTCATTTAAACTAGTACATAATAATAGTTTTTCAGTTCTAGAATTAATCCCGAAGGCAGGTTCAGCTCGTATGTCCCCACAGCAAGTGCAGCAACCTTTGCCCCATTTGCAGTACGTAGGTCCACATCTCCTTTCTCTAGCCTTCTACTACTCTTTAGCCCCTATAAGTTATTGTACAAATGAGATCCACATCTGGTATCTAATACCCATATCTCATTTCTAAAGACAGTATTTCTCTCAATTATAAACATACCTGGAGAAGAAGTAGAAGTGCTTGTAACCTCTCCTTCTGCTTCTTGGCCTTGATGGTCTCCAAGTAGGCTTTCCAGTTACGCCTCCAGTAGCCCATCTTCCCACAATGATGGCATGGGCCCTTGGTAGCTTCGTCCTTCTTGTTCACACCACATTTGGGCTTCATGGGAGCCTTCTTCTTCTTCTTCTTCTTTTAAACTTTCTTCTTAGAAGAGGAAGATTCTACCATTAAAACCGTATTGGAATCCTTCTTCATGGAGGACTCCGCAGTTTTGAGAAGATTGATCAATTCAGGAATGGTAGACTCAATCTTGTTCATCTAATAGTTAATCACAAATTGTGAGAAACTATTAGGTAAATATTGTAGAATTAGGTCAACACTTAAGTCAAAATCCATTGTAAACCCGAGAGATCTAAGCTTCTCTATCAAGCCCAGCATCTTCAGCCCATGAGCCACAGAAGAACCCTCTGCCATTTGCAACAAAATAGTTGCTTTGAGATCTCATATCTCTCAGTTCTAGCTTGGGCATCAAACAGCTCTTGAAGATATAAAATGATCGATTGAGCATCCATATGCTCATGCTGTTTTTGCAACTCAAGAGTCATGGATGCCAGCATAATACATGATACTGTATCACTATCCTCCTTATGCCTCTTGTGGACAGCATGCTCATCAGCATGAGCATCTTGGGCTGGTGGTGGTGGAATAGGAGCATCTAGCATGTAAAGCAGCTTTTCCGATTTGAGAACGAAACTCAAATTTCTATACCAGTCGAGATAGTTTGATTCGGTTAACTTGTTAGTTTCCAAAATGCTACGTAAGTTCAAGTTCGTTGACATGATGCAAATGACCTAGATGTAAAGATAGAGAGCATTAGCTACTTGTATATGCACATAATATGCAAAAAATTAGGACTTTAATTAAGCGTATTTTTACTCTACTATTTTACTCAAACCAATAGCCCCCACTACTGATTCGGGAAAGCCATTGGAAGCTTTTCTAGTGGACCGGTATTCAAATTCCTCAAGAATAACCTCGGGTTTGCCCAACAAGCCACCCTTGAGTTCATTAGTAGGTATCCAATACCAATTACATCGTATATAACTACCGGATCATTGGGTGATTAACAGCTTTTAATCTTAAAGCCTTTTGGGCTACCCCAACTTTTTCTCTAAATTTCTTTATGCTTGAATTTGCCAAACCAGGGTAAAGAATTTAGTTAAACCTGACCCATTAATCAAGAATTTAATTCCAAATGAATTCAATTCTATAGCTTGAACATGCCCAATGTCAAGTAGGCTTAGGTTTGCCCAACAACTTGGTCTCGAAAAAGGACTCTCGTTCTTACTATATTAATTGAAGGAATTATGTTTAATATTAATTGAGGGATTTGTTCCTTTTAGTGATTTCGTTGAATGGCATGCATAAAAATCAATAAATCACATAATTGATAATTATGGTAATAAATCGATTACGTGGTATGGTTATGGACTTTTCCTAAATTAATTTCTTTGAGCCATAAAAGAAATTAATATACTTAACCCTATGTGTTCATGCATGATTTATGTAGAAGGTCTTACCTCCTCGCCTTGTTTTGGTTGCCATCTCCAGAATAAAATAATTCTACTGCTATTTAACCTATGTAAACTAATTACATAATATCCTAAAGAGAGAAAACCTCGAGTTACATTCGAGGGAGTTAGATGAGAAGAGAATTACACAAGAATTTTAGAGAAGGCAGGACACGCAGGCCCTATTTCATAAAACCAAAACTGTAAAATGCATGAATAGATATAATTGGTTTTAGTCCATAACCATCCACCATACCATTGATTATTCTTAAACAAAATAAACATGTACTTTTTTCTTTTCCAAAATCACTATTTTTGGAAAAATAAAAAAAATTCTAAAATCACCATTTTAGAGAATACATCAATTTTAAATTTTCAAAATCGTTGTTTTGAAGAACAAAATTGATTGTCTCAAAACTAATTTTGAGAAAATTACTTTTGGGTCCCGTCTCTCATCAAATGAGGTTTTTCCCTTTTAAAATTTTGTTTCGGGAAATTTTTTTTAAATAGCTGGAAGTTGCAAATAGAGAAGAACTAGCGCCGGTTTGGAAGTTGGAGCCGGCGCCGGCTCTGTTCTGGTTTCCAAAAATTTTTCTCTTCGAAAAACAAATTTCAGACATCGCGAATAGAATGGAACCAGCGCTAGCTTGGAGGCCGGAGCCGGCGTCGCCTGTGTTCTGCAACAATTGCGCGATTTTCAAAAAATTCCAGAAACAATTTCTGGTGCTTTCTTCTTCTGCAAATTTTCAGTGAGAATAATTCTTAGCAGTATTTTCTGTTTTGAAGTTCTAAACAACAACCAATTTGTTAGTTTAACGAAAATCAAAATGGAAAATTAAGATGAAATGGAGGGCAACATCCATGTTGCAAGAAAACGTTTTTCCTGCAGAAATTTTCAGCACCAAAGAAAGCATCTTTTCGAAATACGCTGTGACTTTTACACAATCATATTGTACTACGACCCAACACATAAAGATCGAAACAATTTCGACTCGAGTGAAAACGATTTTCACAGCAAACAAAGACAAACACAAAAACAGTTTTTCATGCCAAAACAATGTCCGTAGACCACACATAGCATGGCTCTGATACCACTGCTGGGTATCTCAGGCTCATATCCTATACGGTACAACAGAAAATAAAACGAGATACCCTCCCAGGACCCGTCTATGTGTGGAAAACAAGACATAAAGAGAGTAAATGTAACAGCTTTTACCTTTGGGTGATCGTGCGAAAAACAAAATATTCTTCTTCAAATTGAGGCGCGATCCAGTAATCCTCGTGATCAACCTCCATGTGAGCTAAACGTCTATCCACTATAATCACAGTATGTGATTATCTCTAATAATAATCCACACAGAGGAATACTCAAGCACGTAGTTTTCTGTACTAGTAGAAATTCTAAGTGGCGGCTAGGGTTCTTCTTCAAGATCAAATCGAGAGAGAAGAAGAGAAAAAAAATTTGTGGCTGTTGTTTCTTTTGTGTGTTGTTCAACTATTGGCTAGGGTTTTTCGTGTGTTATTAGCTACTATATATCACACGAAATTCCCTTTCCAAAACTGAGAATTCTAATCCTATTAGAATTCTCTAATTGTAATTGGAAACATCAAGTTCTCACAATTACAACTTGTACCACAAATTATAACTAATTAATTTGTCCACAACAACTTTTCTTTCTCTCAATCAATCCCACAATGTTATCAAATAACATCTTGAGTATATAATCCTCTATTGCGTGTGACCTATTAGGTTTCCCAGTTAATTGGTAAAGAATATGAATTAATCCAAACGTCTTTGAGATTAATAATCCATACTTAATTAGAATTAATCCTATTAATTTTAATCAGGATTGATTTATTAATTCATCAATTAACAAACCCATATTCCCAGATCATGAGCGGTATTTAGCAACACATCATGACCACTCAAGAGTCCAGGAAGTCAAGTGGCTTGACATGAACCCTTCAATAACAAACTTTAGTGCAATTAACTCCTTTTACCATGTAATATCTCATTCAGTTTGGAGTACAGAATTAGTGCCAACTCCCCCCAAAATTAATTCTGGCCCGAATACAATAGTACTTGTACTAGAAACCCACTACTCTAGATGTGTATCAATTGAAACTGTTTCCAATACACAATCATCTTGGCCAAGGACTTTCCGAATAGTAATTCCTACCAGTGGCCGTGAGATATTCGCCCCTACTATTAGGAGTGGTGAATCCTTTATTGACCCTCTCAACTACTTTCATTTACCTCACAATGTACCTAATATCCATCCCATAGGTGGCCTTTGATCGAGCTCTAGAGATTGGAATCAAAGTACAAAGCTCAACAAACAAAGTACCTTGGAGATCTCAAGTCTAAGGATACTTGCACGTTTGCTATATTGAGATTATATCAGTGGTACTAAATAGTTATCCATATGATTATCTCAAAGCTAGGTTATCCAATGAACTTGTTCCATTAATAAGCATCCATATGTTAACTTTGAGTATCTCAATACTCACGGTTATGAGAACCACCACCTGATCAAATCAGGAAGTCTAATACATGCTAATCTTAACGCATTAATGATATCCTGTCTCATTAATATTATGACTAGGGACTATTTAAGTACTAACACCGTCCAATGTAGTAAGAATCTCATATCATGATCTCTATCATGATTTCCTTAACACAATGTTGTACTAAGGACTTTATTGAACAGTTATATTACTTAAAGTAAACAAAAGAAATTGTATGATAAATAATGCCTGTTATTAAAATAAAATGTATCATATACAATGCACAAGTGATTACCTCTAGGGCACAACACTAACACAAGAAGCTTCACGAGCTGGTTCTTTTTTATTTTATTTCATATTTGGACTTATGAAGTGGACTATTATTTTAAGCTAATTACAAATTAACTTTATCTATTATTTATTTCACATCAGAGTTTAATGTACTTGTAATATAAATGGTAGCTGGTTTAGATAGTGTTTCAAATATATGAATTATGGATACGAATGTACTTTTGATTTGGATGTACTATGTTTGATATGGATATACTTTTAATATTATGTAGGATTGCATTATTAAAGATGTGAATTATTGATTATATAGTGATAATGTGATTTTATTTACCAACAGAAAATCTATTAGTATTTTAGTTACCAACAAAAATCTATTAGTGTTTAGCAATAGAAAATCTATTGGTACTTACCAATAATATAACATTTTTGTACTGTACCAACTGAATTTTAGTTGGTAAGCTATCAATTGGCGATTTCTACCAACTAAGCATAAACTAAATTGTTTATTGTTAATATATAGTATTTACGAACAAAACAAATATGCCAACTAAGGAACTGTTGAAAAATTACCAACCAAATTACCAACTAAATATTAATTGGAAAAATAAGCTAACTAAATTACTAGCTATAGAATTAATTGAAAATTTTCCAATTACTTTACCAACCAATTAGTTAATTTTTTGGTAACTTAACAAAATTACCAATAGAAAATACTTAACTCTAAAAAAATATTACCAATTGAAATTTAATATTACCAACTGTGAAAGCTATTGGTTCTTACCAACTGACTTGAAAAAAATCTTATTAGTAACAATTTTCAACAAGTGTTTTACCAACATACTGAATTCGTTTAGGAATCTATTGGTAATCCAAATAAAATGGCAGCTATACGACTATCATATATAGTTTATTATAAAAGATAGACCATCATATATAGTAAAGCAATTACTGTGGTCAGTTGTATAAAATAATTATATAAGAAGGCTTCTTAGGACGTCGTTGTTTTAAATATTAATTACGACGATTTTGTTAGGATGTATGCCCTCTTAGACTAGGTTTCTATTATAAAAATCAAATGTTTTAATAAAAGAATTTATTTTCAAAAATTGTTTGTGAATTTACAATTTTATTTGTGCACAATTACGTTTGGAAAAAACACATTGTGTTTAAGTAAGTGGTTCATGTGAATGGAGGTCTTTCATAGTAAGGTATGGATCACGGGTTACTTAACACATAAACATTCATTCTTAACCGATTGAAGAGAATGGGAATCTCATCATGTTTAGGGTATTATGTTGTGAATTCTAAATGGGGAATGGGTTACCTTTAGCCAGTGAGTAGTCTACTCACTTCATGACATAAGCGTATTTTAAATACGTAGAACAGGACCTGTAGTAGTGGTTTCTAAAAGTACTATATGGTAGAAACCTAGACTACTACCGCTACAGCATGGACTAGTACTCTACGACTTAAGTATGAGTTGATGGTCTGACGAAGCTGGAAGCATATACTTTGATATGCTATAGTTGAGGTTCTATCGTAGGACCAATATACTTGCATGTTGGATATGTGTGACTAGTTAGTTAAGACAGACTTGTACAAGATAGTTTCTATACTATATCACCCCTTGTGGTTATCTAAATGATTTAAATATCCAGGGCCTTGGGAAACATAACTTGGATGTTTGCTTTAGGGTAGCTCCCTTGAAAGCGGAAACAATTCAAGAAGTCGTAGATCATTAAACTAGAGGCTTAAGGATGGTAGATATCATTTAGAGAGGTGTTAGTACACTTCTTCCTCTCTGAATGTACGGCGATGTATAGAAGGGTATTTTAGTCATTACACCTGTAGGTCGGAGACTTTGCTAACACAACATTGTCCTTGGGGTCAATATTTCTTTATGGTGATATTAGAAAATATTTAAAATATAAAATACAGCTATTTATATTGCAAGAGTATTTTAGTCATTTTAGTAGCTAAAGCGGTGTGTCTTTTGATTTCCAGTATAGACCGTGAGTCCTAATTAAATACGGGCTAAGGAATTGATCTTAAATTAAATGAAAATTATTTCATTTAAGTAGCCTGATTTAATTATTGGGTTAGAATAAAATAAGGGTCCATGGAGAGAGAATTAATTAAATTAGTTTAGTAGGTTAATTAATTATTCAGGGCTTTGGCCCAGTTTGAATAATTAAAGATTAACCTGGGACTAAACTAATATAGGCTTATTTATTGGACTAGTTTATTTGGGTTGGAAAATTAATTATTTGTTGGGCCATTAACTTGGTTCTAACTAGAATAATTAATTAAGCCCAATAGGCTAAATTAAGAGTTCAATGGCCCAGTCCAGTTTAACATAGGGTTTTATTTAGGTTTAATAGGAGGATTGGAAACATCATTATTGACATAACACACATACTCTGAGACGGCTTCTTCTCTATAGAGCCAGACATCTCTCTCTCTCTCTTTCCAGAAAAATTCCCTAGCCTGTTAGTTGTTCACCAAACGGTAGTTAGGCAGGTCATATACTAGAAGACAGCGGCATATGGGGTTGATGTCTCATGCTACTCTTCCAGTGTCTTTTTGGAGATATGCCCTGGAAATAGTGGCATACATTCTGAACTTGGTGCCTTCCAAGTCAGTACCTAGGACTCCCTATGAGATGTGAACTGTGCGTAAGCCAAGTCTGAATTATCTCAGGATATGAAGTTGTCCAGCTTATGTATTGGTCAAGGTAGACAAGTTGGAACCAATGTCAGAATTATGCTATTTTGTTGGGTATCCAAAAAGGACAAAGAGTGGTTATTTTTATCATCCTAAGGAGCAGAAAGTACTAGTTAGTACCATACTAGATACTTGGAGGATGATCAAAGCACTTCCACAAAAGGTTCAACTAGGTTGGAGTTGGAGGAAAAGTTATCTTCAAAAGCAACTTCTTCTGACTCGATTATGAAATAAAAAGAGGTACAACCTCAAGAACCTGTACACATGGAGCCTCATCGTAGTGGAAGAGTGTCTAGGGTTCCAGAGAGATGGACTAGAGAAGCTTTTGAGCTGGTCTCCGACCATCAGGAATATGACCCCACTAGATACGAGGAGGCTATTGCTGATACCGATACAAATTTATGGCATAAAACAATAAAAGCCGATATTGAGTCTATGTATCTCAATTAGGTTTAGGATCTTGTAGCTTCACTTGAAGGAATAAAACCCTTAGGGTGTAAGTGGGTATACAAGAGAAAGAAATGAGTAGATGGGAAGGTGGAAACCTTCAAAGCTAGGCTTGTGGCGAAAGGGTATACTCAGAAAGAAGGAATCGACTATGAGGAAACCTTTTCCCCGGTAGTCATGTTTAAGTCCATCCGTATCCTCCTTGCCATCACATGTTATTATGACTAGAGATATGGCAAATGGACGTCAAGATGACATTTTTAAATAGCCATCTTAGTGAAGACATCTATATGTCCCAACTGGAAGGCTTTATTGCTAAAGGCCAAGAGTATATGGTTTACAAGCTTAAGAAGCCCATTTATGGACTTAAGCAAACATCAAGGGCATGGAACATTCGTTTTGATGAGATTGTAAAGTCTTATGATTTTATTCAAAATGAGGATGAACCATGCGTGTACAAGAAACTTGAAGGCATTAATGTGGTTTTTTTGTCTTGTATGTGGATGATATTCTACTCATTAGAAATGATATAGGGTCATTGTCATCTACAAAGGTTTGGCTGTCTAGTCAATTCAGTATGAAGGACTTAAGAGAAGCCAGCTACATTCTTGGGATTAGACTTCTTATAAATAGGAAATAGAAAATGTTAGGATTATCCCAAGCTGCATACATTGACAAGATGCCGGCTAGGTATAGCATGGACTCATGCAAGGGAGCTCTAATTCCTTGCAGACATGAGTTGTCTTTTTCTTCAAGAGATTATCCTAGGTCTCAAGAAGAAAATGACAGGATGAGTAGGATTCCCTATGCTTTGGTTGTGAAAAGTCTCATGTACACCATGCTGTGTACTAGGCCAGATATCTGCTTTGCCGTAGGCTTGGTTAGCAGATATCAGTCAATCCCTGGGAAGGTTCATTGGCAAGCTGTAAAGCATATACTCAAGTATCTTAAGGGAACGAGAGATTATATACTGGTTTACAGGGCTGATGACTTGGTTCCTACAGGATACACAGACTCAGATTTCCAGGCAGATAAGAATGAGAGAAAATCCACTAATGGATATATCTTCACCTTGTCTAGAGGAGCTATTTCATGAAGGAGTATCAAGCAATCTTGCATTGCTGCCTCAACCATAAAAGCTAAGTATGTGGCAGCTTCGGAGGCATCCAAGGAAGCAGTCTGGCTCCGGAAGTTCCTTTTAGAACTTGGAGTCGTGCCACACATGGACAGACCGATTGTGATGTATTGCGACAATACTGGAGCAGTATCACAATCAAAAGAACCCAGGAACCACAAGAAGGGGAAGTACATCGAGAGGTAGTACCACCTGATCCGAGATTTCATCCAGAGACAACAAGTCATGGTGGAACAAATTGCCTCTGAGAATAATCTAGCTAATCCATTCACCAAGCCTTTGGCTGAGAGAGTCTTCAAGAGACACTTAGACGCTATAAGGATGAGTACCTACAGACTTATTTAGTCTTAAAATGCAAATGGGAGATTATTGGGATGCATGCCCTCTTAGACTAGGTTTCTGATGTAAAAATTGAATGTTTTAATAAAAGAATTTATTTTCAGAAATTGTTTGTGAATTTACAATTTTATTTGTGCACAATTACGTTTTGAAAAGACCCATTGTGTTTAAGTAAGTGGTCCATGTGAATGGAAGTCTTTCACAGTGAGGTATGGATCACGAGTTACTTAACACATAAACATTCGTTCTTAACCAATTGATGAGAATAGGAATATCATCATGTTTAGGTTATTATGTTCTGAATTCTAAATGGGGAATGGCTTACCTTTAGCTAGTGAGTTGTCCACTCACTTCATGACATAAACGTATTTCGAATACGTAGAACAGAACTTGTAGTGTGGTTTCTAAAAGTACTATATGGTAGAAACCTAGACTACTACCGCTACAGCGTGGACTAATACTCTACGACTTGAGTATGAGTTGGTAGTCTGACGAAGTTGGAAGCATATTCTTTGATATGTTATAGTTGAGGTTCTATCGTATGGCCAATATACTTGCATGTTAGGTATGTGTGACTAGTTAGTTAAGATATACTTGTATAAGATAGTTTCTATACTATATCGCCCCTTATAATTGTCTGAATGATCTAAATATCTAGGGCCCTGAGAAACATAACTTGGATGTTTGCTTAGGGTAGCTTCTTTGGAAGAAGAAACAATCCTGGAAGTCGTGGATCATTGGACTAGAGGCCTAAGGATGGTAGATGTTATTTAGAGAAGTGTTAGTACACTTCTTCCTCTCTAAATGTAAGACAATGTATAGAAGGGTATTTTAGTCATTACACCTGTAGGTCGGAGACTTTGCTAATGCAACATTGTCCTTGGGGTCAATATTTTCTTATGATGATATCAGGAAATATTTAAAATGCAAAATACAGCTATTTATATGGCAAGAATATTTTAGTCATTTTAGTAGCTAAGGCAGTGTGTCTTTTGGTTCCCAGTATAGACCGTGAGTCCTAATTAAATACGGACTAAGGAATTGATTTTAAATTAAATGAAATTTATTTCATTTAAGTAGCTTGATTTAATTATTGGGTTAGAATAAAATAAAGATCCATAGAAAGAGAATTAATTAAATTAGTTTAGTGGGTTTATTAATTATTTAGGGCTTTGGCCCAGTTTGAATAATTAAAGATTAACCTGGGATTAAACTAATATAAGCTTATTTATTGGATTAGTTTATTTCGGTTGGAAAATTAATTATTTGTTGGGCCATTAAGTTGGTTCTAACTAGAATAATTAATTAAGTCCAATAGGCTAAATTAAGAATCCAATGGCCCAGTCCAATTTAACCTAGGGTTTTATTTAGGTTCAACAAGAGGATTGGAAATATCGTTGTTGACATAACACACATACTCTGAGACGGCTTCTTCTCTGTAGAGCCAGACGTCTCTCTCTCTCTCTCTCCAGAAAAATTCCCTAGCCTGTTAGTTGTTCACCAAATAGTAGTTAGGCAGGCCATATACTGGAAGACCAAGAGTTCGACGTTCACATACATGCAAAGGTGGAGTAGGAGGCTTGCAGGAATCGCACCAGAGGCTTCCACCAGCACACCTACCCCGATTGCGCACGTTCCGGTCCAACCACTTATGAAAACCATAAGAAAAAGTAAAATTTTTAAAACCTCGAGATTGGGACAGGGCGCAGGCTAGGGCTGCTAGAGCCGACGCCGGCCCTGCCCTAGAATCCCTGTTCTTGTTTTTTCAGTTTTTTTATATTCGCTTCCACTGCGTGCTCCGTATTTTCCCGCTTTCTACGCCTTCAGATTTTACGTCAGTCATAATTATAGGAATAAAAGCAACGTCCTTGTGCTATATACGACGGTTTTTAGGACTACCGTATATAGCAGAACATTTACATTGATAGATTTACAATAGTTACTACTAGGAAAAGGCTTATTACCAACTGATAAATTTAGTTGGTAATTGTCCAATTTCAATTGATAATCATTAAGTGAAACATCTTCCTGTGGATGTACTGGAATTTGTACATGTTCAATAGGAGAAATTAATATGATTAGTTTTAATAAAATTAATGTTATTACTAAAGCTAATAAAGAACTCTTGTTTGAACTCTTAGATCATATTCAAGATGAAAATGTAAAAAGCGAATATTAAAGGCCGAATACGGAACATTAAAGGCTGTTTTATATCGATCTTCTTCAAAAATATGGATATGCCAAAAACCTGATTTCATGTCGAATTTACTGTAAATTATTGCTTTAAAAGTTCGTTTGAGTAGATCTCATTTATTAGAAATTGGGTAAAAATAATTTAAAATACAGTGTTTCTTTATTAGTGACATCACCTTGTTTATAGATTTATCATATTAAGGGCTCTAGCAAAGGTATGCTGCTACAATACTGGTGGGATTATCCTGCTCACCATTGTCATTGTCAAAGAAGCTAAAATCTGGTTAGGTTTCATTATTACTATCTTCTGTTGCTAATTGAATCTGATTTTTGTAACATCTGGAGTTGAAGCTATAAATCTACTTTTGAAACTTTGGATTTTCCTTTGCTGGAAAATGAACCTACATCTATCTTCTTTTTTACATGAGTAATGGGATTTGCTAAACTTGCTACTACTAGTAATGGCTTTGGTGTCCAACTCGATTGCAACAAAATGGTATCAGAGCCTTGTTCTTACTCTTGTCTGATTAGTTTCATCATGACCGAGTAAGCTTCTTACTTTCTCTTTCTCTTTTACATGATGTAGTCGTTAATATTTTTTCTCTATTATTCTCTTTCTTTATCTTCTTCCCTTAATCTTGCAACTATATGGTTCAAGACGTTTTGAGAAGAAATTGCTTCTTTAAATGAAGCTGGTGGAGTTAAAGCATAAAAGGAACTATCTATTTTTTGGGTTTCGGTGGTTTTTGTAGGAGAATGGATAGAATTAAAAGGATTCATAATTAAAGGTGATCTTGAAAGAGAAGAACCTGGAAGAGGTGAATAAGAAGAAAGAACTACAAATCTATTAGGTGCTGGTCCTCGAGGTCAAGAATTGTGTTGCACCATGGATGAATATCTGCTTAGTGTTCACTTCTATTTATACATCTGAACTCACATTTTGAGAAGATAAGAAATCTCATCTAGATTGTCCTTGCAAAAATTCTCTTGTTAAGAAATCAAGAAGAGAATTAGATTCTCCTTTGATAAATTCAATATCAAAATCAAAAATTGAAAGTAGTGCTTGCCATATGGCAAAAATCTGTTTGACAACAAGGTTTTTTACATCCTTTTGTAAAACGGCTTTTGCTACATTACAGTCAATACGAAGAAGAAATCTTTTGTTAATTAAATCATCTTGAAATTTAGATATGCATAAAATAATAGAAAATTTTTCCTTTTTAATGGTGCTATAATTCTTTTGGCTGGATAGCCATATACCAAAATGATACTAAACTAATTGTTCAGAAGAAGAATCGGTTTTCTTTTGTTTAATAATACGTCCATAACCAAGTTCAGAGGCATCTGCTTCAACTATCATAAAAGCATCAGGATCCGTAACACCAAGACAGGAAAGTTTCTTGACAATTTTCTTAATTGTCTGAACAGTTTGGGTCTGTTCTGTACCCTAAGCAACTAGATTTTTTTCAAAGTCGCTAATATAAAGGTTCATATATCTGTCTCAAATTAGGAATTAAATCAGAAATGTAATTCAAACATCCAAGAAATCTTTGCAACATAGTTTTATCCTTAATTTTATTTGGGACCTTATCGGTAAGCTCTATGGCTTAACAAATGGGTTTATACATGTCGTGATGAAGTTCATGTCCTAAAAATCTAATTTTGGTTTGACAAAATTTGAGTTTCTTAGCACTCATTACTGCTATTAAATGCCATTACACCTCCAATTATGATATTTCCATTCTTCATATTTTAACTACTGGCTTTACTGGAATCCTTCATAGGTAGTAGCATAATTATCTAACTGACAACCAACAATTTTTAAAATTATCAAAAGATAATTTTAAGAAAGATGATGCTCATTTAGATATTTTACAAGATTTAAATAAAAAACTTAAATAGCTTAATACCAAATATGTTCCTAAAACATCATCTAAAGCCCCTATTCGAGCTGTTCAAGACCCTCTTCATGAAACTCTAAATAAGGTAACTTCTAAACCTAAACAACCCCTTCAGAAATGATTTGCAAATCCCTATACTCATAACTATTACCCTAGACCTTCATTTCCTAATATACAATTTGAAGAAAGACATCTTGATACTAGAGCCTCCTTTTTTGGCTGCGATATTACCGAATAAAATATTGATGGCATGTCTGAACACCAAATTCTCAATGTCATTCAAGAAATGGCAATGTTCATTACTACTATTAAATGCCATAACAACTCCAATTTTGATATTTCCATTCTTCATATTTTAACTACTGGCTTTATTGGAATCCTTCATGGGTGGTGGCATAATTATCTAACTAACTATTGGATTGTATGCCCTCTTAGACTAGGGTTCTGATGTAAAATCGAATATTTTAATAAAAGAATTTATTTTCAGAAATTGTTTGTGAATTTACTTTTTGTTTGTGCACAATTTTCGTTTGGAACAGACCCATTGTGTTTAAATAAGTGGTCCATGTGAATGGTGGTCTTTCACAGTAAGGTATGGATCACGGGTTATTTAACACATAAACTATTGTTCTTAACATATTGATGAGATTGGAAATCTCATCATGTTTAGGTTATTATGTTATGAATTCCAAATGGGGAATGGCTTACCTTTAGCCAGTGAGTAGTCCACTCACTTCATGACATAAGCGTATTTCGAATACATAGGACAGGACCTGTAGTAGTGGTTTCTAAAAGTACTATATGATAGAAATCTAGATTACTACCGCTACAGCGTGGACTAGTACTCTACGACTTGAGTATGAGTTGGTGGTCTGGCGAAACTGGAAGCATATACATTGATTTGCTATAGTTGATGTTCTATCGTAGGGCCAATATACTTGTATGTTGGGTATGTGTGACTAGTTAGTTAAGACAGCCTTGTACAAGATAGTTTCTGCACTATATCGCCCCTTGTGGTTGTCCGAATGGTCTAAAATGTCCAGGGCCCTGGGAAACATAACTCGGATGTTTGCTTTAGGGTAGTTCTTTTGGAAAGCGGAAACACTCCAGGAAGTCATGGATCATTGGACTAGAAGCCTAAGGATGGTAGATGTCATTTAGAGGGGTGTTAGTATACTTCTTCCTCTCTAAATGTACGGCGATATGTAGAGGGGTATTTTAGTCATTTCACCAGTAGGTCGGAGACTTTGCTAACGCAACATTGTCCTTGGGGTCAATATTTCCTTATGGTGATATTAGAAAATATTTAAAATGCAAAATACAGCTATTTTTATGGCAAGGTATTTTGGTTATTTTAGTAGCCAAGGCGGTGTGTCTTTTGGTCCCCAGTATAGACCGTGAGTCCTAATTAAATACGAGCTAAAGAATTGATCTTAAATTAAATGGAATTTATTTAATTTAAGTAGCCTGATTTAATTATTGAGCTAGAATAAAATAAAGGTCCATGGAGAGAGAGAATTAATTGAATTAGTTTGGTGGGTTAATTAATTATTCAGGGCTTTGGCCCAGTTTGAATAATTAAAGATTAACCTGAAACTAAACTAATCTAGGCTTAATTAATTGGACTGGTTTATTTGGGCTAGAAAATTAATTATTTATTAATTGGGCCATTTATTTGGTTTTAGTTAGAATAATTAATTAAGCCCAAAAATGTTAAACTAAGAGTCCAATGGCCCAATCCAGTTTAACCTAGAGTTTTATTTAGGTTAAATAGGAGAAAAGTAAATAACGTTGTTTTTCCAGTGCTCCCTCTCTGTGGAAAAATACCAGACGTTTTTTCCTCTCCCTCTCCATAAAATATTCTTTGGCCCCTAGGTTGTTTCACCAAGACGATATTAGGCAGGCCATATACTGGAAGATCGAAAGCTAGGCATTCATCTACATGCAAAGATGACGTAGAAGGCTTGCAGGAATTGCACCAGAAGTTTCCACGAGCGTGCCTACGCCAGTTCCGCATATTCCAGTTCAGCCGATTTTGAGAACAAGAAGAAGAGGTAATGAGAAAATATTTTTTTTTTTCCCGTTTTTCTTCTTCACGCAGGAGTGCTGCGTTTTTTGTTGTTCCTTGGCTGTCTTTTTGGCTATGTTTCGCTTGCAATTTTATCTTCAATTGGTATCAGAGCCATGAAGATATTTGCACATATAGGAAGCCTGTATGCTAGTTAATAAAATCGAACAGTTATGTGTGATTAATTGTGATCCTTCATTGTTTTGGTATGGGATAGCATCTCTGTGAGCTTCACCGTTGAAGCATAGGCCTCTGTAAATTTTTTTTTGGCTTTGATGTTTTAATCGTTTAAACCCAATTTAAATGGGTATAGGCAGTTGTAGTTTTGTTTTGGATGAGATTTTGATATGAAAAATGTCCAAGGAAGCAAAAAGAAGTGAAAAAAATGGAAAATCCGCAGACAGAACAGAGAAACTCGTCGTGGGGATGAAGAAGCATTGTTCCTAAGCCGCCGAGCCGAGTCGCCACTGTTATGTGTCACGAGCCGCTGCCCTTGAGCCGCCTAAGCCGAGCCAATTTCTTTTAATTCCAAGCCGTTTCAATTGCAGAATTGCAATTGAAATGCAATTCAATTGCCCGGGTCGCGCGCGGGTTCTCGGGCCGACTCGCGGACCATGCAGTAAAAGAGGCACCGGGTCGTAGGCGCAGGTCAGCGAGTGGTTGCTGCGCGGGTTGGATGCTGAAGTTTTGGTGCGGCTGGTGCACCAAGCGCCCGGTGGACCGCAGGCCAAATGGGCCCAGATCCGGTGCATCGGGTGCACGTGGACCGGCAGCTATTTTTTACAATTTTTTTTTCTCTTTTTCATTTTGGGTCCCATACCAGGCGAAATTAATATTTTTGCAATATTTATATTCTTGGAATATATTTGCATGAAAAATATTAGTATGGGATTTTAGGATTAAACAAGATAATTAATTAATTAATTAATGTGTTTAATTCTATTATTTGGGCACTTAAGTTTAAAAAATAGAAAAGCATGAAAACGTTTACTGTTTTCTGGCATGCTATTTTTTTATGTACCTATGTGCGCTTTTTCTCAAAGACCAAAGTCTTTGGGAACACTTTTGACAAGAAAAATATTTTTCTTCAAAAATTAAATGGTTATTTTAATTTGAACAAAAATTAATCCTTGAATATTTTCTCAAAGGATTTAATCCTTGACATAGAAAATATATTGGATTTAGATATTTTTGTAAATTAAAATGGAGAGCCATTATGTTTTGTTTTGGACTAGAAAAATGATTTTGTCAAATAAACTTGAGACCAAAGTCTCTAGAAAGTTTTAATTGAAAATTTTTTGAAATCATTAAGTTTTAACTTAAATAAAATTAGTCCATGGAGAAAATTTCTCAAAGGATATAAGCCTTGACATAGAGATTTTAATGGACTTGGATATTTCATTTTTGAGTTAAGAAAAACTCAATGGAAATTTCAAAAGGATATTTTTCCAGAAAACCTTTATTTTAAAAGACTAAGTGGGAGAGGGGTTCCAACAGCCCCACGGCTTCCATCACGGTCCTCATTAGAGATCGTGGGTCCCCTCGCATCACCCTGGGAGTGAACCCGTATAGGATGGGGATACCACAAGGATCTAGATCTAATGGAATGATGTAATTAATAACCCGGGGCACGTACTATGATCGGCCAGCCCACGTTGGAGGTTATAGTGCGAGGTATGTCTATAGAAAATGAGAGGAAACAGCCATCTCACGATAAAGTTATCCTCTAGATCATTACCTAGAAGGGAAATTAATTTGTAGTGGTTAATACACTTAGCTTAGGAAACTGTTAATCTTCCCAAGAAGCTATGTTAGTTTTCCTAAGAGCCAAATTATTTTCAGTGCACAAATTTTATTTTGTTTTCACAAACTTAATTCTTTCTTTTATTTTTCGATTTTCAGAAATGGTGGGAGGTTCTTTTAGTCCATTGGCCGTTATTCTCAGGGAGAATAAGTTAACGGGTACAAACTATGTGGACTGGAAAAGGAACTTGGACATAATACTCACAGCTGAGGAGTATAAGTATGTCCTTTACGAGACCTGCCCTGTTATCGGGGAAGGTTTCATCACCGAAGAGCGAGAGGCTGAGAAGGCGTGGAAGAAGGCTGACGAAATGGCACGTTGCTATATGTTAGCCTCCATGTCTAATGTGCTCCAATCAAAACACGAGCACATGGCTTCTGCATATGACATCAATCAATCATTGGCTATTATGTTCGTGGACAAGAGCCGGCCCGCAAGGCAGGAGGCTCTTCGAACTATTGTTAACACTAAGATGGCTGAGGGAGCATCAGTCCGAGAGCATATGCTCAAGATGATTGCTGCTTTTGAGGAGGTGGAAATCTTATGGGTTGTCATTGACCCCGAGAGCCAAGTGGATATGGTTCTCGAATCTCTACCGGGCTCCTTCACTCAATTCAAGTTAAACTATATAACATGAACAAGTTGAACATGAGTTTAACTGAATTGATAAAGGAGCTCCAGGTGGCGGAGAAGGTCATGAAGCCACAGTCAAAGGCCATGATTGCTAAGGCTTCTTCCTCAAGAATTGGGCCTAAACTCAGAAAGTTCAAGAGGAAGAAGGGGAATGCAGTAGCCCAGCCTAAGAACCAGCCCAAGGACAAACCAAAGGGTAAGTACTTCAAATGTGGGAAGAAGGGACACAAGAAAAAGGAGTGTCCAGATCTTCAAACCAAGAAAAACCCCACAGGTAATGTTTTCTATCTAGAGTCCATATCAATGGTAGGATCAACTTCCACTTGGATTGTTGATTCAGGAACCACTGATCATATCTGTAACTCCTTGCAGGGGTTTAGAAAGATAAGAAGACTCAAGAAGGGCGAACATAGGCTTCGATTGGGTAATGGAGCACAAGTCTAGGCCCTTGCAGTGGGAGAGCTGGATCTTATTTTTTATTGTAATAAGATAGTGGTTTTAAAAGATATTTTATATGTACCTGGTTTTCGTCAGAATTTGATTTCAGTTGCAAAACTTATTAATCAAGGATATTCTGCATCTTTCCATTCTGGTATTTCTATCAGTAGAGATGGAGAAATTTTATGTACTGGGCACATGTATGGAAATATGTTCTTTTTAAACCCTATTAACAACCAATCAAATAACGCTCAGTCTGAACCTTTAACTAAGAAGAGAAAGACCAATATCAATGATTCATACCTTTGGCATATAAGGTTGGGTCATATCAACTCAACTAGGATTCAGAGGCTAATCCATGATGGGCCTTTGGGCTCATTGAGATTGAAAAGTTGGCCTCAGTGTGAATCCTGCCTGATAGAAAAGATGACCAAAAAGTCATTTACACCAAAGGCGGATAGAGTCAAGAAGGTATTGAGTCTTCTTCACACTGATGTGTGTGGTCCGTTGTCTACACCAGCTAGAGGAGGTTTTGAGTACTTCATCACTTTCACGGATGATTGTACGAGGTATGGTTACATTTACCTGATGAGATGCAAGTCTGACTCTTTTGATAAGTTCAAGGAGTTTAAGGCTGAAGTGGAGTGTCGGACAGGTAAATTAATCAAAACTCTACGATCGGATCGTGGTGGAGAGTACCTCCTAGGTGAATTCAAGGACTATATGGTACATCATGCGATAGTATCCCAACTCTCTGCACCGGGAACACCCCAGCGAATGGAGTAGCTGAGAGAAGGAATAGGACATTGATGGAAATGGTCTGAAACATGATGTCTTATGCTACTCTTCCAGTGTCTTTTTGGGGATATGCCCTGGAGACAACGACATATATTCTGAACTTGGTGCCTTCCAAGTCAGTACCTAGGACTCCCTATGAGATGTGGACTGGGCGTAAGCCAAGTCTGAATCATCTCAGGATTTAGGGATGTCTAGCTTATGTACTGGTCAAGGGAGATAAGTTGGAACCAAGATCAGAATTTTGCTATTTTGTTGGCTATCCAAAAAGGATAAAAGGAGGTTACTTTTATCATCCTAAGGAGTAGAAGGTGCTAGTCAGTACCAATGCTAGATACTTGGAAGATGATCAAAGTACTTCCACTAAAGGTTCTACGAGGTTGGAACTTGAGGAGAAGCTATCTACGGAATCAACTTCTTCTGACCCGATTCTGGAACAAGAAGAGGCATAGCCTCAAGTGCCTGTGCAAATGGAGCCTCGTCGTAGTGGGAGAGTGTCTAGGGTTCCGGATAGATGGACAGGAGAAGCCTTTGAGCTGGTCTCCGACCATCAGGAACAAGACCCCACTAGATACGAGGAGGCTATTGCTGATGCCGATGCAAATCTATGGCATGAAACAATAAAAGTCGATATTGAGTCTATGTACCTCAATCAGGTTTGGGATCTTGTAACTTCACCTGAAGGGATAAAACCCATTGGGTGCAAGTGGGTATACAAGAGAAAGAGGGGAGCGGATGGGAAGGTGGAAACCTTCAAAGCTAGGCTTGTGGCGAAAGGGTATACTCAGAAAGAGGGAATCGACTATGAGGAAACCTTTTTCCCGGTAGCTATGCTTAAATCTATCCGCATCCTCCTTGCCATCGCATGTCACTATAACTACGAGATATGGCAAATGGACGTCAAGACAGCATTCTTAAATGGCCATCTTAGCGAAGACATCTATATGTCCCAACAGGAAGGCTTCATTGCTGAATGTCAGGAACATATGGTTTACAAGCTTAAGAAGTCCATTTATGGACTTAAACAGGCATCGAGCGCATGGATCATTCATTTTAATGAGACTATAAAGTCTTATGGTTTTATTCAAAACGAAGATGAACCATGCGTGTACGGAAACTTGAAGGCATTAATGTGGTTTTTTTTGTCCTGTATGTGGATGACATTCTACTCATTGGAAATGATGTAGGGACATTGTCATCTACAAAGGTTTGGCTGTCTAGTCAATTCAGTATGAAGGACTTGGGAGAAGCCAGCTACATTCTCGGGATTAGGCTTCTTAGAAATAGAAAGCAGAGAATGTTAGGGTTATCCCAAGCAACAAACATTGATAAGATGCTGGTCAAGTACAGCATGGACTCATGCAAGGGAGCTCTAATCCCTTGCAACATGGGTTGTCATTTTCTTTAAAGAACTGTCCTAAGTCTCAAGAAGAAAAGGACAGAATGAGTAGGATTCCCTACGCTTGGACTGTGGGAAGTCTCATGTATGCCATGCTGTGCACTAGGCTAGATATCTACTTTGTCATGGGCTTAGTTAGCAGATATCAGTCAAACCCTGGGGAGGTTCATTGGCAAGCTGTAAAGCATATTCTCAAGTACCTCAAGGGAACGAGAGATTATATACTGATTTACAGGGCTGATGATTTGGTTCCTATAGGATACACAGACTCAAACTTCCAGGCGGATAAGGATGAGAGAAAATCCACTAGTGGATATGTCTTCACCTTGTCTGGAGGAGCAATTTCATGGAGGAGTATCAAGCAGTCTTGTATTGCTGACTCAACCATGGAAGCTGAGTATATGGCAGCTTCGGAGGTATCCAAGGAAGCAGTTTGGCTCCAAAAATTTCTTTCAGAACTTGGAGTCGTACCACATATGGATAGGCCGATTGTGATCTATTGCGATAACACTGGAGCAGTATCGCAATCTAAGGAGCCTCGGAACCACAAGAAGGGGAACGCATCGAGAGGAAGTACCACCTGATCCGGGATTTCATCCAGAGACGGGAAGTCGTGGTGGAACATATTACCTCAGAAAACAATCTAGTAGATCCATGCACCAAGCCTTTGGATGAGACAGTCTTCAAGAGACACTTAGACGCTATAGGGGTGGGCACCTGTGGACTTACCTAGTCTTAGAGTGCAAGTGGGAGATTATTGGATTGTATGTCCTCTTAGACTAGGTTTCTGATGTAAAATTGAATATTTTAATAAAAGAATTTATTTTCAGAAATTGTTTGTGAATTTACTTTTTGTTTGTGCACAATTTTCGTTTGGAACAGACCCATTGTGTTTAAATAAGTGGTCCATGTGAATGGTGGTCTTTCACAGTAAGGTATGGATCACGGGTTATTTAACACATAAACTTTTGTTCTTAACCTATTGATGAGACTGGGAATCTCATCATGTTTAGATTATTATGTTATGAATTCCAAATGGGGAATGGCTTACCTTTAGCCAGTGAGTAGTCCACTCACTTCATGACATAAACGTATTTCGAATATGTAGGACAGGACCTGTAGTAGTGGTTTCTAAAAGTACTATATGATAGAAATCTAGACTACTACCGCTACAGCGTGGACTAGTACTCTACGACTTGAGTATGAGTTGGTGGTCTGGCGAAGCTGGAAGCATATACTTTGATTTGCTATAATTGAGGTTCTATCGTAGGGCAAATATACTTGTATGTTGGGTATGTGTGACTAGTTAGTTAAGACAGCCTTGTACAAGATAGTTTCTGCACTATATCGCCCCTTGTGGTTGTCCGAATGGTCTAAAATGTCCAGGGCCCTGGGAAACATGACTCGGATGTTTGCTTTAGGGTAGCTCCCTTAGAAAGCGGAAACACTCCAGAAAGTCGTGGATCATTGGACTAGAAGCCTAAGGATGGTAGATGTCATTTAGAGGGGTGTTAGTACACTTCTTCCTCTCTAAATGTACGGCGATATGTAGAGGGGTATTTTAGTCATTTCACCTGTAGGTCGGAGACTTTGCTAACGCAGCATTGTCCTTGGGGTCAATATTTCCTTATGATGATATTAGGAAATATTTAAAATGCAAAATACAGCTATTTTTATGACAAGGATATTTTGGTTATTTTAGTAGCCAAGGCGGTGTGTCTTTTGGTCCCCAGTATAGACCGTGAGTCCTAATTAAATACGGGCTAAAGAATTGATCTTAAATTAAATGAAATTTATTTTATTTAAGTAGCTTGATTTAATTATTGGGCTAGAATAAAATAAAGGTCCATGGAGAGAGAGAATTAATTAAATTAGTTTGGTGGGTTAATTAATTATTCAGGGCTTTGGCCCAGTTTGAATAATTAAAGATTAACCTGTGACTAAACTAATCTAGGCTTAATTAATTGGACTGGTTTATTTGGGCTGGAAAATTAATTATTTATTAATTGGGTCATTTATTTAGTTTTAGTTAGAATAATTAATTAAGCCCAAAAAGGTTAAACTAAGAGTCCAATGGCCCAATCCAGTTTAACCTAGGGTTTTATTTAGGTTAAACAGGAGAAAAGTAAATAATGTTGTTTTTCCAGTGCTACCTCTCTATGGAAAAATACCAGACGTTTTTTCCTCTCCCTCTCTAGAAAATATTCTTTGGCCCCTAGGTTGTTTCACCAAAACGATATTAGGCAGGCCATATACTGGAAGATCGAAAGCTAGGCGTTCATCTACATGCAAAGACGAAGTAGAAGGCTTGTAGGAATTGCACCAGAAGTTTCCACGAGCATGCCTACCCCAGCTCCGCATATTCCAATTCAGCCGATTTTGAGAACAAGAAGAAGAGGTAATGAGAAAATATATTTTTTTCCCTTTTTCTTCTTCACGCAGGAGTGCTGCATTTTTTGTTGTTCCTTGGCTGTCTTTTTGGCTATGTTTCGCTTGCAATTTTATCTTCACTAACAACCAGCGATTTGAAATTATGAATGTTTCCAAAATCCAAATAAAAACCTCTTTAGATACTTCTGGTCAACCCATAACCACACATGAACAAATACCTGATTGTTTAAATACTTTGATTTTTACAATAACTCAACACTTTGTAGGAAATCCTCAATAATTAGTTAACTGAAGTTGTGAAATCCTCACCAATTTAACGCGTCCTAAATTACATGATTTTTTATGGTATAAAGATATATTTTTGCAAAAAATAATACTTCAATCTTACTGTCATCATGCATTTTGAAAAGAAATATTTATTTCAGGATTACCTCCATTATTTGCTGATAAAGTTAGATCAAAACTCGAATTAGATTGGGGTAATGTAGTTCCTTATGAAACCTTGTCTTATGGCAAATTGATAAATTATGTAAATCAAGCAAGAGTAGATATTTGTACTGATTTAAAATTTAAGGCGCAAATGGAATCTTATCATAAAACTTCTAAGAAAGAATTAGGAAATTTTTGTGAGATTTTTTGTTATGCTCCCCTAAAACCACATTCTAAAGAATTAAAAAAGAAATTTAAATAAAAAAGAAAAGCCTCAATTAAAAATCGAAAAGATAAGTTTTACAAGAGTTTTAAAAAGATGAAATGATCCAAAATAAAAAAAGAAAAGATTGAATCAAATGTTATTTCTGTGGAAAAAGAGGACATAAAGTAAATGAATGTAAACAAAAAGAGAAAAAGAAAAAGGAAGTTAGCGAACTCTCTTTAAGCAAAGATATTTTAAATCAGATAGATGCCATCCTTGATGAATTAAAAACCTTTAACATATCTGACAATAGTTGTAACACCCCTACTTAAAGTAACAGTGGAAGCACACCAACCAGATATTGCTCTGTACAGTTACCCAAACAAGGGGTCTTAATAATAGAGAACCAAAATAGTATACAAGCTCCAGACTCATTCAAACATCCCATACTAATGGTCACGTATACATATACAACAGAGAATCTCATACATGCAATCTCCATACTACATTAGTAAAAGTACATAATCAAAAAGGAGATCGTCCAGACCTATGCTACTATCAATGTGGTATCGTCGCTCTATCCGTAGGTCTGCTCAACTCTGGATCCTACAAAAAATAAGATAAAAGACACGTGTGAGTGAAAAATCACCCAGTGAGTTTCGTATGTACTAGTGCTTTATAAAAGAAATATAGTACATAAAACCTTTGTGGGAAAAGCATTTCAGTTCCCTACTAGAAATAATACTAAAACTCTCTAAAGAAGAGTTTATTCAAAACTCAATCATTTTTGAAAAACTGTGTTTCAATTTCAAATCATTGCTTTAATTTTCAAATCACATGCACTTCTCCAATAGAAGGTAGGCCTTCATGTAAAGCTCACAAGGCTTCTCCTTCAATGCCACGTCTTATTATGCTTAGACTGTTGGGTATCTCAGGCTCTATCGTATATGGCGCAGCAGAAAATAAAATGAGATACCCTCCTAGGACATGTCTATGTGTGGAAAACAAGATATAAATAGAGTAAAGGTAATAGTTTTTACCTTTGGGTGATCATCTGAAGAACAAAAAATTTCTTCTTTAAGTTAAGGTGCGATCCAGCAATCCTCATGATCAACCTCCACGTGAGTTGAACATCTAACCACTATAATCACAGTGTATGATTATCTCTAACAGTAATCCACACAGAGGGTACACTCAATCACCAAAATTTCCTGTGCTAGCAGAAAAAGATGGCGGCTAGAGTTCTTTGATTAAGATCAAATCAAGAGAGATAGAGAGAAGAGAGAATGTTCGTGGCTGTTGTTTTGTGTGTTGTCCAGCTAGGGTTTTTCGTGTGTTACATATTGATGTGTTCGGACTTGGGTATAAAAATCATACCAAAACTAAGCACATTCTCAATCAAGTTTAAATTAAAACGTTCAACCCAAATCACACATATGAGCTAGTGTACTCATCATTAACCAAGCATAGGGTTCAAACGAGTGTCAATCCTCCAAGAACAAGTAGACATTAATTACCTTTCTTTCATTATTTAACCAACTCAATAAAGTGAAAAACAAGTAAAAAGGAAAATAAAATAAAAATATGTACATGTCAAGGATGGAGAAGTATGTAATTCAAACCATTGTTTAGACAAACATGATCTCAAAGGACCTAACCATTATCATAACTAATCCTTCTCTTGGCACCATGAAGGATAAAGGTAAATTAGCATCACTTGGTCTGTCTCAACTAATTCATCCAAAAGATATATTAAACACAATCCTTGATTAAATTTCCTTGGTCTGAAAAATTTAAAACATGAAATTAATCAATAAATCCTTGGTCTGGCAAACATCAATCAACCTTCAATTACTCAATCCTTAGCAATTAACCTCTTTGGTCTAGCAAGTTAACAGTCAATAAATATGAAATTAATCAATTGCAACTACCATCAACTTTTTTGGTCTAGCAAGTTAATGAAAAGAAACAACCAATTAATCTCGTAATACGCGTAAATAATTGAATACCAAGAAGAACAATCATTTAATCAAAAGATCAAATACCTCTAAATATCATAAATATCTAAAATAATGTCAAATTACAATAAAAAAATTAACATATCATTGTTCAAGAAAAAGAAAACAAAGGAAAGAAATAGATACTCATAAACAAACCTTCTTTTTCTTCCTTCATAGACCCTCTTGTACAATCCTCCTTGAATTATTTATCTCGAGAAAATATTGGTGATGCACTCAAAAATAAATCTAAGTCCCTACATTGTGCACTTCTTTTTTCTATGTACATTGGCCTTTATTTATAGGCTTACAAAGTTCCTAAAAGAGTCATAAGTAAAGAAGAAGAAATTACCTAAAGAAATCAAAAACCAAAAAGGAGTAATAAAATCTAAAATAAAATCCTAAATAAAATTAAATAAGACCACTGCCATTGACTTTTGAAAACAATTGAGAATTTGAAATCAATTTTGACTCTTGTCTTTTGTCCTTTTGTGCTGATGATTTTGATGTCTAAATTTGGAATTGGAATTGTCTAATTTGGCTTCTAATTGAGCCACTTAAAGCCACCGAAAATTCTGTTTCTTTTGCTTATTGCTACACCGGCTCAATTGAGCCGTTTTCCTTGCATTGGCTCAATTGAGCTGAAAACCATCAAAACCCACCGAAATTGATTGCTGCATTCAATTTTCTTTCGTCATTTTCTCAGCCACCATTGTTGACCTTTCTTTCTCCCTTGGCCCCACCTATTTTCTACTTTTCTTTGTTGCTATTTTTGTCTGACTTTTCTTTTGCTGTCGGCTTAGATGAAGCCAGCCGACATTGTTTCTTTGTTTCCAATTCCAATTCAATTCCTTTTCTCTTCCAATTGCTTTGCACTTCCCTGTTTTTCTAGTGGAAAACCAACACCGGCTGTCCTTCTTGGAACCGGCGCGCCTATATTCTGCTTTGTGACGATTTTGTTTTATTTTATCTCTAAGATCTAAAATAATGTACAAAATACATTTTCAATGGTAAAATCTCAAATATTAAGGAATATGGCTAGTTATTTCACAAAATGCATCACAAAATAATATCAAATAACTAGGAAAAATATAACTAATTTAGGCCCTATCACATATACTATATATTATACGAAATCCCCCCTCCCCCCCCCCCCAAAAACTAAGAGTTCTAATCCTATTAGAATTTCCTAATTGTAATTGGAAACATGAAGTTCTCACAATTACAACTTAGACCATAAATTATAACTAATTATAATTTGTCCACAATAACTTCTCTTTCTCTCAATTAACCCCACTATGTTATCAAATAAAATCTTGAGTGTATAATCCTCTATTGTGTGTGACCTATTAGGTTTCCCAGTAAATTGGTAACGAACATGACTTAATCCAAACGTCTTTGAGATTAATATGGAAAACGTCTTTGAGATTAATAATCCATAATTAATTAGAATTAATCCTATTAATTCTAATAAGGATTGGTTTATTAATTCATCAATTAATAAACTCGTATTCCCAAATCATGAGCGGTATTTAGCAACACATCATGACCACCCAAGAGTCCAAGAAGTTAAGTGGCTTGACATGAACCCTTCAATAACAAACTTTAGTGCAATTAACTCCTTTCACCATACAATATCTCATTCGGTTTGGAGTACGGAATTAGTGCCAACTCCCTCCAGAAATAATTCTGGCATGAATACAATAGTACTTGTACCAGGAACTCACTACTCTAAATGTGTATCAATTGGAACTATTTCCAATACACAATTGCCTTGGCCAAAGACTTTCCGAGTAGTAATTCCAACAAGTGGCCGTGAGATATTCGCCCCTACTATTAGGAGTGGTGAATCCTTTATTGACCCTCTCAACTACTTTTGTTTACCTCACAATATACCCAATATCCATCCTATAGGCAGCCCTCAATCGAGCTCCGGAGATTAGAATCAAAGTACAAAACTCAACAAACAAAGTACCTTGGAGATCTCAAGTCTAAGGATACTTGCATATTTGTTATATTGAGATTATATCACTGGTACTAAATAGTTATCCATATGATTATCTCAAAGTTAAGTTATCCAATGAACTTGTTCCATTAACAAGCATCCATGTGTTAACATTGAGTATCTCAATACTCACGGTTATAAGAACCACCACCTGATCAAATCAGGAAGTCTAACACATACTAGTCTTGACGCATTAATGATGTCCTGTCTCATTAATACTATGACTAGGGACTATTTAAGTACTAACACCATCCAGTGTAGTAGGAATCTCATATCTCTATCATGATTTCCTTAACACAGTGTTGTACTATAGACTTTATTAAACAGTTATATTACTTAAAGTAAACAAAAGAAACTGTGAGATAAATAATGCCTTAAAATAAAATATGTCATATACAATGTACAAGTGATTGCCTCTAAGGCACAACACTAACAAACTCCCACTTGCACTAGAGCCAATCATTCATGTATCTTATACCGAATGACTCAACATAACAATCATGTTTCTTTTGGGATAGTGCTTTCGTAAGCGGGTCAGCTATGTTCTCATCCGTGGGAACTCTCTCTATCTTTATTTCCTTTGCTGCTTCAAAAGCGGCTATGTACTAAGCTTCTGTCGTAGAGTTGGCAATAGTTTCTTGTTTGAAACTTTTCTAACTTATTGCCCCTTCACACAACGTAAACACGTAGCCGGATTGTGACTTGAAATCATCTTTGTCAGATTGAAAACTGGTATCAGTATATCCGTTTATTTTCAAATAACCTTCTCCATATACCAAGAACATATCCTTAATCCTTCGTAAGTACTTTAGAACATTATTTACAGCCGCCCAATGACCCTCACCAGGGTCAGATTGGTATCTGCTCGTCAAACTGAGAGCACAAGATACATCGGGCCTAGTACATATCATAGCATACATGATAGATCCAACTGTCGAGGCATATGGAATCTTACTCATGTGATCCCTTTCAACTTGTGTCTTAGGAGACATCGACTTTGAAAGGCTTACACCATGTAACATGGGTAAGAATCCCTTTTTGGATTAATCCATGCTAAACCACTTTAGCACTTTATCTATATATGTAGACTGTGAAATACCAAGCAACCTTTTGTATCTATCTCTATAGATCCTTATTCCAAGAATATAGGTTGCTTCTCCAAAGTCTTTCATGGAGAATTGTTTGGACAACCAAATTTTAACCGTTTGCAAGATAGGTATATCGTTTCCTATTAGCAATATGTCATCTACATAAAACAGTAAGAAAACGATTACACTCCTACTAACCTTCTTGTATACACAAGGCTCATACAAGTTTTGAATGAAATTAAACTCTTTGATTGTTTCATCAAAACAGAGGTTCCAACTCCTAGAAGCCTGCTTAAGTCCATAAATAGATGTTTATAGCTTGCACACCTTTGTGCTATCATTGAATGTGAAACCCTCAAGTTGTGTCATATACACTTCCTCAGTCAGATTTCCATTTAGGAAAGCTATTTTCACTTCCATTTGCCAAATCTCATAATCATGATAAGCAGCAATGGCTAGGAGTATCCTGATGAATTTCAACATGGCTACTGGCAAGAAGGTTTCATCATAGTCAATACCATGTTGTTGACGATAATCCCTTGCCACTAGTCGTACTTTATAGGTAACTAAGTTACCATCCATGTCTGTTTTCTTCTTGAAAACTCACTTGCACCCAATGGGTTTAATTCCTTTAGGTGAATTAACCAAAGTCCATACTTGGTTGTCGTACATGGAATCCATCTTTGACTTCATGGCCTCAAGCCATTTGCCAGATTCTGAATTGTTCAAAACATCCTTGTAGGTAGTAGGCTCATCTTCATCTATGAGCAATACGTCATTGTGGTCACTAATGAGAAATTTATATCTCTCAGGTGCCATACGTATCCTACTAGATCTACGAGGTTCTTGTGTATTAGAAGGTACATCTATTCTCTCAATAGATGTAGGGTTAGACAGTTGATCCTCGTTTGTTTGATCTTCATGAACTTCACTAAGTTCAATCTTACTTCCACTATCCCCTTTAAGCATGTGCTCCTTTTCAAGGAAGACGACATGCTTTGAAATAAACAATTTATTTTTGGAGGGTAGGTATAAGTAATATCCGAAAGATTCTTTCGGATATCCCACAAACAAACATTTATCAGACTAACTATCAAGTTTGTTTAACTATGGCATTTTAACAAAGGTAGGACAACCCCATACTCGCAAGTGAGATAACTTTGGTCTCTTACCAAAGAACATCTCAAATGGAGTAGTATCAACCAATTTTGTCGGAGCTCCGTTTAGTATATAAACAGAAGTTTCTAGCGCATACCCCCAAAATGATTTTGGTAGGTTTGCAAAAGCCATTATGGTCCGTACCATATCCAGAAGGGTTCAATTCCTTCTCTCAAATACACTGTTATGCTGAGGTGTATGTGGTGGAGTCCATTGAGATAATATCCCATTATCTCTAAGATAACTCAGAAACTATTGAGTCAAGTATTCTCCTTCTCGATCAGATCTTTGAGTCTTTATACTTTTGCCATGTTATTTCTCTATTTCATTTTTGAATTCTTTGAACCATTCAAAGGCCTCAGATTTGTATTTCATTAAATACAAATACCCGTATCGTGAGAAGTCATCGATAAAGGTTATGAAATAGTTGTAACCTCCTCTTGCTTGTATTGACATTGGGCCGCATACATCAGAATGTATGAGTTCTAATAACTCTTTAGCCCGTTCTCCTTTTCGTGGAAAATGAGTTTTAGTCATTTTACCTAGTAAACAAGATTCGCATGAGCCATATGATTCATAATCAAATGACCCTAAGTCACCAAACTTGTGTAACTTAGAAACACGATTTTCTTTTACACAGCCCAAATGACAATGCCATAAGTAAGAGGTGTTAGAGTTATCCATTTTAGTTTTCTTATTGTTTATATTGAAAATTGGATTATCTAAGTCTAGAACATATAAACTATTAATCAGAGTTGTTGAACCATAATGAATATCATTCAAAGAAAAAGAATAAGATTTATTCTTAAATATTAAATGAAATCCACATAAGTCTAAACACGCAACTGAGATAATGTTTTTCATTAAAACCGGTACATAATAACAGTTTTGTAGTTCTAGAATTAATCCCGAAGGTAGGTTCAGCTCGTATGTTCCCATAGCAAGTGCAGCAACCTTTGCCTCATTTGCAGTACATAAGTCCACATCACTTTTCTCTAGCCTTCTACTGCTCTTTAGCCCCTGCAAGTTATTTACACAAATGAGATCCACATCTGGTATCTAATACCCATATCTCATTTCTAAAGGCAGTATTTATCTCAATCATAAACATACCCGAAGAAGAAGTAGAAGTGCTTGTATGCTTTTCCTTCTGCTTCTTGTCCTTAATGGTCTCCAAGTAGACTTTGCAGTTGCGTCTTTAGTGGCCCATCTTCCCACAATGATGACATGGGCCCTTGGTAGCTGCGTCCTTCTTGTTCACACCACCTTTGAGCTTCATCGGAGCCTTCTTATTCTTCTTTTGAACTTTCTTCTTAGAAGAGGAAGATTCTACCATTAAAACTGCATTGGAATCCTTCTTCATGGAGAACTCCGCAGTTTCGAGAAGATTGATCAACTCAGGAATAGTGGACTCAATCTTGTTCATCTGATAGTTAATCACAAATTGTGAGAAACTATTAGGCAAAGACTGTTGAATTAAGTCAACACTTAAGTCATGAACCATTGCAAACCTGAGAGATCCAAACTTCTCTATTAAGCCCAGCATCTTCAGCCTATGAGTGGCCACAGAAGAACCCTCTGCCATTTTGCAACAAAATAGTTGCTTCAAGATCTCATATCTCTCAATTCCAGATTGGGTATCAAATAGCTCTCGAAGATGTAAAATGATCGATTGAGCATCCATATGCTTGTGTTGTTTTTGCAACTCAGGAGTCATGGATGCCAGCATAATACATGATGCTATATCACTATCCTCCGTATGCATCTTGTGGACCGAATGCTCATCAGCATGAGCATCTTGGGCTGGTGGTGGTGGAATAGGAGCATCTAGCACGTAGAGTAACTTTTTCGATTTGAGAATGATTCTCAAATTTCTATACCAGTCGAGATAGTTTGATTCGGTTAACTTAGTGGTTTCTAAGATGCTACGTAAGTTTAGGTTTGTTGACATGATGCAAGTGACCTAGATATAAGGATAGAGAGCATTAGCTACTTGTATATGCACATGATATGCAAATAATTAAGACTTTAATTAAGCGCATTTTTACTCCACTATTTTACTCAAACCAATAGCCCCCACTACTGATTCGGAAAAGCCCGTTGGAAGCTTTCCTAGTGGACCAGAATCCAAATTCCTTAAGAATAACCTTGGGTTGGCCCAACAAGTCACCTTTGAGTTCATTGGTAGGTATCCAATACTAATAACATCGTATATAACTACTGGATCATTTGGTGATTAACAGCTTTTAATCTTAAAGCCTTTGGGGATACCCCAACGTTTCCTCTAAATTTCTTTATGTTTAAGTTTGCCCAACCGGAATAAAGAATTTAGTAAAACCCGACCCATTAATCAGGAATTTAATTTCATAGTTTGAACATGCCCGATGTCAAGTTGGTTTGGGTTTGCCTAACAACCTGGTCTCGAAAAAGGACTCTCGTTCTTACTATATTAACGGAAGGAATTAGGTTTAATATTAATTGAGGGATTTGTTCCTTTTAGTGATTTCGTTGAATGGCATACATAAAAATCAATAAATCACATAATTGATAATCATGGTAATAAAGCGACTACGTGGTATGGTTATGGACTTTTCCTAAATTAATTTCTTTGAGCCATAAAAGAAATCAATATAGTTAACCCAATGTGTTCATGCATGATTTAAGTAGAAGGTCTTACCTTCTTTCCTTGTTTTGGTCGACATCTCCAAAATAGAATAATTCTACTCCTATCTAACCTATGTAAACTAATTACATAATTTCCTAAAGAGAGAAAGCCTCGAGTTACATTCGAGGGGAGTTAGATATGAAGAGAATTATACAAGAATTCTAGAGAAGTTAGGACATACAGGCCCTATTTCATAAAAATCAAAACTATAAAATGCATGAACAGATATAATTGGTTTTAGTTCATAACCATCCACCATGCTATTGACTATGCTTAAATAAAATAAACATATACTTTTATCATTCCAAAATCACTATTTTGGAAAGACAAAACAAATTCTAAAACCATCATTTTAGAAAGATACACTAATTTTAGATTTTCAAAATCATTATTTTGAAAAACAAAATTATTTGTCTCAAAACTAATTTTGAGAAAATGCTTTTGGGTCCCATTTCTCATCAAATGAGATTTTTCCCTTTCAAAATTCTATTCCAAAATTTTTTTTAAAAATACTTGGAAGTCACAAACAGAGCAGAACTGGCACCGGTTTGGATGCCAGAGTCGGCGCCGGCTCTATTCTGGTTTTAAAAAAAATTCCTTTCCAAAACCGATTTTTGGACATCGTGAATAAAATGGAACTGGCACCAGCTTGGAGGCCGGAGCCAGCGCCGCCTGTGTTCTGAAACAATGGCGGCGATTTTTCAAAAAATTCCAGAAACAATTTCTGGTGCTTTCTTCTTCTGCAAATTTTCAGCGAGAACAATTCTCAGCAGTATTTTTTGTTTTGAAGCTCTAAACAACAACCAATTTGTTAGTTTAAATAAAATCAATATAGAAAATTAATATGAAATGGAGGGCAACATCCATGTTGCATGAAAACGTTTTTCCTGCAAAAATTTTCATCACCAAAGAAAGAATCTTTTCGAAATACGCAGTGACTTTTACACAATCATATTGTGCTACGGACCCAATCCATAATGATCAAAATGATTTCGACTTGAGTGAAAACGATTTTCACAGTAAACAAAGACAAACACGAAAACAGTTTTTCATGCTAAAAAAATGTTTGTAGACCACACATAGTATGGCTCTAATACCACTGTTAGGTATCTCAAGCTCGTATCGTATACAGCGCAGCGAGAAAATAAAACGAGATACCCTCCCAGGACCTGTCTATGTGTGGAAAACAAGACATAAAAAGAGTAAAGGTAACAACTTTTACCTTTGGGTGATCATCCGAAAAACAAAAAATTTCTTCTTCTAGTTGAGGTATCCTCGTGATCAACCTCCACGTGAGTTGAACGTCTAACCACTATAATCACAGTGTGTGATTATCTCTAACAGTAATCCACATAGAGGGTGCACTCAAGCACTAAAATTTCTTGTGCAAGCAGAAAAAGATGGCAACTAGGGTTCTTTGTGTTGGGATTCGTGGACTCCTAAACGCGGAAAACATCTACGAATCCCTCCCGAGGACTCAAGTAAACGATTAAGAAGATCTAAGCTTTAAGAGTTACCTTCGGTTACTGTAATCGAAATCCTTCGATTCTGGTTGCGCTGTTGTACGTTCAACCCGAACAATCACCAGACGCTGCAGTATGCGAACGTCCTCTATCGGATACACACCGCGAACTCACTCGATACCCGGGGAGTGCTAGCGCCTAGGGTTTGAGAGGTTTTTTTTTCTCTGGTAGAGAATGGCACGAATGTTCTCAACCGGAAAAAAATTGGACTATTGAAAGACGGCTAGGGTTTTCTTAAAAAACCCTCGAACCTCTTAGAGTCCAACCCTAATCATATCTTATCATATTCTAATTTAAATTCAAATTAAATTAAAACTGATATGATAAGATTCTGCCATTATCTCGGTAATTTAACTAATTATTTTACCGAGTCGTATTCTTATAATCTGGATATCATCCAGATTCATCGAACCTCGGTCACCGTAAAAATAACCTAACAAGTTCGCTTATTATGTGACCCTATAGGTTCATTTAACACCGGCAGCAGTGCCTAAATCGTATTTAAATGGCCCACAAGTTATAAGCGGTTTCTAGCAAAACATTATAACTATCCAGGTTAAATGAAGATCGGTGATCTCTTTGAACCAAACCATAATTTTATATTTAGTCCTTTTGTCACACGATATCCGGATTAAGCATAAGGCACTGAGCATGTCATCCTTATTAAGCTTAATCAATTATTTCTTGATTTCATAGTAGATCTGTTCAAACAAATGATATCAATATCTTAGATTGATATATTTGAGCACGGCCATGCATTTTTAACAGCCTAACTTATCAAGGGGCCCATGGATATCTCTCCCATAACTGAGAGGGACAAATTCCTTCACAATCAATCATATTCCTCTCCTTGATTTATTCTATATCCAACAAGTAGTCTAATTTATTATCTCGGTTAAAGACAACTTTAGACAATGTCAAAATATAGAATTTATCAAGTAAGAAACTATGATGAATTTAGGTCGAAGGACTTTCAATATTATTATGGCTAGAAAGTACTTATGACATATTCCATGAAGTACTCTCACAAATGGGTCATGTCCAATACAATGTTCTCTAACATTTATTTATGTCTTGACTCGATATCACAAATATCCATGGCCATAGAAACATAGCCATCAAGTCACAAACATACTAATCTTAATTTATTATTATTCCAATAATAATAATCGATCAGGGACAGTTTTAGAATAGTCATTGTATTCATTGTAGGGTTTTACTATCAAGTCACGTACTTGATGACCAACAAAACAAAACTCACTATTCATGGAAAGGAAAGCCTCATATTATTATATAAAACATAATGACAATTGTATAAGTACAAATTGACTCTAGGGCATATCCCCAACAGCTCTCCCACTTGCACTAAGACCAATTTGGCATAAGCCGTAATCCCATTGTTCTGGTATGACTATCATGTTTAGACGATGGGAGAGGCTTTGTCGATGGATCCGCAACATTGTCATCAGTTGGCACCTTGCATACATTGACATCTCCTCTATCAACAATTTCTCGAATGAGATGAAAACGTCTAAGTATATGTTTGGATCGCTGATGTGATCTTGGTTCCTTAGCTTGTGCAATGGCTCCATTGTTGTCACAATAGAGATCCACTGGGTTCACAATACTAGGAACTACATCTAGTTCTGTAATGAACTTTTTAATCCAAACTGCTTCTTTAGCTGCAGCTGAGGCAGCTACATACTCAGCTTCTGTAGTAGAATCGGCCACGGTGTCTTGCTTTGAACTTTTCCAGCTTACAATACCTCCATTCAAACAAAATAGAAAACCTGATTGCGATCTATAATCATCTATGTCGGACTGAAAACTAGCATCAGTGTAACCATTTACAACTAGCTCGCCTTCTTGTCCTCCATAAACTAAGAACATATCTTTAGTTCTTCTTAAGTACTTTAGTATGTTCTTGACAGCAGTCCAGTGTGCCTCTCCAGGATTTGACTGCAACCTGCTTGTCATGCTCAATGCATATGATACATCGGGTCGAGTACATAACATGGCATACATGATAGACCCTATAGCGGAAGCGTATGGTATCTTGTTCATGTGCTCTTCTTCATCCTTCGTAGAAGGACTTTGAGTTTTGCTAAGCTTAATGCCATGTGACATTGGCAAGAATCCTCTCTTAGAGTCTTGCATACCGAACCTTTTCAGCACCTTGTCAATGTATGCACTTTGACTTAGTCCAATTAGCTTTCTAGATCTATCTCTATAGATCCTTATACCTAGAATATAGGCAGCTTCACCTAAGTCTTTCATTGAGAAACAATTTCCCAACCATGTCTTTACACTTTGTAGAGTTGGGATGTCGTTTCCAATGAGTAAGATATCATCAACATAAAGTACCAAAAAGACTATTGCATTCCCACTTGTTTTCTTATAGACACAAGGCTCATCTTCATTTTTGATAAAGTTAAATTCTTTAATTGCTTCATCAAAACGAAGATTCCAACTTCGAGATGCTTGCTTCAATCCATAAATGGATCTTTGAAGCTTGCACACTTTATTAGAATTCAAAGGATCATCAAAACCCTCAGGTTGTGTCATGTACACATCTTCGAGTAAGTTTCCATTAAGAAACGCGGTTTTGACATCCATTTGCCAAATTTCATAGTCATAATATGCTGCTATGGCAAGAAGAATTCCGATAGATTTAAGCATTACAACCGGTGAAAAGGTTTCATCATAGTCTATACCATGAGTTTGTCTATAACCTTTTGCTACCAGTCGTGCTTTGTAAGTATGCACATTTCCTCCATGTCTGTTTTCTTTTGAAAACCCACTTACACCCAATGGTTTTTGAACCTTTAGGTGGGTTAACCAAAGTCCAAACTTGGTTATCATACATGGATTGCATCTCGTACTTCATAGCCTCTAACCATTTTCTAGAGTCGAACTCTTAATGGCTTCTTGATAGGAAGTGGGCTCATCATTAACCATAAGCTCCACATTGTGATCGTCGTTGATGAGAAATCCATATCTCTCAGAGTTGTTGACGAACCCTATCGATCTTCGAGGTCCTTGTTCTATAGATGTAGGCTCATCTTGGACTTGTGAGCCATCTAATCGAGATTCATTATTTGGTTCAGTGCACTAATTGTGGCTCTTGAATCTCATCTTGATGAGGTTCAGGCACTAACTCGTGGTCCTTGAATCTCATCAAGATGTATTTTACTCCCATCGATTCTTTTGGAAATAAATTCCTTTTCAAGAAAGAATCCATTTCGAGCAACAATTACTCTATTTTCTTTTGGGAGATAAAATTGATATCCTTTAGTTTCTTTAGGATACCCCACAAATATGCATTTATCGATTTAGGTGCAAGTTTATCGGATAATAAACGCTTTACATAAACTTCACAACCCCAAATCTTCGTAAATAACAAACTAGGTTGTCTCCCGATCCATATCTCATATGGCGTTTTCGAACCGATTTAGATGGAACTCGATTTAGTATGAATGCAGCAGCTCTCCAGTGGCATAACCCCAAAAGGAGATTGGAAGATCAGCTTGACTCATCATTGATCGAACCATATCTAATAAAGTCCGATTTCTCCGTTCGGATACACCATTCCATTGAGGTGTTCCTGGTGGAGTTAATTGGGAAATAATTCCACAATTTTTAAGATGCTCGTCAAACTCGTGGCTTAAGTATTCACCACCTCGATCCGATCGAAGTGTTTTGATACTTTTGCCAAGTTGATTTTGTACTTCATTTTGAAATTCTTTGAATTTCTCGGAACGATTCGTATTTGTGTTTCATCGATACAGTAGCCATATCTCGCTGAAATCATCTCGTAAATGTAATGAAGTATCGAAATCCTCCTCTAGCGAGTGAATTCATTGGTCCACATACATCAGTATGTATTAGGCCCAATAAATCGCTTGCCCTTTCATTTTGTCTCTTGAAAGGCGCTTTAGTCATTTTGCCTAATAAACAAGAATCACATGTATCGTAAGATTCTAAATCAAACGATTTTAGAAGCCCATCATTATGAAGCTTTGTTATGCGTTTCTCATTTATATGGCCCAAACGACAATGCCGTAAGTAAGTCCGATTTAAATCATTGGATTTCAATCTCTTAGTATTTATATTATAGATAGACATGTCTCGAAGATCCACGAAGATTTAGAATATAAAGCCCATTCGATAATGAAGCATCTCCATAAAAAATGTCGTTTTATTAATGGAGCAAATGTTATTCCTAATAACAAATTCAACACCTTCTAAATCCAAACAAGAAACTGAAATAATATTCCTACTCATAGCAAGAACATAAAAACAATTGTTCAGCTTCTAAAACAAGCCCACTGGGCAAAATTAATTCAAAAGTTCCTACAGCCTACTGCAGACAACTTTTGCTCCATTCACAACTCGTAGGTCCACCTCGCCTTTTGCCAAGGCTCTACTCCTTTTTAGACCCCTGCACATTTACACAAATGTGAGATCCACAACCGGTATCCAATACCCATGAATCGAAGTAGATAAATTAATTTCAATAACATAAATACCTGAAGCGGCAGTCTCACTGCCCTTCTTTTTCTTTGCTTCCAAATAGAGCTTGCAATTTCTTAACCAATGTCCTTGTTCTCCACAATGGTGGCAAGCTCCCTCCTTTGGTGTTTTGGCCTTAGGTTTGGGCTTGAACTTGGACTTTGCCTTGTCCTTACCCTTACTAGCCATGACCTTGCCCTTTTGGTTGTTCTTTTTGCCTTTCCCTTTTTGAACCATTAGAACACTAGGAGTATTCTTCTTAATGTTCAGTTCAGCTTGTTTTAGCATCCCATGCAATTCAGTAATGGATTTCTCCATATTATGCATGTTAAAATTCATGACAAACTGGTCATACTCAGCAGGTAAAGAGCCCAAGATCAAATCCGTGGCCATGTCATGATTAACAGGAGCACCAAGCTTATCAAGATGATCTAGATAGCCCTTCATTTTAAGGACATGAGCACTTACCGAGGTGCCAGAAACCATCTTACATGCATTTAACGCCTTGTGAGTTTCAAATCTCTCTTGTCGTGCTTGCTCTTGGAACATTTCCTTGAGATGCACAATCATGTCATATGCCTCTGCTTCTTCAAACTGTTTTTGAAGTTCAGAGTTCATGGTTGCTAGCATGAGGCAAATAACATCGTTGGAGTCATCTTTGTGCTTACTATAAGCATCTTTTTCAGCTTTTGAGGCGTTATTTGCTGGAGCAGGGGGAATAGGATTTTCAAGAACATAGAGCCTTTTTTCTTGCTTAAGAACAATTCTTAAGTTTCGTGCCCAATCAAGAAAGTTAGTCCCACTAAGCTTGTCTTTCTCAAGCACAGATCGCAATGAATTATTCCAACTGTTTGTTGCCATTATCTACATACAAAAATATGCAAAGTAATTAATTTTTTGAGACTCTAACGAAAAACTCCCACTAAAAGCATTTAAACTTTTTGAAACTTCAACATTTTGATGTTTCGTAGTGGGGAAAAATATTTTGTTTTAATCATAAGTAAGCTTTGGCTTTAATCTTATAATTAAATAAAATTCTAATTTTAAATGAGATAGACATCAAATGTCCCGGCTAAAAATATCTCATAAAATGCCCTAGGCCCAAAACCATTTTGATAGCCCAGTTAAGTCAAACCATATCAAACATATGGAAAACTATTTTCCATCTTATCTCACTCAGATAATCAAAAGCATCCTACTTTGGTAGGAATGACCATATGATGATCCAAGTAATAACAAGTGTTTGATTTTGGAAGGCATTTAACACTTAAATTTTTTTTTCTTAAAAAAATTTGATTGGATTGTAGTAAGCAGGAAATAAACATATCAAATATGCATGCAAGACATAAATAAAAGTGACATAGCATGGCCCATAACCTATGTTGATCATCACGAGCAAAGTGAAGATCAAGGTGGTCAATCTAGGTATATGAACTCCTTAAGCATTCTCTAATGCCTTGAGCATACTCCTCATTGGTTGTAAATGTCGGCTGCCGTCTTCTTTTACATTGGATAGTAAAATTAAAATAATTCCTGTTCTAGGAAAGCAGTACAATTTTACAACAATGAAAAACGACACGCAGGCCGTATTTAAAAAATTAAAACTTAAAACAACCATAATGTAACCAGCCAATCACATTGGGATAAAACGGGCCATGCTATGCACTATTCAAAATAATCCACAACTACAATCAAAAACATTGACGAATAACACACAACGAACAGTTAGTTGGGGTTCCAAGGGGCAACGCCCCTGGCGGGGTCAAGGGGCAGCGCCCCTGGCGGAGGTCCCGCTAGCCGGTCAGTGGGCGGGGGTCAAGGGGGCAGCGCCCCCGGAAGGAAAAATGATTTTTCCTACTCTCATTGAATGAGATTTTGCCTTCCGATTTCCGAAAATTAATCAAATTAACGTTCGGACCCCTTAATAACCATCGCCGTGAAAATTCATATTACAGACAATATGCGTTCTTTTGATCATATTTATACAGATAACATATTATCATGTCCGATTAATAAAAGCAATTCGCAAATATAGAACGACGGATAGCATGCTTACGATACCATATCATATTAAAACAGACCAATTTACGTATAATCCGCAACTAATCTGGTCCGATCAAAGCGACTAAGATGCACACATTAAACCTAATTCAGCAGATCCGCATGCTAAGTATTCTAAAATCATAATCATGCGAACATGCCGATACATACCCGTTAAATTCATATATACATATTATACATGTATTCAACAATACGATTAATACAGTATAAATCAACCTAATCATTTAGCAAGTTGCTCGATACCACTCGTTGGGATTCGTGGACTCCTAAACGCGGAAAACATCTACGAATCCCTCCCGAGGACCCAAGTAAACGATTAAGAAGATCTAAGCTTTAAGAGTTACCTCTCGGTTGTCGTAATCGAAATCCTTCGATTCTCGGTTGCGCCGTTGTACGTTCAACCCGAACAATCACCAGACGCTGCAGTATGCGAACGTCCTCTATCGGATACACACCGCGAACTCACTCGATACTCGGGGAGTGCTAGCGCCTAGGGTTTGAGAGGTTTTTTTTTCTCTGGTAGAGAATGGCACGAATGTTCTCAACCGGAAAAAATTGGACTATTGAAAGACGGCTAGGGTTTTCTTAAAAAACCCTCGAACCTCTTAGAGTCCAACCCTAATCATATCTTATCATATTCTAATTTAAATTCAAATTAAATTAAAACTGATATGATAAGATTCTGCCATTATCTCGGTAATTTAACTAATTATTTTACCGAGTCAGATTCTTATAATCTGGATATCATCCAGATTCATCGAACCTGGTCACCAGAAAAATAACCTAACAAGTTCGCTTATTGTGTGACCCTATAGGTTCATTTAACACTGGCAGCGTGCCTAAATCGTATTTAAATGGCCCACAAGTTATAAGCGGTTTCTAGCAAAACATTATAACTATCCAGGTTAAATGAAGATCGGTGATCTCTTTGAACCAAACCATAATTTTATATTTAGTCCTTTTGTCACACGATATCCAGATTAAGCATAAGGCATAGAGCATGTCATCCTTATTAAGCTTAATCAATTATTTCTTGATTTCATAGTAGATCTGTTCAAACAAATGATATCAATATCTTAGATTGATATATTTGAGCACGGCCATGCATTTTTAACAGTCTAACTTATCAAGGGGCCCATGGATATCTCTCCCATAACTGAGAGGGACAAATTCCTTCACAATCAATCATATTCCTCTCCTTGATTTATTCTATATCCAACAAGTAGTCTAATTTATTATCTCGGTTAAAGACAACTTTAGACAATGTCAAAATATAGAATTTATCAAGTAAGAAACTATGATGAATTTAGGTCGAAGGACTTTCAATATTATTATGGCTAGAAAGTACTTATGACATATTCCATGAAGTACTCTCACAGTGGGTCATGTCCAATACAATGTTCTCTAACATTTATTTATGTCTTAACTCGATATCACAAATATCCATGGCCAGTAAAACATAGCCATCAAGTCACAAACATACTAATTTTAATTTATTATTATTCCAATAATAATAATCGATCAGGGACAGTTTTAGAATAGTCATTGTATTCATTGTAGGGTTTTACTATCAAGTCACGTACTTGATGACCAACAAAACAAAACTCACTATTCATGGAAAGGAAAGCCTCATATTATTATATAAAACATAATGACAATTGTATAAGTACAAATTGACTCTAGGGCATATCCCCAACACTTTGATCAAGATCAAATCGAGAGAGATAGAGAGAAGAGAGAATGTTCGTGGCTGTTGTTTTGTGTGTTGTTCAGCTAGGGTTTTCGTGTGTTACATATACTATATATTACACGAAATTCCCCCCCAAAACTAAGAGTTCTAATCCTATTAGAATTCCCTAATTATAATTGGAAACATGAAGTTCTCACAATTACAACTTAGACCATAAATTATAACTAATTATAATTTATCCACAACAACTTTTCTTTCTCTCAATCAACCCCACTATGTTATCAAATAATATCTTGAGTATATAATCTTCTATCGTGTGTGACCTATTAGGTTTCCTAATCAATTGGTAGCGAACATGAATTAATCCAAACGTCTTTGAGATTAATAATCCATAATTAATTAGAATTAATCATATTAATTCTAATAAGAATTAATTTATTAATTCATCAATTAATAAACCCATATTTTCAAATCATGAGCGGTATCTAGCAACACATCATGACCACCTAAGAATCCAGGAAGTCAAGTAGCTTGATATAAACCCTTCAATAACAAACTTCAGTGCAATTAACTCCTTTCACCATATAATATCTCATTCGGTTTGAAGTACGGAATTAGTGTCAACTCCCTCCAGAAATAATTTTGGCCTGAATACAATAGTACTTGTACCAGGAACCCACTACTCTAGATGTGTATCAATTGAAACTATTTCCAATACACAATTGCCTTGGCTAAGGACTTTCCGAGTAGTAATTCCTACCAGTGGTCGTGAGATATTCACCCCTACTATTAGGAATGGTGAATCCTTTATTGACCCTCTCAACTACTTTCGTTTACCTCACAATATACCCAATATCCATCCTATAGGCGGCCCTCGATCAAGCTCCAGAGATTGGAATCAAAGTACAAAACTCAACAAACAAAGTACCTTGGAGATCTCAAGTCTAAGGAAACTTACACGTTTGATATATTGAGATTATATCACTGGCACTAAATAGTTATCCATGTGATTATCTCAAAGCTAGGTCATCCAATGAACTTATTCCATTAACAAGCATCCATGTGTTAACTTTGAGTATCTCAATACTCACGGTTATGTGAACCATCGCCTGATCAAATCAGGAAGTCTAACACATACTAGTCTTGACGCATTAATGATGTCTTGTCTCATTAATACTATGACTATGGACCATTTAAGTACTAACACCATCCAGTGTAGTAGGAATCTCATATCATGATCTCTATCATGATTTCTGTAATACAGTGTTGTACTATGGACTTTATCGAATAATTATATTACTTAAAGTAAACAAAAGAAACTGTAAGATAAATAATGTCTTTTATTAAAATAAAATGTGTTATATACAATGTACAAGTGACTGCCTCTAAGGCACAACACTAACATAGACCGCAGCTTACGACACTCGATCGTGCGTTGCCGAAAGATAGGTACACCACAGCATACTACTGAGAATCAATAATAGGTATACCGCAACATACCAAGTGTACCACGGCACGCTCTTGCCACCGTAAACTAAGGGTCCCAATCCTGAGTCAATCACCATCGAGGCGGCAATGAGTCAAACACTATCGAGTGTCCCTGCCTAGTATTCAGCGAATGGTTCTCAACACTGTTGGTTTGACAGAAAACAGAGGACCATGTTGCAGAAATGGAGAACAAACAGAGGAAAAGAAAATTTATGAAGAGCAGCAGCATGGAAGTATTTAAAACATACTTTGGGTGCCTTAAAACTCTTAGATTATGAAAGAATGGATTGAACCACAGGGACAACCCCTTCTTGCTCGCTTGATGAAGCTTCCAGTTGAAAACCTGCTAACCTCATACTCCGCCTTGTTTGCATGAACGATGAACACCAAAGCTTTCTGGTTGTCGAAATATTCCATTTCCTAATTCTTTGTTGGGGAAACAAAAGGGTGAAGAGGAATGATCTCAAGAGGAGGAATCCTCTCAACTTTCCTGGTGAACCAAAGGTTGAGCAGAAAATCAACAACCTTACAACCTCTTGTATTCTTTGCTAATATAAAGAACAAAAGAACCAAAGGTCACAAGAGAGAGAGTTCTCCCTTCTTTGCTCTTTGGTTAACCATATCAAGAGGAGAACCAAAGGTCACGAGAGAGAGGGAGCTTAGGAAAAGAAAACTAGGTTTTCTTTTTATTCACCTCAAGAGATGGAGGTCTCTTATTCCAAATCTGAGAATTCCAAACAATTCTCCAATTGCAATTGGAACCCATAAAATTCTCAAAATTATAAATTGGCCCATCAACTTTTCTTTCTCGCAATAAACCCCACTATGTTATCAAATAACATCTTGAGTATATATATTCCTCTTTAACTAAGACCAATTCCTCAACCCAAAATTAATTAGGACTTACGGGCTATTCCGATGACTAAAAAGACACATCGCCTTGGCTACTAAAATGACCAAAATACCCCTTCTATATAAATAGCTGTATTTAGCATTTTAAATATTTCCTAATATCACAATAAGGAAATATTGACCACAAGGACAATGCTGCATTAGCAAAGTCTCCGACCTATAGGTGTAATGACTAAAATACCCCTTTATACATCGTCGTACATTCAGAGAGGAAGAAGTGTACTAACACCTCTCTAAATGACATCTACCATCCTTAGGTCTCTAGTCCAATGATCCACGACTTCCTAGAGTGTTTTCGCTTTCCAAGGGAACTACCCTAAAGTAAACATCCAAGTCATGTTTCCCAGGGCCCTAGACATTCAGATCATTCAGACAACCACAATGGGCGATATAGTATAGAAACTATCTTGTATAAATCTGTCTTAACTAACTAGTCACATATACCCAAAATGCAAGTATATTGGCCCTATGATAGAACCTCAACTATAGCATATCAAAGTATATGCTTCTAACTTCGTCAGACCACCAACTCATACTCAAGTCGTAGAGTACTAGTCCACGCTGGAGCGATAGTAGTCTAGGTTTCTACCATATAGTACTTTTAAGAAACCACTACTACAGGTCCTGTTCTACGTACTCAAAATACGCTTATGTCATGAAATGAGTGGACTACTCACTGGCTAAAGGTAAGCCATTCCCCATTTGGAATTCATAACATAATAACCTAGGCATGATGAGATTCTCATTCTCATCGATCAGTTAAGAACGAATGTCTATGTGTTAAGTAACCCGTGATCCGTACCTTACTGTGAAAGACCTCAATTCACATAAACCACTTATTTAAACATAATGAGTCTTTTCCAAATGACATTGTGCACAAAAAAGTAAATTCACAAATGATTTCTAAAAATAAATTCTTTTATTAAAACATTCGATTTTTTATATCAGAAACTAGTCTAAGAAGGTATATTCCCAACAAACACAACATGCCACAGGCATAGGCAATTGCCAGGTGCTAAACAACTAGCTAGGACGACTCATCTCAATGTCCTGTTTGGAGTAAAACAAGCCCCAAAACTGATCGGGTTACTTGGAGTCGTCTATCTCTAACATGAGCTAGTATAAAGATTAAAGTCTTTGCTGAGTACTCAATGTTATCAATACCAACTCCTACTGACTGATCAGGCTAGAGGATTATCTATTCCTGCGGGATTTTCAATTCAAACATTTTTGGAGCAAATTATCATTTTTCAGAATTTGATCCTACTGACTTGCAAGTCAAATAATTATTCTCATAGGCTCTGTAAGGCCAATCAATTCATTCCATAGGTACATCAGGCCAATAAAGTAATTTTCGGGATCAAAATATTGTTTCCAAAAGTCAATCTCATATCAAGAGATTTTTTTCCAAAACTGTATCAAAATAGGGTAAAGAGTTCTTTTCACACATTAAAATAAGTTTCCAAAAGTATTCAGGACATTTTTTCCATATCCGATCACAAAAGTCATTTCTAAGGGTATTCGGGTCATTTTACCCTTATCCGATTTGAAAAGTGTTCATAAAAGTTCCAATAAGGATATTTTGGTCATTTACCGAATACCCAATTCCAAATGTTTTCATAAAACATTCCAATAAGGACATTTGGATCATTTTCTAAATATCCAATTCCAAAATGAACTCATTTCAAGAAATCCAGAATTCTAATCCTAAAGAGATTAAATTCAAAGTTTCCAAACATGTTTCCATAAAATGTTCCAATAAGGGTATTCTAGTTAATTTATGAATACCCAATTCTAAACATTACCATTTTTCAAAACTCCCAAGTGTTTAATCTAAAAATGACTAAATTCCCAAAAATTCATACTTTAATCATCCGTTAAGGTTTCTAAGCCAATTATGAAGTTCATTCTAGCCCAAAATGGCATAAAATAAATCTTGGTCAGATAAACCTTAAATATATTCAGGAATTTCCAAAATGGTATAAAATGTAGCGTTTCATGAAAAAAAAAATAAAGCATACTAGCTTTTAAAAGGTTTTAGAAATCAAAGGGACTCACTTCGTGTCCTAATTAATCTTTTCCCATTCACGGTCGTTCGACTACCGTTTCCACCATTTTCAACGTATCATTGGCCATTTACTGACAAACTTACATCAAATGTCATTTTTAGATTTAGTCAAATTTTGTCAAAAAAATAGCTAATGGTTAGCCGACGTACCCGACGGTTAGCCTATGTCCAGCTGACGTGCCCGACGATCAGCCGACGTTCAAGAAAACATACAACGGTCATTTGCGTCGTTTGTCCAATTCTTTATTTTTCCTTTTTCCATATCCTTCCTCTCTTCATGAAAAAGTAATTATGTTCATGTTTCCCATTCATTTCATCTAAAATCACACAATTAATTATCCTTAAGTTCATCTATTTTCAAACTAATTTTTTGGAATTTTACTGCTTGACACACGATTTTGTTTTGCACATAACTTTCAATCTAAAACTCCGATTGGGCTCTATGATATATCAAAACGACCATAAGACTCTGAACTTTAATTTTGTATAAGCCATTTCCTAATTTTAGGTGCCAGGGACATAGTATAGAAGTAAAAATAGCCCCAATAATTTGTCCTTCTTCAACCATTCATGTTATGTTTTACTATCATTTAACCTTTAACACTTTGAGGACATTAATTATATTCAATTTTCCCTACAAATCAGCTTTGATCCTTCAATTTTCAGATTCCAACAACTTATGAAAGTCATGTTTGTTCAACACAACTTTACTTCTTTCAATCAAAAGCTAACATAATTAATCCTTCTAACCAATTAACAATCATTTTCATTCCACTTTGGTCCTTATCTCATTAGCCAAGATTAGCCTTTCAAGCTACTATGAAAGCCCATGCCTTCATCATACAAAATAATATCCACAAACCTTCTAGGCAGCCGACACACAAAAACACATAAAAAGTTCATCAACACAGTTCATAAACCCTAACTTTTTATCCAAAATCAAGACATAAAAAATCATATTTTTATATTAAAATTAATATGATAATGATTATCATTCACCCAACAACAACTTTAATTCAAACAAGGCAGGGTTTTACCTCGTATATAAAGCTCTTTGATGTGATTTGCTTCAAGATTCTCTCAAGAACACACACATCTCACCAAGAACACACACTAGCACACTTTTCTCTCTCTTGTTAATTTATTTTTCTCTTGTTTTTCTTTCTTCAAGGCTGCCAAAATTCTAGACTGTATAACAGCCTTCCCACCACCATTCTCATCAAATTTTTGGCCAAGAAAATTTTAATTCAATTAAATATATGGTGGAATTCATGTAGATGTGTTCCAATCACAATTTAACACACTATTTTCCTTGATTTTCTTCCTCAAAATTTCCTCTTCTTTTCTCTATTGAGGCTGCCAATTTTTTGGCCAATTTTCAGCCATTCAATCACGTTTTCATGGTCAAAATATTAGCCAATTAAATTGCACAAGACCTTAATTAAATGGCCCACAAATGATGTGTTCCAATCATAAAAATACACATCATTCTTTGTTTATTTTGCATTTCTTTAATTCCATGCATCTTGCATGAATTCTTCATGTAACCTCTCATAAATTGACATATGTTCAAGGCTACCAATCACAAAATGCCACATGTCCAAATTTTTTACCGCATTTTTCAATTTTTCTCAGAAATGACCAAAATCGAGTTTGAAATGGAAAAATATTTTATTCTACCATTCAACTCCAAAAATTCCACTGAATCCATTAATAATACTTAAATTCTTCAATTCTTTCTCAGTTTGGTCAAATTCGAGGTCAAAGTTGCAGGTGTGGTCAAAATGATGAAAATGCCCCCGGTTACCTGAATAACATAATTTATACCAAAATGTGTATTTCATCACATTGATCAATTTCCCTTCTCACTGTACCCCCAAATTCTTATTTTATTAATAATAATAGCCTTCCGAAGATTTAGGATACGGGTAGAACAAATCCAATAATTACATCGAAGTCCCAACAAAATATTATTATACCAAGATATTTGTTTCATTATACTGATCATCTTTTGTTCTGGCCATTAATATAAATTCTCATCCTATTACAAGTAGTAGCCAATCAAGGTTTAAAACATAAGGAATTACAACAGTACTAACAAAATCTTTGAAATCCAAAAAAAAATTTCTGATAGTGAATCATTAAGTGAAACCTCTTCCTATGGATGTACTGGAATATGTATATGTTCAATATGAGAAAATAATATGATTAGTTTTAATAAAATTAATGTTATTACCAAAGCTAATAAAGAACTCTTTTTTGAACTGTTAGATCATATTCAGGATAAAAATGTAAAAAGAGAATATTTACTTAAAGTAAAATATATGATTTTAAATCCTAAACAACAGGGAGAACCTTACAATCTGAAAGAAGCTTTTGATAGATTTAAATGAAAAGACAAAGAAGAAGTATCACTCTCTTTACAAGATTTATATACCGAAATAAATACACTAAAACAAGTAAAAAATTTGAAAGAACAAAATGAACAAAGGATTACTGACATAAATAATATTAATATTAATCTTTTACATTTAAAGATGGAAAAATCCCTGTTAGAAGATACCTTGGAGAGTACTAATACTTTCTTAGTAGAAGAAACTCAAAAAGATTATTATATTTCTGCTATTTCTAGAACTACTTTTCAAACATGGTATATCCCAATAGTTCTTAAAGTAGATGATTTTGTACTTAAAACAGCAGCCTTACTTGACTCTGGTGTAGATCAAAATTGTATTTAAGAATGATTTATTCCAACTAAATATTATGAAAAAAAAAACAGCAACAAAATTATATTCTGCTTCTAGAAGTCTGCTTCAAATTAGTTATAAATTATCAAATGCTCATATTTGCAACAATCAATTTTGCTTTGTTAATTCTTTTATTTTAATCAAAGATCTTAATGAGGAAATAATCCTTAGAACACCTTTTTTAACCCAAATATATCCATTTGAATTAGATCAACATGGAGTACATACCAACATAGGATCTATCCGAGTCATATTTCCTTTTCTTTTAAGCCCAAAAAGTAAAGACATCAATACTTTAAAAAGAAAAATAATTCTCTAACAAAACCAAATTAATTTTTTTTAAAAAGATGTGAAATATAGAAGAATCCAAATTCAATTGGAACCACGAGAAATTCAAGATAAGATTGAAGATGTACAAAAAGATTTAGAGAATCATATTTGTTCTGAAATACCCACAGCCTTTTGGAATAGAAAAAAGCATGTAGTATGCCTACCTTACATAGATAAGTTTAATGAAAGAATGATAGCTACTAAAGCAATACATCAAATGAAACAAGAACTTCTCGAATATTGCAAAAAAGAAAATTTTGAACTATTAACTAAAGGAATCATTTGTGAATCTAGTTTTCCATGGTCTTGTGCTGCTTTTTATGCTAATAATAATGCTGAAAAGGAACGAGGTACTCCACGATTAGTCATTAATTATAAACCTCTCAATAAAGCTTTAAAATGGATTAGGTACCGAATTCCTAATAAACGAGATCTACTCAAACGAACTTTTAAAGCAGTAATTTATAGTAAATTCGACATGAAATCAAGTTTTTGGCATATCTAGATTTTTGAAGAAGATCGATATAAAACAGTCTTTAATGTTCTTTTTGGTCAATATGAGTGGAATGTCATGCCCTTTGGACTTAAGAATGCTCCTAGTGAATTCCAAAAGTTATGAATGATATTTTTACTCCTTATACCACCTTTATCATTGTTTATATTGATGATGCCTTAGTTTTTAGTGAGTCCCTTGACCAACACTTTAAACACCTTTCTCTTTTTCGTGAACTTATCACGAAAAATAGGCTAGTAGTGAGTGCTAAGAAACTCAAACTCTGTCAAACCAAAATTAGATTTTTAGGACACAAACTTCATCACGTCATGTATATACCGATTTGTTGAGCCATAGAGTTTGCCGATAAGTTCCCTGATGAAATTAAGGATAAAACCAAGTTGCAAAGATTTCTTGGATGTTTGAATCCCATTCTCCATGGTCTTGTGCTGCTTTTTATGTTAATAATAATGCTAAAAAGGAACAAGGTACTCCACGATTAGTCATTAATTATAAACCCTCAATAAAGCTTTAAAATAGATTAGATACGCAATTCCTAATAAATGAGATCTACTCAAACGAACTTTTAAAGCAGTAATTTACAGTAAATTCGACATGAAATCAGGTTTTTGGCAAATCTAGATTTTCTAAGAAGATTGATATAAAGCAGTCTTTAATGTTCCTTTTGGTTAATATGAGTGGAATGTCATGCCCTTTGGACTTAAGAATGCTCCTAGTGAATTCCAAAAAGTTATGAATGATATTTTTACTCATTATACAACCTTTACCATTATTTATATTGATGATGTCTTAGTTTTTAGTGAATCCCTTGACCAACACTTTAAACACCTTTCTCTTTTTCGTGAACTTATCACAAAAAATTGGCTGGTAGTAAGTGTTAAGAAACTTAAACGCTGTCAAACCAAAATTAGATTTTTAGAACATGAACTTCACCATGGCATGTATAAACCTATTTGTCGAGCCATAGAGTTTGCCGATAAGTTCCCTAATGAAATTAAGGATAAAACCATGTTGCAAAGATTTCTTAGATGTTTGAATTACATTTCTGATTTCAGTCCTAATTTGAGACAAATATGTGAGCCCTTATATCAACGACTTCAACTAGTTGCTTGGGGTATAGAACAAATCCAAACTGTTCAGACAATCAAGAAAATTGTTGAGAAACTTCCCTATCTTGGTATTTCAGATCCCAATGCTTTTATGATAGTTGAAACGGATATTTTTTAACTTGGTTATAGAGGTATTCTTAAACAAAAGAAAATTGATTCTTCTTCTGAACAATTAGTCCAACATCATTGTGGTATCTGGCTATCCAGCTAAAAGAATTATAGCACCATTAAAAAGGAAATTCTTTCCATTATTTTATGCATATCTATATTTCAAGATGATTTAATTAACAAAAGATTTCTTCTTCGTATTGATTGCAAAGTAGCAAACGATGTTTTACAAAAGGATGTAAAAAACCTTGTTGCTAAACAGATTTTTACCAGATGGCAAGCACTACTTTCAAGTTTTGATGTTGATATTGAATTTATCAAAGGAGAATCTAATTCTCTTCCTAATTTCTTAACAAGAGAATTTTTGCAAGGACAATCTAGATAAGATTACTTTCAAGTTTTGATTTTGATATTGAATTTATCAAAGGGAAATCTAATTCTCTTCCTGATTTCTTAACAAGAGAATTTTTTCAAGGACAATCTAGACAAGATTGCGATAAGATTTCTTATCTTCTCAAAAGGTGAGTTCAGATCTATAAATAGAAGTGAACACTAAGCAGATATTCATCCATGGCACAACAAAATTCTCGACCTCGATGACCAACACCTAATAGATTTGTAGTTCTTTCTTCGTATCCGCCTCTTCCAGGTTCTTCTCTTTCAAGACCACCTTTAACCATAAATCTTTTTAATTCTTTCCCTTCCTCTACAAAAACCAGGGAAACCCAGAAAACAGACATTTCCTTTTATGCTTTAACTCCACCAGCTTCGTTTAAAGAAGCAATTTCTCCTCAAACTCCTTAAAACCTAGAAAAAGCTTCACCTCATCCAAACCTAGACATATTTGAATTTGTGACCAAAACTGTAATCCTTTTTCTAGAAATTCCAAAAGAGTTAGCTAGCAAAATAGAAAGAGAACTTGTTAATAGCCTTCATTCTGAAGCCTACAACCAATCTAGCCATTTATTTCAAGTAGAATCTCTAAAAACCAGACTTTTTTATGAACATATCCTTTTTGCCACTAGTTCGATTAAATTCGAACATGAAAGAAACCCTTCTGGCAATGACAAAGGCATTGCTTATTCTAGATGCCGAATAGTCAAAATCCTTGATTACAATACCTGGCCCGTATTAGGTATCTATACACCAATTCAATTCAAAAGCTCTTCAGGACCTCCCACATATAATTTTATGGATTACTTAAATGCTTGGCACTGCTTTTTCTACCTTCATGATCTCACTCCTACTTGGTTTATAAAGTATGGAAAAGATACTATAAATCAAATTCCCAGATAGTTCTACCAATAGTGGAAAACATTTGGTGGAAATCAATAGACACTTTTAGAATAGCACAAAATCTAGTTTGATCAATATGCTCAAGAAAATCAGCTTTTACATTTTCCTACTCATATTCAGTATTGTAAATTCTTTTTGTACAAAAAGATTTGTTTTATTCTTGGGTGGAATTATAAGTTTGAAACCCTTGAATCAGTTCGACATTTATGTCGAGAAATTAAAATCAAAGGATGGACACCAAAGCCATCACCACAGCAGCAAGTTCAACAAATCCCATTTACTCATGTCAAAAAGGAGATAGATGCAGGTTCTTCTTCCAGCAAAGGAAAATCCAGAATTTCAAAAGTAGATTTACAGCTTCAGCTCTAGATGTTATAAAATCATATTCAATTAGCAATAGAAGACAATGTTGATGAAACCCAACCAGATTTCAGCTTCTTTAACAATGACAATGGTGACTAGGATAATCCCACCGATATTGCAGCAGCATACCTTTGCTAGAGCCCTTAATATGACAAGACTACACTTAAAAAGAAAAAGAAAGCTCCGACAACTTCAGTTGGAGAAAATGTCCAAATCCCTTTCTTGCATCACAAAGCTTATCTATAAGTTGATTCATTGCACCTACAATAGAGGTGGACCCCTCCACTCAAAAAGAATTATTAAACTAATCCTCCAAGTGGCAGACAATATGATTCCTTCGGCACATGTATGGGACCACTCAGCAATAATGCAAGATGTTTTTCGTGAATGCTATACCACGTAGGCCTATTTAAGGCATTAATTCTTACAAGAAATGCAGAGCGAATTCGAGAGTCCTTCCAAAGAAAACTCTTTGTATTTTGAGATAGACAATTTTCTTTTCAAATTTAGAAACACTATATTTTAAATTGTTTTAAAAAAAAAACTCCTTTGTAAATAGTTTGTAGTTAAGTAGTTTATCAGTTTAATTGAAGAATTCTTGGGTGCAACCTTATTGCAATAAAATGGTATCAGAGCAACCATTTTGCAACAAAATGCTCGCAACAAAATTGGATTGATATGAATTGTCAATACGATTGTACTTATGATATGGATGTACTACGTTTGATATGGATATACTTTTAATATTATGTAGGATTACATTATCAAATATGTGAATTATTGATTACATAGTGATAATGTGATTTTATTTACCAACAGAAAATCTGTTGGTAATTTCAATTACCAACAAAAATCTATTGGTGCTTAGCAACAGATAATCTGTTGGTACTTACCAACAATATAACATTTTTGTACTACGATATTATCAACTGAATTTTAGTCTGTAAGCTATCAATTGACATGATAGTTTTATATTTCTACCAACTAAGCATAAACTAAATTGTCTATTGGTAATGTATAATATTTACCAACAAAACAAATATGTCAACTAAGAAACTGTTGGAAAATTATCAACCAAATTACCAACTAAATAATCAATTGGAAAAATATGCTAACTAAATTACCAACTAAAGAATTAATTAGAAAATTACCAACTAATTAGTCAATTTTTTGGTAACTTAACAAAATTACCAACAAAAAAATACTTAACTCTAAAAAAAATATTACCAATTGAAATTTAATATTACCAACTGTGAAATCTATTAATACTTACCAACCGACTTGAAAAAAATCTTATTGGTAACAATTTTCAACAAATGCTTTACCAACATACCGAATTCTTTTAGGAATCTATTGGTAATCCAGTATTACCAATAGAAATTGGACAATTGTCAACTAAATTTATCAATTGGTAATCAGCCTTTTCTAGTAGTAACTGTTGTAAATCGATCAACGTAAATGTTCTGCTATGTATGGTAGTCCTAAAAGCCGTCGTATATAGCACAAGGGACGTTCCTTTTATTCCTATAATTATGACTGACGTAAAATTGTCGTAATTAATATTTAAAACAACGGCGTCCTAAGAAGCCTTCTTAAATAATTATTTTATACTACCGACCACAGTAATTACTTTACTATATATGATTATTTGTCTTTTACAATAAACTATATACGATAGTCGTATAGCTGCCATTTTATATGATTTTGTATGACAAGATGTCGTATAAAACTTTCTAGAACCACTATAAAACAGGTCATCATATATAGATCAATGAGCAATCAATTAAATAAACAAGTCTGCCAAATAATAGTTCAAACTTCAAACTAGAGCTATTAGTAATAATAAAAAAATGTTATAGTATAAAAAATAATAATTCAAATAAAATGGAATAAAAATTAACTAATTAACTAGACAATTAAATATAATAGAATTAATAACTTGCAAAGATTAGCTCAAAATAAAACCAAGTATTACAAAAACTAATTAAGATTAAATATATAAATATAGAATCAAGAAACATTAACTAGCTAAGAGATAAGAGAACTTTGTTGATGCTTCTTCAATAATCAACTACTAAGTCTTCAAAATATTCAAAAAATTGGATGCTTGAAGAATTTAAAAATTTTATCCAACAAAAATCTAATTATAAAACATTGTAGAAGGAATGGGGATTATAAGAATAAGAATGAGAGAAATGAAGAGTTAGAGTGATAGGAATCAAATTAGCCATGAAGGTAATTTTCAAGAACGGGGAAGAAGGACAAAATCACACTTCATGGTTCCATGGGTAAGAACAATATTCAAGAGAATTCAATGAAATTTTCAATGCAACAAATTCAACAAACCCAGGTTCAAGAAGATTGTAAAGAGATGGATAGTAAAGGAAGGGCCAAAAGACCCATAACATAAGCAACAATCCATGTGGAGGATCAAACCAATCTTTAAACAAGGATTGAAGGCCAAAAGAGTAATGAGAAGAGCTCAAAATGACCAACATTTCATTTGGAAGATCAAGGGAATACATAGAAAAGAAATGGAGGTCAAATGAGCAAGGATAGAAGTGCCACAAAATAGAGGAAGGCGCCCAAAGCCAACCTGGCACCAGGTAAGAATTTTGTACTCGGCGCCGGCCCTAAGCTAGCCCAATTCTATTTTGGACAGAACCAAGCCAGCACCGGGTATGTGAGTCTGAACCGAAGCCGACCCAAATCGAGGCGATCCCGTCTTTTTGCTATTTTTCGTATTTTCAGCCTTTTACACTTGAAATTTAATTTTGACGACTTTTATTATATTTTAACCTATATTAAGGCATGTAATAGTGATATGATCTTAGGAAGCTCAAAAATGTGGATTAAACTAAAAAACAAGAAACCTACTAAACACACACACAAGAACACTAAAGTGCTAGGAAAATAACACTCTTGTGATATTGTAGATCTAGCTAACTTCAAAGATCCCTAATCTTTCAAAGATTAGAATACCACGGATAGAAATTGAAGCCTAACTCAATCCTATCAAATATACTTGGCAACCTAGAATATAAGAATAGAGATGAAGTTTAGATTATCTCTTAAACTATAGAGACAAGATCAAATGTTGGACTAAATCCTTTAATTTAGTTTTGATGTTTAATGGAATCACCAATAAGGATCACCCTCAAGAACTCTTTCTAGAGAGAAAATCTGAATTCACCTTTCGAAAATACCAAAGTTATTTTTACAAAGCTATAAGAGCATATTTATAGTGGCCTTGACCTAAACTACTTAACCAATTAAACCTAAATATTAAATGGCCTTAATATATGTTTTAAGGCCCCATTATATGCCTTAAATAGGTTAAAATATAATAAAAGTCGTGAAAATAAAATTACAACTGAAAATGTTGAAAAAAGAAAAATTTGTAAAAGTTCGGAACTAGCCAGAATAGGACCAGCTCTGAGTAGGTCTTTTAGGGGTGGCGCTGGGTCTAATCTGGAGGCACAGTTCTCGTGCACAAAAGTCGGAACAAACAAACGAAGCCTTTTCCAATCCACACCCAACGCTAAGTCTAGCTATTAGGGTCGGTACCAGGTCCAATTTGCTGGAACAATGCGTGTGCCAAAAGTTGAGGAATTTTGCATATCACAGACTGCGCCTGATCGGGGGATCTAGGCCGGTGTCGGGTTAGCTCTGGGCACTCCAATCCTTACTCATTGGATCTCCATTCCTTCCATTCCTTTTCCATGCATTCCCTTGATCTTCTAAATAGTTTGGAAGCCAAGATTATTTCCATTTGAAGCTCCCTTGGGTTGCATTCCTTCATTTGCCCGTTTGCCTTTTAATCCTTGTTCACATGTTTGCTTGACCTTCCGTAAGGATTGTTGCCTTCTTTTTAGTATCCATTCCTCCATCAATCTCTTTGCCCTTAATTTGTTGGCTTGGTTGGCCTTAAACTCCTATTAAAACCTCTTGAAAATAGATCTCACCTAAAGTGCCATAAGTTATGGCTTGGACTTCTCTTTATCTTCTTTTGAGTGGCATTCGTGCCTTGGGCGATTTTTATCATTTCTCCCTTCTTGGAAAGGATTCGCGCTTGAATCAAAACATATACAAGAATTTAAATAAGAAAGTTTTTGTGAAAGTAAAATCCATGGCTTTATACCTCATTATTGTATATATTTTCTCTTTTCACTATCCATATTTTCCCTCTCATTTTATCTCCTCTCTCTTTTCTTTTCTTGTTTTCTTGTTTGTCTCTCTTTTCTTTTTCTTTCCAACTTAAGGTGATCACTATCCTCTCATCCCCGTCTTCCTTTATTTCCTCAATTTTTATCTCTCTTTCTTCTTTCACCTCAATCTCTTGTTCCCCTTCTTTTGTTCTTCCCTATTCTCTCATTTTTTTTTCTCCTCATTTCTTTTTTCACTCATCTTCCTTTTCCTCTCCTTTCTCTCTCTCCTTTCCTTTTCCTTTTCCTTCAAGATATTTTGATCTCTCAAAACCTCACTAGGGGATAAGGAAAGTAGAGTGATTTTCTTTCCATCTTTCCTCAAAAAATAAGTGTTCCTCTTCCCTTTATAGATCACATCTTTATCAAACAACTAAGGTCTTCCTAACAAAATATACCCTACATGCATGGGAAATACATCACAAACCACTTCATCCTTATACTTCCACATATCAATGGCAACCTTAATTTGTTTGTTCACCTTCACCTTTCTACAATTATTCAACTATTGTAACTTGTAGGGTTTAGGGTGTTTCAAGGTCTCCATTCTCAATTCCTCCACCAATATAGCACTAATCACATTTTTACAACTCACTCCATCAATAATCAAGCTACATGGTTTTTTTTTTTTTGTTTATTTGACATCTTAAATAGAAAGTATTTTCTCTTTATAGATCCTCTTTTCTTTCAATCATACAAGCTTCAATAATTTGTCTCTCTTCTTTGCAATTGTGCACCCTATAAAATCTTTCATATGCCAATTTATTTAGACAATCAACCTTTGTGTGCCTTGTACTACAACAAATCTCACAAGTCAATTCTTCACTACTCTTTTATTTGACTCTTTTTGGATAATTATAGGAAGTGTGCTCAAAACTCCGACACATTCTATGTTCACACTCCTTCAAGTTCTTTTGCACCCCATGCTTGATTGTTTTTTGCACTCTTCCCACATAAACTTCCTTATTCTAATATTTCTTACTATCATGTTCTTCTTTATATTCCCAATTTTGTTCCTCAAAACTACTATATCCTTCTCCACTCGAATAAGATTCTCTATTATTTTAACTCCCCCTACTCCAATCTTCCATAAGACTCAAGTTCTCACATTCTTGATCCCTTTCCCCTAAGTCTCTGTCATAGCTATCATATTCCCTTCCACTTGTACTTGGCCCCTCATCATGTTCATCCAAATATTCCATGTTCTTATAATCATTCTCATCATATTCTTACCCATGTTCATTATATTCCCCATAACTACTCTCACTATAGCAAGACTCCTCATAATTGTCATACCCTTCACTTTCACTCCAACTAGCCATTATGAACTTTCTTTCAAGAGAAGTACTCACAAAATTGAAGTAGAAAACACAAGAAAAATTCCTCACTTCACTCCCTCACGTGTTTACACTCAATTTTTAGTGGTCACTCTTCACTCGTGTTTGCACTCTTCTTGGCTTTTATCACAATGTGCTCTCCCTCTTACCTTTTTTAAACTCTCAATTCTATACTTAAGTTCTTCTTAACTTTTTCCCACTTCAAAGGATTTAGTTTGATTAGTTAAGTTAACTAAATTCTAAAGGATAAGAAAGAAAAGTGTCTTAAAGGAAATTTATTAAACACTTGGTATGCAACAAGGAAAATGCATAGATTTCAAGAGTTGTTAAACTAGATGATGCTATCAAACCCTCAAGAAAATAATTTAGCAATTAACAATCATTTAAGGAAATGATGACACAAGCAAATTTAAGAAATAGTAGCAGGAGTTCAAAATGTGCAAATGTTTTCCAAACTTGAGACAAATGCAATGTGAACAAATCTTCTAGCATCAACAAAAACATCAATTAACTTCACAAATGCACTTTACTAATCAAATTAGTCATCACACTTTATGAATAGAAGCTTTGATAGTCAAGTATAAGCAATCACAAACCATTGAAGCAATATATCAAACACACTATGTGCATTCCCGTAGCTCAATTTAGTATAGCAAATTTCAACTTGGTTTTGGCCACAAATTAACAAATTTTTATATCAAATGACTCCTCAAACATCAATACACTATATGAGGTCAAATTAATAGTATTTTCCTGGCACAAATTTAAGTTTTCAACCCCCAAAATTTGTAAGGAATATAGTTACAGGAATAAGAATTTTGCAGCAATATGAGCTTCAAATTTGCAATTTTTCATGCCAAAATATTCCTCAAACATTATACCAACGTATAGGATCAATTTAGCATTAAGTTCATGGCATAATCTTAAGTTTCAAGCATTCCAAAATGGCAAGAGAAAAAGTGACGAAAACTGAAAATGCTCAACAAATCTTGAAGAAGATTGTACTTTAGCCTAAAGAAAGTTGGTTGATTAGAATCAACACAATGCAAGCTCTGATACCACTTGATATGATCTTGGGAAGCTCCAAAAATGTGGATTAAACTCAAGAACAAAAAACTTACCAAACACACACATAAGAATACTAAAGTGCTAGGAAAATAACACTCTTGTGATATTATGGATCTAGCTAACTTCAAATATCCCTAATCTTTCAAAGATTAGAACACTACGGATAGAAATTGAAGCCTAACTCAATCCTCTCAAACATACTAGGCAACCTAGAATATAAGAATAGAAATGAAGTTTAGATTATCTCTTAAACTTTAGAGACAAGATCAAATGTTGGACTAAATCCTTTGATTTAGTCTTGATGTTTAATGGAATCACCAGAGAGGATCACCCTCAAGAACTCTCTCTAGAGAGAAAATCTGAATTCACCTTCCGAAAATTCCAAAGTTATTTTTACAAAGCTATAAGAGCATATTTATAGTGGCCTTGACCTAAACTACTTAACCAATTAAACCTAAATATTAGATGGCCTTAATATATGTTTTGAGGCCCCATTATATGCCTTAAATAGGTTAAAATATAATAAAAGTCGTGAAAATAAAATTACAACTGAAAAGGTTGAAAAAAGAAAAATTTGTAAAAGTTTAGAACTAGTCAGAATAGGGCCGACGTCAGGTAGGTCTCCTAGGGGTGGTGTCGGGTCCAATTTAGAGGCACAGTTCTCGTGCACAAAAGTCAGAACAAAGAAACAAGGCCTTTTCCAGTCCATAGCCGGCGTCGGGTCGGGCTGTTAGGGCTAGCGCTGGATCCAATCTGCTGGAATAGTGCGTGCGCCAAAAGTTGAGGAATTTTGCAGATCACATACACCGCTTGGTCGGTGGATCTGGGCTGGCGCCAGGTCAGGGATGGGGAGAGGGAGACTCTTGAAACTAAACGAGACTAGAAACAACATGGGAATTAGAACCATTCCTTTTCAATGCATTTCCTTGATCTTCCAAATAGTTTGAAAGCTAAGATTAATTCCATTTGAAGCTCCTTTGGGTCGCATTCCTTCATTTGCTCGTTTACCTTTTAATCATTGTTCATATATTTGCTTGACCTTCTACAAGGATTGTTGCCTTCTTTGTACTCCTTTTGGCCTTCTTTTTAGTATCCATTCCTTCGTCAATCTCTTAGCCCTTGATTTGTTGGCTTAGTTAGCCTTAAACTCATGCTGAAACTGAAGGTATGAAAAACGAAAAACACACGGCACGCAACGAAAGCGAAAACAAAACAAAACTGGAAAAACTCAAGAATAAGAGATTCCCAAACAAAGCCGGTGCCAGTCGTGTTTTGGCGGGACTCCAAGGTCAAAAAAAATATTTACCTCTTTTTCTTGTTCTAAAAATTAGCTGGACCGGAATATGTGCTACTGAGATAGGTGTGCTGGTGAAAGCCTTTGGTGCAATTCCTGCAAGTCTCCTACTCCGTCTTTGCATGTAGGTGAACGCCAAACTCTCAATCGTCCAGCATATGGCCTGCTTAATTCCGTTTGGTGAACAATTAACAAGGCTAAGGAACTTCTCTGGAGAAAACGAGAGAGAAAGAGACGTCTGGCTATTTTCATAGAGAAGAAGCCGTATCTCAGAGAGTGTGTGTGTGTGTCACAACAACGTTGTCTCCAATATTCCTGTTTAATCTAAATAAAACCCTAGGTTAAACTAGACTGTGCCATTGGACTCTTAGTTGAACCTTTTGGGCTTAATTAATTATTCTAATTAGAACCACATAAATGGCCCAATTAATAATTAATTTTCTAGCCCAAGTAAACTAGTCCAATTAATAAACCTATATTAGTTTAGTCCAAGGTTAATCTTTAATTATTCAAATTGGGCCATAGCCCTAAATAATTAATTAACCCACTAAACTAATTTAATTAATTCTCTCTCTCTACATGGACTTTTATTTTATTCTAGCCCAATAATTAAATTAGGCTATTTAAATAAAATAAATTTCATTTAATTTAAGATCAATTCCTTAGCCCTATTTAATTAGAACTCACGGTCTATACTGGGAACCAAAAGACACGCCGCCTTGGCTACTAAAACGACCAAAATACCATTGCCATATAAATAGCTGTATTTTGCATTTTAAATATTTCCTAGTATCACCATAAGAAAATATTAACCCCAAGGACAATGCTGCATTAGCAAAGTCTCCGACCTACAAGTGTAATGACTAAAATACCCCTCTATACATCGCCGTACATTTAGAGAGAAAGAAGTATACTAACACCTCTCTAAATGACATCTACAATCCTTAGACCTCTAGTCCAATGATCCATGACTTTTTGGATTGTTTCCGATTTCTAAGGGAGCTACCCTAAAGCAAACATCCAAGCCATGTTTCCCAAGGCCTTGAATATTTAGATCATTCAGACAATCACAAGGGGCGATATAGTATAGAAATTATCTTGTACAAGTCTGTCTTAACTAACTAGTCACACATACCCAACATGCAAGTATATTAGCCCTATGATAGAACCTTAACTATAGCATATCAAAGTACGTGCTTCCAGCTTCATTAGACCACCAACTCATACTCAAGTCGTAGAGTACTAGTCCACGCTACAACAGTAGTAGTCTAGATTTCTACCATATAGTACTTTTAAGAAACCACTACTATAGGTCCTATTCTACATATTCGAAATACGCTTATATCATGAAGTGAGTGGACTACTCACTAGCTATAGGTAAGTCATTCCCCATTTAGAATTCATAACATAATAATCTAAATATGATGAGATTCCCATTCTCATCAATTGGTTAAGAACAAATATTTATGTGTTAAGTAACCCGTGATCCATACCTTATTGTGAAAGACCTCCATTCACATGGGCCACTTACTTAAACACAATGGGTCTTTTTCAAACGTAATTGTGTACAAATAAAAATATAAATTCATAAACAATTTTTGAAAATAAATTCTTTTATTAAAACATTCGATTTTTACATCAAAAACCTAGTCTAAGAGGGCATATTTCCCAACAATCTCCCACTTGCACTCTAAGACTAAGTAAGTCCGTAAGTGTCCACCCCTATGGCATCTAAGTGTCTCTTAAAGACTCTCTCAGCCAAAGGCATGGTGAATGAATCAGCTAGATTGTTCTCAGAGACAATCTGTTTCATCACGACTTCCCATCTTTAGATGAAATCCCGAATCAGGTGGTATTTCCTTTCGATGTGCTTTCCCTTCTTGTGGTTCTTGGGTTCTTTTGATTGTGATACTGCTCTAGTGTTGTCGCAATACATCACAATCGGCCTGTCCATGTGTGGCACGACTTCGAGTTTTGAAAGGAACTTCCGGAGCCAGACTACTTCCTTAAATGCCTCCGAAGCTGCCACATACTCAGCTTCTATAGTTAAGTCAGCAATGCAAGATTGCTTGATACTCCTCCATAAAATAGCTCATCCAGACAAGGTGAAGATATATCTACTAGTGGATTTTTTCTCATCCTCATCCGCCTAGATGTTTAAGTCTGTGTATCTTGTAGGAACCAAATCATCAGCCCTGTAAACCAACATATAATCTCTCGTTCTTTTGAGGTACTTGAGAATATGCTTTATAGTTTGCCAATGAACCTCCCCAGGGTATGACTGATTAAAGTAGATATCTGGCCTAATACACAGCATGGCGTACATAAGACTTCCCACAGCCGAAGCGTAAGGAATCCTACTCATTCTGTCCTTTTCTTCTTGAAACCTAGGACAGTCCCTTGAAGATAATGACAACCCATGTCTACAAGGAATTAGAGTTCCTTTGCATGAGTCCATGCTATACCTGGCCAGCATCTTGTCAATGTATGCCACTTGGGATAATTCTAACATTCTCTACTTCCTATTTCTAATAAGTCTAATTCCGAGAATGTAGCTGGCTTCTCATAAGTCCTTCATACTGAATTGACTAGACAGCCAAATATTTGTAGATGATAATGACCTTACATCATTTTCAATTAGTAGAATATCATCCACATACAAGACAAAAAAACCCACATTAATGCCTTTAAGTTTTCTGTACACGCATAGTTCATCCTCGTTTTAAACAAAATTATAAGACTGTACAGTCTCATCAAAACAAATGTTCCATGCCCTTGATGACTGTTTAAGTCCATAAATGGACTTCTTAAGCTTGCAAACCATATGCTCTTGACCTTTAGCAACAAAGCCTTCTGGTTGGGACATAGAGATGTCTTCACTAAGATGGCCATTTAAAAATGTCGCCTTGACATCTATTTACCATATCTCGTTGTCATAATAACATGCAATGGCAATGAGGATATGGATGGACTTAAGCGTGGCTACCGAGAAAAAGGTTTCCTCATAATCGATACCCTCTTTTTGAGTATACCATTTCGCCACAAGCCTAACTTTGAAGGTTTTCACCTTCCCATCTATTCCCTTCTTTCTCTTGTGCCCACTTACACCCTATGGGTTTTATCCCTTCAGGTGAAGCTACAAGATCCCAAACCTGATTGAGATACATAGACTCAATCTCGGCTTTTATTACTTCATGCCACAGATTTGCATCTGCATCAGCAATAGCTTCCTCGTATCTAGTGGAGTCTAGCTCGAAAGCTTCTCCAGTCCATCTTTCCAGAATCCTAGACACTCTCCCACTACGATGAGGCTCCATATGTACAAGCTATTGAAGTTGTGCCTCTTCTTATTCCATAATCGGGTCAGAAGAAGTTGCTTCTGAAGATAACTTCTCCTCCAATTCCAACCTAGTTGAACCTTTAGTAAAGGTACTCTGATCATCTTCTAAGTATCTAGCATTGGTACTAACCAGTACTTTCTACTTCTTAGGATGATAAAAGTAACCACCCTTTATCCCTTTTAGATACCTAACAAAATAGCATAATTCTGATCTTGGTTCCAACTTATTTTCCTTGACCAGTACATAAGCTGGACAACCCCATATCTTGAGATGATTCAGACTTAGCTTATGTCCAATCCACATCTCATAGGGAGTCCTAGGTACTAACTTGGAAGGCACCAAGTTCAGAATGTATGCCGCTGTTTTCAGGGCATATCCCCAAAAAGATACTAGAAAAGTAGCATGAGGCATCATGCTTTGGACCATTTCCATCAATGTCATGTTCCTTCTCTCAGCTACTCCGTTCTGCTGGGGTGTCCTCAATGCAGAGAGTTGTGATACTATCCAATGATGTACCATGTAGTCTTTGAATTCACCAAGGAGGTACTCTCCACCACAATCCGATTGTAAGGTCTTGATTAATTTACCTGTCCGACGCTCCACTTTAGCTTTAAACTCTTTGAACTTGTCAAAAGAGTCAGACTTGCGTCTCATCAGGTAAACGTAACCAAACCTTGTACAATCATCCGTGAAAGTGATGAAGTACTCAAAACCTTCTCTAGCTGGTGTAGATGAGGGACCACACACATCAAGTGTGAATAAGACTTAATACCTCCTTGGCTCTATCCGCCTTAGGAGCAAATGACATTTTGGTCATCTTTCCCATCAGCAGGACTCATACTGAAGCCAATTTTCTAATCTCAATGAGCCCAAGGGCCCATCATAAATCAATCTCTGAATACTGATTGAGTTGATATGACCCAACCTTAGATGCCAAATATAAGAGTCATTGACATTAGTCTTTCTTTTCTTTGTTAAAGGTTCAGATTGAGCATTATTTAATTAATTATTAATAGGGTTTAAGAAAAATAAATTCCCATACATATGCACAGTACATAAAATTTCTCTATCTCTATTGATAGAAATACCAGAATGGAAAGATACAGAATATCCTTGATTTATTAGTTTTGTAACCGAAATCAAATTCTGTCGAAATCTAAGTACATATAAAATATCTTTCAAAACCACTATTCTATTACAATAAAAAAAAAACAAGGTCCAGCTCTCGCATTGCAAGGACTCAAACTTGTGCTTCATTTCCCATACGTAGTCTATGTTCGCCCTTTTGGAGTCTTCTAATCTTTTTAAACCCCTGCAAGGAGTTATAGATGTGATCAGTGGCCCCTGAATCAACAATCTAAGTGGAAGTTAATCCAACCATTGATATAAACTCTAGATAGAAAATATTACCTGTGGGGTTTTTCTTGATTTAAAGATCTGGACACTCATTTTTCCAGTGTCCCTTCAGTCCACATTTGAAACACTTATCCTGTTTGTCTTTGGGCTGGGTCTTGGGTTGGGCCACTGCATTCCCCTTCTTCTTCTTGAATTTCTTTGGCTTGGGCCCAATTCTAGAAGATGAAGCCTTAGCAATCATAGCCTTAGATTGTAGCTTTATGACCTTCTCTGTCATCTGGAACTCCTTCATCAACTCAGTTAAACCCATGTTCAACTTATTCAAGTTATAGTTCAACTTGAACTGAGTAAAGGAACCCGATAGAGATTCGAGAACCATGTCTACTTGACTCTCGGGGTCAATAACAACCCCTAAGATTTATGCCTCCTCGAAAGCAGCAATCATCTTGAGCATATGCTCTCTGACTGATGCTCCCTCAGCCATCTTAGTGTTAATGATGGTTCGAAGAGCCTCCTGCCTTACGGGCCGGCTCTTATCCGCGAACATTGTGGCTAATGATTGGGTTATATCATACACAGTGGTCATGTGCTCTTGTTTGGATTGGAGCACATTAGACATGAAGGCCAACATGTAACAACGAGTCATCTCGTCGGCTTTCTTCCATGTCTTTTCAGCCTCACATTTCTCGACGGTGGAACCCTCCTGATAACAGGGCAGGTTTCGTAAAGGACATACTTATACTCTTCCGCTGTGAGTATTATGTCCAGGTTCCTCTTCCAATCCACATAGTTTGGTCCCATTAACTTATTCTCTCGGAGAATAATGGTCAATGGACTAAAAGAACCTCCCACAATTTCTAAAAAATTGAAAAATAAAAGAAAAAGATTCAGTTTGTAAAAACAAAACATATATGTGCACTTTATCCTTATTATCAAAATTGATAATAATCAATTTGGCTCTTAGGAAAACTGACATAGCTTCTTGGGAAGATTAACAGTTTCCTAAGCTAAGTGTGTTAACCACCACAAATTAATTTTCCTTCTAGGTAATGATCTAGAAGATAACTCCATCGAGGGGATACCCGTGTCCTCTCATTTCCTATGGACATATCTCGCACTATGACCTCCAACGAGGGGCTGGCCAATCACAGTACGTGCCCTGAGTTATTAATTACATCCCTCTATTAGATCTAGATCATTGTGGTATCCCAATCCTATTCGGGTTCACTCCCAAGGTGACGCGAGGGAACCCACGATCTCTAATGAGGATCGTGATGGAAGCCGTGGGGCCATTGGAACACCTCTCCCACTTAGTCTTTTAAAAGAAGAGTTTTCTAAAAAATATCCTTCTAAAAATTTCCATCAAGTTTTCCCTTAACTTAAAAATAAAATATCTAAGTCTATAAAAATCTCTATGACAAGGTTTATATCCTTTGAGAGTTTTTTCCATGGACTAATTTTATCTAAGTTAAAAACTTAATGATTTAAAAAATTTTCCAATTAAAACTTTCTAGAGACTTTAGTCTCAAATTTATTTGACAAAACAAATTTTCTTGTGCCAAAATTAAAACAAAATGGCTTTCTATTTTAACCTTGCAAAAATATCTAAATTCAATATATTTTCTATGTCAAAGATTAAATCATTTGAGAAAATATCTAAGGATTAATTTTTGTTCAAGTTAAAATAACCATTTAATTTGTAGAAAAATATTTTCCTTGTCAAAACATTCCCAAAGACGTTTGTCTTTGAGAAAACGTGCACATAGGTACATAAAAATAGTATGCTAGAAAATAATAGACGTTTTCATGTTGTTCTATTTTTTAAACCTAAGTGTCCAGATAATAGAATTAAACACATTAATTAATTAATTAATGATTTTGTTTAATCCTAAAATCCCTTACTAATATTTTTCATGCAAAAAATATTCCTTGAATATTAACTATTGCAAAATATTAACTTCGTCTAGTATGGAAGCCAAAACCAAAAGAAATTGCAAGGAAAATTACAAGGAAAATTTTAAAAAAAAAATCCTTGGTCCATTGCACCCGCCGCACTGGATCAGACACCCCATCTGAACTGTAGTCCACTGTACCCACCGCACAGAACTAGGACCCATGAGCAACCAACGTGCAGATCGGATTCCAGACCCTAGCCGGCGCCGGTTTCGGTCTGGACAGCTCTTCCTGCAGTTTTTTTCTGTGAATTTCCCCTGTTTTCTTCTCAACTTCTGGTATCAATGGCTCTCCGATTTCAAACCAAATGCAATGAAATCAACCAAAATCACCAATCGCCTATACCCATAAACATTGGGCTTACACGATTTGCTAAGAAAAACAGTAAATTACACATCTCATATACCTCCACTCACGAGGTTTAACAAAGAATCTATCCATACCAAAACAGCGAAGGATCACAATTTTAATCACACATATGTTTTTAGTTTTATTCATCTAGATGCATGCTCCTTATATTTTTCACAAAACCTTCATGCTTTGATACCAATTGAAGGCACGAAAAATGGAAAACACAAGACACGCAGCGGAAGCAAAAACAAAACAAAACTGGAAAAACTCAAGAACAAGGGATTCCTGAACAGAGCCGGCTCCGGCAGGCCTAACTGGCATCGGTCGTGCTCTGGCGAAACTCCGAGGTTAAAAAAAATATTTACCTCTTTTCTTTGTTCTAAGAATTGGTTGGACCGGAATATGTGCTACCGGGGTAGGTGTGCTGGTGGACGCCTCTGGTGCGATTCCTGCAAGTCTCCTACCCGTCTTTGCATGTAGGTGAACGACAAACTCTCAATCTTCTAGTATATAGCCTGCCTAATTCCGTTTGGTGAACAACTAACAAGGCTAAAGAACTTCTCTAGAGAAAACAAGAGAGAGAGAGAGAGAGAGACGTTTGGCTATTTTCACAGAGAAGAAGTCATCTCTGTGTGTGTGTGTGTGTGTGTGTGTGTGTGTGTGTGTGTGTGTGTGTGTCACAACAACGTTGTCTCTAATCCTCTTGTTTAATCTAAATAAAACCCTAGGTTAAACTGGATTGGGCCATTGGACTCTTAGTTGAACCTTTTGGGCTTAATTAATTATTCTAATTAGAACAACATAAATGACTCAATTAATAATTAATTTTCCAACCCAAATAAACTAGTCCAATTAATAAGTCTATATTAGTTTAGTCCTATGTTAATCTTTAATTATTCAAATTGGGCCAAAGCCCTGAATAAATAATTAACCCACTAAACTAATTTAATTAATTCTCTCTCTACATGGACCTTTATTTTATTCTAGCCCAATAATTAAATCAGTTTATTTAAATAAAATAAATTCTATTTAATTTAAGATCAATTCCTTAACCCGTATTTATTAGAACTCACGGTCCATACTGAAGACCAAAAGACACTCCGCCTTGGCTACTAAAATGATCAAAATACCCTTGCCATATAACTAGCTGTATTTTGCATTTTAAATATTTCCTAATATCATCATAAGGAAATATTGACTCTAAGGACAATGTTGCGTTAGCAAAGTCTCCGACCTACAGGTGTAATGACTAAAATACCCCTCTATACATCGTCGTACATTTAGAGAGGAAGAAGTGTACTAACACCTCTCTAAATGACATTTACCATCCTTAGGCCTCTAATCCAATGATCCACGACTTCCTGGATTGTTTCCGCTTTCCAAGGGAGCTACCCTAAAGCAAACATCCAAGTCATGTTTCACAGGGCCCTGGATATTTAGATCATTCAGACAACCACAAGGGGAGATATAGTATAGAAATTATCTTGTACAAGTCTGTCTTAACTAACTAGTCACACATACCCAACATGCAAGTATATTGGCCCTACGATAAAACCTTAACTATAGCATATCAAAGTACATGCTTCCACCTTCATCAGACCACCAACTCATACTCAAGTCGTAGAGTACTAGTCCATACTGTAGCAGTAGTAGTCTAGGTTTCTACCATATAGTACTTTTAAGAAACCACTACTATAGGTCCTATTCTACGTATTCGAAATACGCTTATATCATGAAGTGAGTGGACAACTCACTGGCTAAAGGTAAGCCATTTTCCATTTAGAATTCACAATATTATAACCTAAACATGATGAGATTCTCATTCTTATCAATCAGTTAAGAACAAATGTTTATGTGTTAAGTAACCCGTGATCCATACCTTACTGTGAAATGTTAGAATTCGTGGACTCCTAAACGCGAAAAATATCCACGAATCCCTCCCGAGGACCCAAGTAAACGATTAAGAAGATCTAAGGTTTAAGAATTATCTCTGGTTGCTGTAATCGAAATCCTTTGATTCTGGTTGCGCTGTTGTACGTTCAACCCGAACAATCACCAGACGCTGCAGTATGCAAACGTCCTCTATCGGATACACACCGCGAACTCACTCGATACTCGGGAGTGCTAGCGCCTAGGGTTTGAGAGGTCTTTTTTTCTTTTCACGGTAGAGAATGGCACGAATGTTCTCAACCGAAAAATTGGACTATTGAAAAGACGTCTAGGGTTTTCTTAAAAAACCCCCGAACCTCTTAGAGTCCAACCCTAATGATATCTTATCATATTCTAATTTAAATTCAAATTAAATTAAAACTGCTATGATAAGATTCTGCCATTATCTCGGTAATTTAACTAATTAATTTACCGAGTCAGATTCTTATAATCTGGACATCATCCAGATACATCGAATGTGGACATATTTCCGCATTCATTGTATCCAGTAAATTTTCTAAGTACGATTAATTTAGACATATTTCCGGATTCATCGAACTCGATCACCGGAAAAATAACCTAACAAGTTCGCTTATTGTGTGACCCTATAGGTTCATTTAACACCTGGCGAGTGTGCCTAAATCATATTTAAATGGCCCACAAGTTATAAGCGGTTTCTAGCAAAACATTATAACTATCCAGGTTAAATGAAGATCGGTGATCTCTTTGAACCAAACCATAATTTTATATTTAGTCCTTTTGTCACACGATATCCAGATTAAGCATAAGGCACGAGAGCATGTCATCCTTATTAAGCTTAATCAATTATTTCTTGATTTCATAGTAGACTGTTCAAACAAATGATATCAATATCTTAGATTGATATATTTGAGCACAGCCATGCATTTTTAACAGTCTAACTTATCAAGGGGCCCATGGATATCTCTCCCATAACTGAGAGGGACAAATTCCTTCACAATCAATCATATTCCTCTCCTTGATTTATTCTATATCCAACAGCAGTCTAATTTATTATCTGGTTAAAGATAACTTTAGACAATGTCAAAATATAGAATTTATCAAGTAGGAAACTATGATGAATTTAGATTGAAGGACTTTCAATATTATTATGACATATTCCATGAAGTACTCTCACAGTGGGTCATGTCCAATACAATGTTCTTTAACATTTATTTATGTCTTAACTCGATATCACAAATATCCATAGCCAGTAAAACATAGCCATCAAGTCACAAACATACTAATGTTAATTTATTATTATTCTAATAATAATAATAATCGATCATGGACAGTTTTTGAATAGTCATTGTATTCATTATAGGGTTTTACTATCAAGTTACGTACTTGATGACCAACAAAACAAAACTCACTATTCATGGAAAGGAAAGTCTCATATTATTATATAAAACATAATGACAATAGTATAAGTACAAATTGACTCTAGGGCATATCCCCAACATGAAAGACCTCCATTCACATGGACCACTTACTTAAACACAATGGGTCTTTTTCAAACGTAATTGTACACAAATAAAAATGTAAATTCACAAATAATTTCTGAAAATAAATTCTTTTATTAAGACATTCGATTTTTACATCAGAAACCTAGTCTAAGACGGTATATTTTCCAATAGAAACCTCTTGAAAATGGATCTCACCCAAGGTACCATGAGTTATGGCTTGGACTTCTTTTTGTCTTCTTTTGAGTGGCCTTTGTGCCTGGGGTAATTCCTAGAAAATGAGGTAAAGTGCTAAGGAATGCTCAATCAAAATGATGAAGTGGTGTACGAAGATGTTGAGAAAAATGTTGATGAGATTGATGAGGAGCTTAGGAAAGATGAAGAAGAAGAAGACGTGGAACCATTAAATTCAACAAATGGGATGACTAAGGAATTTTACAACATTCTTTTTTTCCTAGAAGATGAATCAAACCTATTGGGAGTGTTAGAGGAGAATGATCAAGAAAGAGTTGAGCAAAATGGAGTAGAATTTGTTGAAAAGTAAATACTTTCAAGGAATGAGGTAGACATGTTGGGTAGCCCCTGTGGTGGTACGGGTCTAGCCCCTGCGACTGCGGGTGTATGTGAGGGGGGCTTTTGGTAGAGCTGGTCTTGCCTTACTCATATCATTTGGTATCAGAGCTAGGTCACGGGTTCGACTCTTAGGTGGAACTCCTGCTAACATTGCCTAAGGTTCAAGGTTGAACCTTCTCATGAAAGGGAGAGCATTTTGGGCAACCCCTATGGTGGTACAAGTTCGGTCCTGTGACTGCGAGTGTATATGAGAGGGGTATGTGCCCCCACTAACATCTATAATTTTTGGTGGAGTTGGTCATGCCTCGCTCATGTTAAATAAGGTCTCAAAGGTTGTATTAAGGCCATTTAATAGTTAGGATTAGTTTTGCTAATTGGTTTAGGACAAGGCATCTATAAATATACCATTATAGCTCTTGTAAATACAATTTTTGATATTTTGAATTTGAGAAATCTTTTGTTCTCTCTAGAGAGAGTTCTTGAGGGTGTTCCTCTTGGGTGATTCCAAAATCAATCAAGACTACTCTTAGGCTTTAGTGCAACCTAAGAATCTAGTTTTTAATTTTCTTAAGATAGATCATTGTTCTTTTTAAAGTGAGTCTTAGATTCCTAGCTAATCTAAGGTTCTTTTAGGAGTTCAATTGGTTGCCTAAATCTTCCCATCCTATTTGTTCTTGATCATTCTTGGGTTAGGGGTGTTTGGGTGTTGATTTAGTTAGCTTAGTTTATTAGATTTTGGGTCATAGGAAGTTAGTTTACCAAGGGTTCTAGTCTTGAATTATGTCTCTTGATATTTAGCTTCAAATCTCAAATTGATACTTCTTAAGATCATGTCACAGAGTGAATTTGGTGAGTTTTAAGATTAATTAAGGGTATTTATTAGAATTTCGGAGGAATTTGGACCAAAATAGCCATTAGTTAGTTTTTGCATGCTGGCTTTGGCCTATAAGACCAATTCAGCGAGAGAGTTTTTGCACAATAGCTCTCCCTACCAAATATGGTTGTTCACGAGCCTCTAACAATCTGTCAAATGGCCATTACAATGGTGAATATCAGATTAAGAGTAAGAATTAGTAAAAAAAAAAAAAAAGTAAAGTGAATTAATGAGATGCGAGAGGTGATTGCTGTATTTAATAAGATATTAGAATCAAATCAACTCCTTATCTGTTTTTTTTTGTTGAAATAGTCAGCTAGTCTAGTTATGGTCCTAACATATACAAGGTTCCAAGGTTCAAAACCCGGATCCGGAGCCGCGCAAGTTGTGGTACTACAACTTGTGCGGTCATTTGAGCTCACATGAACATTTGACACAATCACATGAACATTTCACACAATCACATGAATATTCCGCACGATTACATGAATATCAAACAACGTCGTTTTACTAAAAAAATTTTACACGCGGCCACCTTCTCACATGTTGGATTTTTGTTTTTTTCATCTGGCTCGTTAGATGCTCAAAACCTAACGTCGGAACCAGGCCCCCACCGCGCCACAAAAAAAAAAAAAAACGTGTTTGGAATGGTTCATTTTGATCACGGTTAGGTGGTTTGGTTGGCCTTATCCGGTTCGTAGTTTGAACCAGACCGGATGCCATTGCTATTATTAATCAGGTCCAAGCAAAAACCGCAAGGAAACGGTAAACAGCTCAACTCACCCCGGCGCCTCAAAATCCCATCACCAACCTATGCTTGCTGTGCACTCTACACATAACCGAGAAAGATTTTCCTAAACCTTCCTTCTCTGTTAGCAATGCCTGCTTCCTCCTCAGGTTTATCCAAAAACCCTGTGATTTTGCTTACATTTCTTGTATTTAATTGAAGATGTTCTTGCTTAATTTTTTAAATTGTTGTGAAAGCAGAAACGAGGACTAGGTGGAGGAAGCGGAGAAGAGAGCCCCAAATTTCACGAAAACTGAAGGCACCACAACCAGGCCAGGAAGACGATATTTACGAGGATGAAGATGAAGAGGATGAAGAATTTAATGATGATGACAACAACAGCAATCAAAACCCTAACACTTTTTCCGCGGATCGGATGGTCCAGATTAGAGAGGTGGAGTCGGTTTCTGAGGGCGTGGAGCGAATTAGTAGCTTTCCTTCAGTGATAAAGCGTGCAGTGAGCCGGCCCCACTCGTCGGTATTGTCTATGGTGGCCATGGAGAGGTCGGGGCAAGTTGGGGAAAGTCGAGGGCAAGGGCAAAATGCCGTGGGTTTGGAGAATATTTCTCATGGACAGTTACAGGCATTGTCTGCTGTACCGTTAGATTGCCCTTCTTTAGGTGTTGAGGAGACTGGCAGCGGTAGTGGGTCTTATGTGATTACGCCTCCCCCTATTGAAAAGGGTCGTGGTGTAGTTAAGAGATTTGGGAGTGCTGGTAGGATTCATGTGGTGCCAATGCACGCAGGTTTGGCTGAAATTTTCTTGCTATAATGTCTTTGGATGCTAATTTTTTGAGGCATTTACAGTTTATTTGTGTTTCCTTAGATTTTGTATGACATATATAATGGATTTTATCTGGTGATGTATTTGCTAATTTATTGGTGGACGGTGACGGTCTGTTCTTTAGTTAACTTTGGAAAGGCATAAGGTGTAGTTGGGAAGTTAGAATGGAAAAGAAGCTAAGTGCTGGAGAATGTGAAATAAGTGATGGGTTTGATTAACATGTGGTAAGGAGGAATGGAGATATGAGCTTCACTAATAGATTGCAAGCTAAAGAAATGAATCTTGGTTATCAGATTCTGAAGTTGCAAGTACTTATACTTTGTAAGGTTTTAATAACTTTAAAGAGGAATTTGTTGGTTATTAGAGACTCCATTCTTGTATGTACTAGCATTTCTGAGAATATTTATCATGCTTCCTCCGGTTTTAGTGGGTTAAGGTTTGCAATTTCCACAGCAGTAATGGAATTTTGATGCTTTGTATGTCCATCGGTAGAGATTAAGCACAAGTTAAATAAGATCTCTTCTTTTTAAATATGAAGATAGATGAAAACATCCAGAATTAGCATGTAAAATTCCAAGAAAACAACTGTGTCAACCAAAGTGCATCAAGGGAACCATGTCCAAGTTAATGTAAAAAAACTGAACTCCCAGATATTTTTTTTGCTAGTTTCCTACCCTAAGAAAGGAGCACAATGAACATTGAGTGTCTAAATGGGATTTGAACATTCTCATTAAATCCCTTCAGCATAGTTTTTCTGTATTCTCTGAAATAATTATCACATCTTTCTCCAATTCATAAATTGATGTTATCATCTTGCCTTTTCATTTGTTTTTATTTTTTATGGCAAATGTAAGCCCTTCAGCCCCCCCCCCCAGCCCAAAGGACTAGTTCTCAATAAATTCCCATCACTGGGTAGTCCGTATCTTGGATACTCAAAACAGATGTAAGTCCTGTTTGTTGTGTTCCTCCTTTTTCCACCATTTTTTTTTTTGGCCTATGGATATGTGTCTAAACTATATATTTCTCCTTGTGTAGTTGCTGTTTATGATTATGCTTGGGCATAGCTTTTTGAGTGTTGTTTGAATTTTTTTTGTTAGCAGATTGGTTTTCACCTAATTCTGTGCATAGATTAGAGAGGCAAGTTGTGCCACATTTTTTCTCTGGAAAGTCGGGGGACCACACGCCTGAAAAGTACATGGAATGTCGGAATTGTATTGTTGCAAAGTATATGGAGAATCCAGAGAAGCACCTATCAGTAGCTGATTGCCGGGGACTAATAGCTGATATTAGTGTTGATGATCTAACTCGCATTGTGCGGTTTCTTGACCACTGGGGGATCATCAATTATTGTGCAGCTGCTCCTTATTGTGAGCCTCAGAAGGATGGGACTTATTTATGTGAGGATTCAAATGGTGATCTTTGTGTGCCTGCTGCTGCTTTGAAGTCTATTGATAGCTTGATCCAGTTTGACAAGCCAAAATGTAGGCTAAAGGCAGCTGAAGTTTATCCAGAACTTGCATGTCAACGTGACGATGAGTCTGACTTCGATAGCATAATCAGGGAACATTTATCTGAGACTAGATGCAATTATTGTTCTCGTCCAACTCCGCTAGTGTACTATCAGTCGCAGAAGGAGGTAATCAAGTATTTCCTAAATCAACTACTGTTAGTGACCATCTTTCTCCCGTGATTATATATCACCCCAAAAAATAAATAAAGAAAATCATTTTTATCGTCTCTAGAGGCTATGTTACTCTCTATATCAATCAACAAAAGAAATGACATCTCTTTCTATCTATGTTACTTGCAACACCAACTTGTGCAGACTTAGACATTTTTATATAATCTATTTTATGAAAATTATAATAAAAGGAGATACCTTTTTGCACCTTTTCTTTTGCATTCTTTCTTTGACTTTTTGTGTTTTTATATTGCTGTTATTGCTTTCGTGGTTGACTTTATGCATTCTGCATCATCTTATGTAATATGTGGTGGCCTTTAGGAAAGTATGCTGTTTAAAGACCTGTATCTTACTTTCTGTTTGCGTGGCTTTGTGGTGAAATATGGTTTTGTCCTTAACCAACCAAAGTAATAAAGGAAGGAAACTAAGATTGTATTATTTCTCATTATGTATAACCCAGTCCGATCATGTTGAAATTAGGATACATATGGACATTGTTTTTATGCAAAGAATAAAATTAGAGCTTCTAGCTCTGGTAAGGCTGGCAATATGTTAAGATCATTGAATTTGGGCAAACAGGGAAAACTTTACTTACATATCATTTGTAATATTCAAAATTTGACTGTTTTCTATCTAAACAAACTCTCTTTATGTGTGTGAGAGAGAGAACCTAGTTTTCTCTTTTTTAACTTTAAAGTAATTTTTTAATTGAAAAAGCAATCTCAAATTCACCTAATTCGAAATCTACTAGCATGCAGCAATTTGGTAACGTTGTATGTGAATAATTGCACGTAGCAGGTTAGGATTGGAACATTTTTCTTGGGCTTGTATAATCTTCCCAGCTCATTAAGTTGAGGTGTTAGAGTAGGTCTAGAGCTATAAATATAAGGGTGTTATGGGGTGTATCATTGTTTTAGTAGTAGATGCAGTTCTTTCTCTTGCCATTTTTTTCTTTTGATTAAATGATATTGGTCAATCGGGTAGGTGGTCCCACTTCATAAGGTCCATGTTCATCAACTTGGGCACTTCTTGCACTACCATAATCCTTGAGATCATCTATTGTTCCATGTGAGTATTCGCTAATGAACTCTCAGAAAAAGAGAAAAAACCTATGCAACAAGTGGTGCAGTCAAGTGAAGCCTTCCGTGCTTTCTAATCAATCTCTTTAAGATACAACAACAACAACAACAATAACTATTAAACTCTAGTCCCAAGAAACTTGGAGTCAGTTACATGAACCAATTCAAGACTACATGTGGGTCATCTACATGAATCCTTTCCTTCTATTTTTTTCTATCCATTGTTATACTCTCATTCAAACTCTTATGCAAATCCAACAAAAACATATTTTCTAATCACTTCCGTACATATCACCTTAGGCCTGCCTTTATCTCTGCCCAACCTATCATGCCTCAATTCCTCAATGCTCCTAACAAGGGCATTTCTCGGTCTTCTCTGTATAAGTCCAAACCAATGCAAGTGGTTTTTTTTCTCATCTTGTCTTCAATGGATACTACTCCTACTTTTTCCGAATGATCTCGTTCCTTACTCTGTCCTTTCTAATATGTCCACACATCCACCTTAACATATACGTCTCAACTACCTTCATTTTCTGAATATGAGACCTTTTAGCTGTCCAATATTCTGTTCCATATAGTAAAGTATGTCTTACGGCTATTCTATAAAACTTTCTCTTTAGACTCAAAAGCATATTACGATCATATAGAATACCAGTCGCATTCCTCCATTTCAACCAAACAGCCTTAACTTGATGGGCAATGTCACCATCAAGCTCTCCATCTTTCTAAATAATAGATCGTAAATATCGGAAGCAGTCATCTACGGGAATATCTCTACCATCTAAAGTTATATTTTGATCTGTATTTCTGCCAATACTGAACTTGCATTTCATATACTTAGTTTTACTTTTAATTTTGAAGCCCTTTGATTTCAACGTCTGTTGTCACAACTCCAATTTAGCATTTATACCGGCTCTAGTCTCATCAATCAGAACAATATCTTCTACAAACAACATATACTATGACATAGCCTCCTATATAGCACAAGTCAACTTGTTCATAATGGTCGCGAAGAGGAAAGGACTAAGCACTGATCCTTGATGTACCCTGGTAGTAATAGAAAACTCTGCAGTCACTCTGGCACAGCTTCTTATACTTGTGCATGCTCTATCATGCATATCTTTAATGAGGGCAGTATACTTCTGTGATATACCTTTTTAGTAATGAGATGAAGGAATATTGGAAAGAGAATGAGACATCCTCAAGAAAGTAAAATAAGAGCTACATAAATGTATCCCTCCAATTTCTTTGTAAATCTATAAATGCTATGTTCCCAAATACCGGATGCTATTGTCCAATGAGATGGTAAAGGACTAACTCTATCCCAAGGTAACTCAATAGGCATGTACTATCCTTTAATAGTCCTGTTATTCCCTTCTACCCATATTACCCAAATGATCAATAGGCCCAAAGTCAGCCTCTGACATTTGATATTTGGTTGTCATTCTTGCTCATCTGGCTGTTCCCATGACCAATTACCTGGTCACAGAACTTGATGCCCTTTTTACTTATTTTGTACTTCAATTCCAGACGTGTGTTAAACTGTTATACCCATTTTACACACAGTCATTAACCAAAGACTGTTTAAAGTTCTATTCAAACCTATATTGCGATGTGTTATAGCCATAAGGAAACATATGGAATCAAATATCAAACTGCATGAAAGCATTCCAAAGTGAGCTGAAGATTTACCTAACTTTCATACAATAAGCACGCCATAAAAGTTATGAAGAGTCCCATCTGCTGAAGCAGTTTCTAAAGGATCCTTGTCAATACTTAAGTGAGCCTTTTTTGCTGGGATTTTTTTTTTCTTTTTTGGGGTAATTATTGCTCAATGTGATAATTTTATGAAATTGCTTGGTGAGGCATCTTGCTAGCTATAGTTGATTGCTTATTAGATGAATGAAGATTAAGTGTGTGAGATACCCCATTCTACATTAGTAATGTCCACTTGCTAAGATTATTAATCCACCTGCTACTGAGGCTTAGCAGGAAGAGTAAAAAAGAGAAGGGCGGGGAGAGGGAGGTAGGTGAGGGGTGGGGAAGGGTAAAGTGAGAAGTCTACTGCTGTTTTTGTTTTTGTTTCTTTTCTGTCCTTTTTGGGGGGGTTGGGGTTGGGTGAAGGAAGGAACTTCAGCTGTCTAAGCCAGCTGGAAGCAACTTATTTTCAAGAAGAAAATGCAAGAACTAGCAGTACTGATTCTTACGGAAGTAGTATGAAATCTTCAATTTATTAAATCTAACAGGTTGGGAAAATTAGGTTTAGAGCCTAAAAATTCCTGTTTCATTGGTACCATTTAGTTTTGCTGTGTTGTAACTGCTGAAGGGGTTGGCTTTCGTGGATGCCTCAAAATTGAAGAGTCGATGCTCTTGTCATTTGAACTGGGGCAAGGGGCAAGAGAATGGGATGAGACTAGAACAGGCAGAGGAAGAGGGGATCGGACAAGAGAGAGCTGGCTGCCATGGCCTTGGCCGCTGGCAATCCACAACAAGAGTGGGATATAGAGATGGGAAGGAAGGATCACATAAAGGACCTACAATTTTTTTAAAAATTTATTTTTATTATTGTTATTATTATGGGTGTATTTTGGTTGGAGTTTTTTAGTGGAGAAATTTTTTTAAGAGGAAATTTGAAATCTAGGGGAAAAAAGAAAAAACACATGGGGCTAAGAAGAGGAATTGTGATGTTTTGTGAGTAGATAATAGTTCTTGAGAAACATAACTCATTTGGATTGGGCTATTTCTCTTTGTAGAGTGAAAAAAAAATCCGCTTTTTCTTTTTCCATTTCATTTTTATTTTTAATTTTATTTTTACATTTTGAAATCCAATCCAAATGCAGCCTATTATTATTTATTTTGGCTTTTTGCCTCTCAAAGCATTTGATGCTATGAAGGAGAAAGTGCAGTGCAGCCATTCCATTGTAAAAAATGAAAGATCCTCGGACCTATTTCCCATTTCTCCTACTGAAAATTTCAAATTCTCACTCTCTCAAAATTGAAATCTCCAGGATAAATGTGCCTTTCATCAAATTTGTGTTTTTAGAACAGCAAGCTCTTTTTAAAAGCCAACCAAATGGTCCCAATGATTCTTTTCTTAAGATTATTTGGCCTAGAAGCAGGGACAGGCTAGAAGATTTTCTAAGGAGGCGGCAAATAATACGTTACATGTTTCTTAACATAGTTATATCTAACAGTAATGGAAGAAAACTTTGAAACAATGGATGAATGAAAAAAGGTAACATTTTCCTTTTTACTAATGCTTTTAAAGCAAAATATATATGATTTTGAGGAAATTTTTGTGAATGGGAGTGGTTTATTTCTAAAAATGATGTGATCTTTCTGAATCATTTTGGAATTCTCTTTCTTTCAAAAGAAAAAAAAAAAAAAATTTGATCGTAGTCCTTGTTGAAGTCTGCTTATTTGGTCTTAAAAGAACAAAAAACAATTAATTGCAAGCAAAATTTCCTGTAAGTTCTTCACCACCTACCCCAACTAGCTCCATTACTTTAGGAAGAAATTAGCTAACCTTTATCTCCATCAATGTCCAGAAGATTCAGAAGTTCTTTGTTGTCTTATCATATAAAATTGGAATTCATTGTTAATTGAGAATAATGCAAAATGCATATAAATACAAAGTTAACCCTTCCCGTTCTTAGGAAGAAATGTTACTTTGAGTTTCCAATATTAGTAGATTTTCAGATTAGAAGCCGCTAGAAGAGTATAACAATAAGTAACTGCTTAGTAGAGAATTAGGATATTTTATGTAAAATGATTTTCTTTCTCATTGAGAAATGATGAATAAACCACAAAATATAATTCTACACTTCTGAGGTGGCTTCTCAAATTTAACTTTTTTAGACATGTTGTGAGAAATAAAAGTAATTTTTGTAAAGCTTGGGGAGAGGCAGTTGAGTTGGGGACAATAGAAAAGAACAAATGTTCCATTCTTGTTATGTGTTTTAATCATGGCCTCAACTGTAAGGACAAAGGTGAACGAAAGAGCTTCCAAGAAACAAGTAGACTTTCACTCGGCAGCTGAGGAAAGAGATTGAAGGGCTAGCATGTTTGGTCCGGTGAGATATAACATGTAATTCAGTTTTGGAATGTTGGAGCATACATGTTATTGTTTTGAGAGATGAATACACCTTTTCCCCTTTCTACATGGTACCCTGTTATAACAATGAAAAAGGAAATTCAGAGTTCTAGCAGACAGTTTTGAAAAGCATCCAATAATTTATTAATTCAAAGAATTTCACTGCCAGTATTCCCTTACAAAGTGCATGATATTTAAAAGTTGTGACCAAGATCAAATTAAATGAACTACACACATACATGACACCATACAGACATTGTGGAGGGTATGCATTAGGTGCACCAATCTAGTCCTAATGCTGACTTGTTGATGGTTAGTTGTGTCCACGGCATTATGTAAGCAGCCCATGGTTTGTATTTTGATGTCTTTTGTTCAAGCCTAATTTCCCACATGATTACATGAAAATCTGTGCATGGAACTCCTCTAATACAGTTCATTCCTTTCCCCAGTGGGATACCTTCTTCTGCTTGTATGACTTATCTAAATATACTAGGACTAAGAAGATTTAATTGGAAATATGAAGAAATTCTAAGGAAGTTGAAATTAATTCCAAAAGAATTAAACCTTTTCGATGCATTTCACGTACCGGATGATTCAGGTAGGATTGTCCAAGTTGGTTGTGAAGCCCCAGATTAAGATTACTTTCCTTTTATTTAGTATCAGAAATGACAATATTTGTTAGGAATAGAGACAGAAATTGTATCTATCATATGGAGAAGGCCATTAAATGACAGAGAAAAAGCGTGCCTTATGCCTCCCACCCCAAAACACCAACTGCTTTGAAGCTATGTAAGATGATCTCTTTTTCTATTACCTTAAAATGGTAAGCGTAGTTGTGCCTTCTTGATGTATATGGGTTTACATCTTTTGCTTACTCATGAAAGAACTAATCATCAACCAAAATAAACACATGAAATTAGAATTAGTTCAACTGGATCTATTGATTGCTAGAATGTTGTGTTTTATGACTGAGACACTTATCTTCTGTAACAGATTGATGTGCTTCTCTGTTTGGATTGCTTCCATGATGGAAGATTTGTTGTTGGTCACTCTAGCCTGGATTTTGTTAAGGTCAACTCCATGAAAGGTTCTACTTGTCTAGATGGAGAAAGTTGGACTGATCAGGAAACGCTGCTGCTTCTTGAAGGGATGCAACTATACAATGAAAATTGGAATGAAATAGCGGAGCATGTGGGCACCAAGTCTAAAGCACAATGCATCCTTCATTTTGTCCGCCTGCCTGTGGATGGTACTCCATTGGAAAACATTGAAGTCCCAAGTTCTGGGTCATCAAATCTCAGGAACGGTGATGACTGCAAGAGAGCACTTTCAAATTCGAATGGGAATCTTGCAGGTGACATGGACCTTCTCTCTCCCTCTCTCTCTCTCTCTCTCTCTCTCTCACACACACACACACACACACGCATGCTTGTATTCGTCCTTTTGGTCCCCTACCTCCTCTACCCACCCAAAACCACCCTCTTCCAAGAATGAAGATTTTCTAAGTTCCTTGCTTACTTATACAGAAGTGCAGTTGGAAGATTCTGATCTAGAAAATAAATTCCCTTTTGCAAACTGTGGAAATCCAGTTATGGCCCTAGTAAGTATCTGGTGCTTTTTTACTTTAAATTGAATTTTTAACTTTATTCTGTAGTTGACAGTGTAATGCTGATATTGTGTGTTCTCAGATCCTGGAAAAAAAATATTAATTCCCACTCCCACTACTTTTTCCTTGCAAAAGAGAATAATACCAAGACATCTGCTCGCTGTTCACTTAAGTCCTGTCCTAAGGTGCTGTATGGGAACTAAACATGCCTCTACAATCTTGCCTCTAAGTGATGTCCCCCTGCGCCACCCCTCCTTTTTTTCCCCCCTTCTCATCTCAAATCCTCTCTGTTCCACCAAAGACTCAAATCAAATTGTTTAATAGACAATATTGATGCATCAATTTTGCCATAATACTGGAAAAGAAGTGATTTAATTGAGGCTTTAGAGCAGAAGATTAAATAAGGTAAAGGTGGAACTTTTTTCATATCAAATATTACTAACATGACATACCAAAAAATAGTGCAAATTAAGCAAATACTGCTGTCTTAATATTAAATATGAGACTTTCTAACCTCTAGCTTCACCCTTATTTTCAAGTAATATTCAGTCTTAAAAGAAAATGCCTGTCCTATAGTAGACACATGATTTAATCCTGGATTTTTTTTTTTTTTTTTCTGTGTGTTTTTGCCTCCCTTTTGTAAGAGTTTTTGGTGCTTCCTGCTTCTTAAACCATCATCAATTGATGTGTGTCATTTTGGCTGGTATGTTCATAGGATTTAACAATTATTTGTAATGATTGGCTGTTACAGCATCGTCATCCAAGTCGTGTGGTTACCTGTTTCTAGATTTAATAAACCGTTGCTTCTTTTCCTAGTTTCATTTGATACATATAATCATATAGACCTATCTGTCATAATTCCTAGGTTGCCTTTCTGGCTTCTGCAGTGGGACCTAGAGTTGCAGCAGCTTGTGCCCATGCATCCTTAGCTGAATTATCTAAGAATGATTGTTCATCGTCATGTAGAAACCTTGTGCAGATTGAGGCATCAAGGTATGGTAATAAATGTCCGGTTACAATTCCCTTGTTCACTTTATTATGATTATTATTATTATTATTATTTGGGTAAATAAACTTTATTTTCTTGGATTCAAAGTTGTACTTTTGTCAAGTATGCTTATCCATGTTTGGTATTCCGTTTCAGCTACGGAAAAGTTTATTTCTAGTTCCGTCACCCCTTTAGTAATTGAACGCAATGATTGTCCCTGATATGATTTATAGGAGCTAATATTCTGTCAGCGCTTGGTTTAAATGTGAAGTGTGTGTGTGTGTATATATATAATTTTTCTTCATTTTTGCTTTAATTTTTTAAAAATTCTTTTGTTGAAGGATGCATGTGGAAGGGATGACTCATAAGGAAGGTCTCTGTGAAGACCATGCAAACTCAAGTCAACTGAAAGGTATTCTGTAAATAGTGCTCATCTTCTTATTTCTTTGTGTAATCTATAATCAAAATTCACAGATGAAAAGCTGAGAGGCCAAGGTCCCTCGATTCAACATGACACAGAAGCTGCTCCTTTATCTGCTGAAAAAGTGAAGGTTACTGCCATGGCTGGTCTTGCTGCTGCAGCCACCAAGGCAAAACTCTTTGCTGATCATGAAGAGCGTGAAATTCAAAGGTTATCAGCAAATATTATTAACCATCAGGTACTTCAGTTGTTAATATTATTACACGAAAGATTTTTCCTCTTTGTAACTGATAATTAATTATGAGATTGGTTTATCATACATAGGGTGGACTAATTCAAGGTTTGTCAAAAGTTGCTACAGGAACTGTGTCATTTGAATGTTCCTATCCTTTTGGGCTTAGCTTGTCTTTTCTTAGTCTAACAACTTAAACTGTACTCATAAAAAGAAATAATAATAATAACTTATATTGTAGACCAGCAATGGGTTTGCATAATGAAGAACAATGTTGTTTTAAGGTGTGGAAAATGAGTATAAATGTACCCCTAGGGATTCTGCTACTATTTTCTTCTTTTCAGCCTTGGGAGTGGGAGGCAAGCAAATGATGTATAAGTTTTCTTAGCTGCTGCTTTCTAGATGATAGGGAAAACAAACTACAGAATGGATAGAAGCTGAATTATACGGGAGACTAATAAGTAGAGGTGGCAAGTTGGATATCCATTTGGGTTGGATAGAATTAAATGGAATCCAATTCCCATTAAGTTCAATCCATTTAAATCTATTTAATAAATGTATTTATATGGATCCATTTAAATGGATGGTTGATATCTATTTATCCATATTCATCTATTTATATATTTATGTCCAATAAGAAAACATTTTATTTTATCACTTTTCTTTTGTAAATTAAATATATTAGTTGTGAGACCTTTGTGGTAGTGGAAGATGTCTCTTAAATCAAATAAATAAACATTTTATTTTACTACCTTACTCTTTATTAATTAAAGAGATTAGTAATAGGACGCATATATTAGTGAGACTTATCGCTCAAATTATGCAAGTTGTTTAAGTTTTCGACATTTAAATGTATATACATGGATTCTATGAATATCTATTTAAATCTGTTAAATTTGTTGGATTTAAAAAGATATCCAATTAAATCCATTTACCAATTTTTAATCATCCATATCTATTTATTCATGGATGGATTTGGATATCCATTGACACATCATCCAAATTGCCTTGCCCTACTAATAAAAGCATATGAGATTTGATTCTGGTGCAAACAGAAAAACATGGAAAGAGGAAACACATTGATGGATCTTGGGAGCTTACCTATGGCTGATTTTATGATGTCTTAACGAAAAATGTTGTTGTTTCTAGCATTCAATGGAAAGAAGAATTCTGTATGAGAGTGCTGCATTAATCTGACCTAGAAGTTTATTTTAATTATAGGGTCCTAGTCCTGTGTTTCTTAAGATTACGTGCATTCCTTCTCAAGTATTCTGGTTTAAAGTTTGTTAATAACACATACTCCCTCTGTCCCACAAGGATGGGCTCATTTTCCATTTTCATTTGTCGCAAACTATAGTGCTCTTTCCTTTTTCACGGGTTAGCTAATCTATTAGTTTTCTAATATCCCTTAATTAATGTACATCTTTATCAACAAATACTCTCTTTGTTATCAATAACAGTAATACAATTAATTAATTGTTCTTGTTGGGGAAAGGGAATTGTAGGGAAAAAGAGTAAAAACTACATAGTTTGAATGTATATTCGTATTTCCATGGAGTCTTGCATTAAAAATATTAAAGAATGATTAGTTTCAAGAATAATCTAGTAACACAAGCTATCCAGTTTTAATGGAGTAATGAGTTACCTAATATTAAGTGAGGGTATACAAGGAAAATACTAAACAAAACGATTACATTTAACTACATTTTTCTGCGAAAATGGAAGCAGGACTATCATTGTTGGATGGAAGGGGTAACTAACTTCAATATGTGAAATCATCCTTAATGGTGCTAAAGAGTTATGGTAGATATATTACCAAAAATACTAGGTCAAGTTTGTAAGAGGACGTTTTTCTGCTGATATCAGAGATTGACAGTGGAGATCAAAATAATTTCAAAATTGTAATGCTTTTCATTACCAAGAACTTGATGTGATGTCAATGTGGTTTACTATTTCCATTAACATGGAAGGGATGGTGGGATCTCCCTGAACATTTTGGTCCAGCATTTATTTTCTCCAAAAATGAGAGTGAAGTTTTGGCTGTGCAAGAAGAGATAAACGTCACTTCCCCCCAACCCCCCCCCCTTGTTTTGAGTATTTTACTAAGGAGAAATCAAACAAAGTGAAAGATGGGAAATTATGAACCCGGGAAATAAATAGCTCTCTTTACTTCTTACACATTTATAATTAGAGATAAAATGAAATGAAGCAAAGAATTAGAAATGATAAAGTCAGTAGATGAGTCAACTTTCCTTGTATATCTTTGCAATGGGGAAAAAAGGGGCATTTGGAAGGAGGGGGGAGGGTGGGGGGGGTGGTGTTGTGTGTTGGGAAGAGCAAGGTCGGATATTTATGAAGAGCAAATATTACTCTTTTGCATCCTATTTCTCTTCCCCATTAAGGATGACTGCTTTGACTAATGTAGGATTTCATTTGATTTGTATAGCTTAGGACCTTTTTGATCTTTTGAAACCAGGTAGGATTTAGCCACCTTTGAGTCATTAAATAGTCAAATATTGGCTACAATTATGGAGTCTTGGAGTTGGCATTTAACTTTATCAGTCTTTTATTCTCATTTGAACTTCTGTTACCTTGTATTATATCCTCAATAACGGGTGTTCCATCTGGTGCTGAGATTGAACCTCGATCCAGATTCTAATCTTCTTTGTTGCCTCGTCTTTCTATTCAGTTGAAAAGATTGGAGCTGAAGCTTAAGCAGTTTGCAGAAGTGGAGACATTGTTAATGAGGGAATGTGAGCAAATGGAGAGAACAAGGCAAAGGTTTGCTGCAGAACATACTCTCCTGTTGTCACATCTTGGATCTAGTGGATTATCTAGGCCTATAGGCCCTCCAAATGCTGGTTCTTCCATGGTTAACAATAACGTTGCTAATAGGCAACAAGTTATTTCTAATTCTCCCCAACCCTTTGTTTCTGGGTTTGGCGGTAATCAACCAATCCATCCGCACATGTCACTTTTGTCCCAACAATCCATGTATGGACTTGGACCACGGTTGCCTCTATCAGCCATACAACCATCACCCTCAGCTCCAAATATGATGTTCAATTCCGGAACAAATTCTCAGTCTGCTCTTAATCATCCAACATTGAGACCAATATCCGGATCTAAATCTGGCTTAGGATAAATCCAAAAAGATCAATGCAGAATGGGTGATTCTTCCATTTGATTTAAAATCCTCTTGCTATCAGCACTAAAAGACGAGATATCATTATGCTGTGCACATTGTATTGGTTGTGTGTGTCAGTATGAATTGGAGTTGTTGGGACGGGGCAAGATGCTGGAAGATGTCTTGTGGAACAGCAGCATGTCCTCAAGCGTGCTTCTGATCGCTGCTTAATTCTTCGGGGCATTACATTGTTACGAATTTGATATTCAGTTCCTTTGTCGTGATTTATGAACTGCCAAAGACAAGTGTTAACCCAAAAAATGTTAGATATGTTGCTACCTTGTACAGATGACTGACATGCAGGAATCTAATTTCTCCTAATGCTTCTTATTTATATCTTCAGAAATGCGAAGTCTCTCATGATGATTGCTGTGCCTCTAATTGGTCTTTGGTTTCCTAGAGAGTTTTGAAATAGTCGGCTGTTAGTTCATTTCTGTAAAGAAAAGATATCATCTTGTTGGACGTTGCTCGTGTATCATATTATGATGAAGTTGTACGTGTGCTCTGAAATCACTGCGTGCTGTGAGATAATTGTGTTGAGTTCAATGTTTTGAGGCAATGTTTGAATTTGAGGTGGAGTAGGATCTGGGACTTAAATCAAAGGTAAGAGCTTGAATTGATAAAAATGTCGACAAGTTAACGAGCAAAATGTTTGAAACTAGGTTTGAATTTAAATTGTTTTAAAATATTAAAATATATAAACAATTATTATTTATATAAATATTTTATTATATAGATGATAAAAATATTAAATAAATAAATAAATAATATGCATATATAACGGAATATGTTTGCAAGCTTTCAACTAAATACTTAAATATTTAAATTTATTTAATTAATGATTCAAGTCAAATAATAATATTAGAATTAGCGTTTAAATTTAAAAATATTAAATTCGTGTTAAGCACAAAAAATTCAAAGTCACGCACTTCAATGTTTTATTGCTTGTTTGTAAAGATTATAGAAATTGAATGTAATTATTCTCATTCTAATATGTGAAACTGAATGTATCTGTTATCACCGTAGTACGTAATAATGTGTACAATATTTAACTAAGTGCATTTGTTGGCACTGAAATACTTGTAACATGTGATACATCTGTTATCACTGTAGTACCTAATAATGTGTACAATATTTAACTGAGTGCATTTGTTGGCACTGAAATACTAGTAACATGTGATACGTAATTGTGTAATACTTGGAATTGAATGCATTTGTTGTCACTGTAATTCATGTGATGTGTAATACGTAGCGTCTGTTTCCAATTGTATAACAAAATTATATGAAGTTAAAGGGTTAATTATAATTTGGTTTTTAAAAAATAATGCGATATTCCATATGTCTTTATTTATCTATCATAATTAATTATTTTATACAATTTAATAAAAATTAATTAATCTTTTAAATTCATACTATTTTGTTTATACATTTCAAAAGTACCCTTAATTTTAATAATTTTCACAACTGTTTTATTGATTTGTTTGTTCAACTTTCTCTCTAAAGTTATTATATTTTTATTTTTTAAAACTATTTAATATAAGAGTATGTAGTAAAATTAATATTAATAACACTTAAATTTTTTCAATGTGATAGATAAAAAGGAATATCAAAATTTTTCATTTGTAACAGATAAATAAAGACGGAGAGAGTATAAAGTTAAAGGGTTAATACAATTTAATTTTAAAAAAACAACGTGTTTTGCAAGTTAGCGTTCATGTCTTTTAAAAGTTTTGAATTTCTTAATTAAGTTCTTTCATCTTCGTTTCTTAACAGATTCACCCAATGTGCAAAAAATATAGACTTTCTAGGGACAAATCTTTATTTTATTTATTATTCCCTTTTTACACACACACATATATATATATATATATATATATATATATATATATATATATATAACCCTAATTCAAGTCATTTCCAATGTGCTATTGTGACCTCCACCGCATTCCTCACTACTTTCTTTCTTCTGCCCTCACAACTATCGCCGACCTTTGTCAACTGAAATTGTTTACTAATTGACAATTGAAATTAAAATAGTAAAAAATCTATTTGTAATATAATAATTGCATATAAAAAATACTTTTAATAGAATAACATTATTTTTACTATACTGAAATTTATTCATCAATTTGTGATTTTTATTTATATAATCGTAATTATTATTTTTAATCATAATAATTATTTGACTAGCCATATAATTTTTAGACACAACCCTAGACTCTAATAAAAAAGGATTCGGGGCCGCGCAAGTTGTGGTACTACAACTTGTGTGGTCATTTGAGTTCATACTGAATATTTGACACAATCACATAAACATGCTACACGATTATATGAATATTTTACACAATTACATAAACATCAAAACGACGTCGTTCTACTAAAAAAAATTTTACATGCGACTACATTTTTGTACATTAAATTTTTATTATTTTTCATTTAGACCGTTAAATAACTGCGCAAGTTGCGGTAGATGCAATAAAAAAGGTCTTTATCAGTTGGATCAATGTGGCCCCAAATTGTGGGACAATTTGTCTGACAAAAATGTGACTAAATGATTTAACCAAGTGCAGGCTGGCCCAGTCCTGGGTTAGTCGTTTGTCTCTCATTGGCTAGTACCATTTTTCTGAGACAAATTTGTCTCACAAAACCATGGTAATATATTCTTCAAAATCGTGCTTTCCGTAATCATATCCCTCTTTTTTCAAAACTCTCAGTTTTGCACCAATCTAGACTTCAAAATTTTCCCATTCTCAATGGTTTTCCTGAATAGGGAATGCATTGATTGTCGTCATGGTTATGGACAATCTGACAGTCCGCGCATTCTCATTTTGGGTATAATTGAGTTGTAACTTGCAAGAATGTATGGAATTGTAGACCTTTGGTTAATCGATGTGAACTGTTTATGATTGTAATTTTACAGTCTGAGAATTGGCTGCAAGGAACAAAGTTGCAATTCCCGATGAAAACAATACAAAGGTCATGACATCACTAATATCCACAATTACACCGACCCCAACACCATCTTCAGGTCCTGCATCAACACCAGGCCCTGCACTTATTCAAGCCAAAAGTTGTATCTTAATTAAGACAATAGATGCTACTAAATAATATGTTTAAAAATTAATTATTTTTAATCAATCCATGATCAATTATTCTAACTAAACAATCATGCAAGTCTAATGTGTTAATCAAACATAAAAAACCCAACACAATTGATAAGAAAAGAGAGCCAAAATTGCACAAATATTTAAGAGGTTCTCTCAATATAATCAAAGATAAAATCTTCAATACATGAGTCTCAAAGTTTTAAAAATAACATCAAAAAATGGCCTTAAAATCATAGCAAAAATTCTCAATTGTCTGAATACAAAGAAAACATAAAAACAAAAAACATTGGAAAGAAGAGAAGGTTTGAAAGATAAAACTTGATGAGCCCACAATCTCTAGTTCTTCTTACCTCCAAACTCTTTCTTCCTCTAAGCTTCTTTTTGTGCCTTGATTCTAAAAAGAATTATGTCGTATGGTGATTCATTTTGATTTACGACGTCTAAAGCCTCTTTATTAAGCCCCTAAACTATCCTAGGATTGATTTAGAAGTTACAAACCACATTGGGCTTGAATTTAGGACTTTCCTAAGAAATCAAGACATTGGCACGGACAGTTGCATGGCCATACTCCTAGCCACGCAGGCCTTCCGGACAAAATTTCTTTCTTCTTGAATGGCCTCTTGCGGTTACACGGGCATCCATAAGGTTGTGCAAATTGCGTTGGAATGTATGCCCAAAATGTACTATATATCTTTTTATTTTAGAAATTAGTAAAATATTTCATTCATTAATAGTTATTTGTTTATATATATTTGTACATTAAAGGTCTAAGTGTGTTAGTAAGTAATCTACGTGATTGGGTCGTGCTTTCACAGTAAAATGTAGATTATGTGCTACTAACACATAGGCAGGAAAATTGTTATTGATCGATTGATAAAGTTGGGCACTTTATCAAAGTTTATATCATTACACTATAGTTTCTAAATGGGAAATGATTTAACTTTAACTAGTGAGTAGTCTTCTCATGCCAATAGTGTACGTGTATTTTAAAATACGTAGAACTAGATCATGCGATACTAATATTTAATAAAATATTATAATAAATAAAGACTGGTCTATCGTTGCTACTTTGTGGATGAGTACCCTATGGCTTGAGTATAAGTTGGTAGTCTGTTGAAGTTGGACTTGTACACTTTGATGTATGGTGGGTGAGGTCTTATCACAAGGCCAATAACCTTGTACGTTGGGTGTATGATTCTAGTTAATTAAGACAGACTTATACGATATAATTTCTCTTCTTAACTTTGTGAAGACATCCCCCCTTGTGATTGTCTGGCATAATCTAAATAGACCAGGGTCTTGGGAAATGTGACTAAGTATGTATACTTTTGGGTAGCTCCCTAAGATAAGTGAGTACATATTGAAAGTTATGGATTATTGAACTAGTTATCAAAGGATAGTAGAAATTATTGAGAAATGTGTTAGTACAATTTTCCTATCTCAATGATAGGTGTTACATAGAGAGGCATTTTCATCATTACACCTATAAGTCAAAGACACTACACTTGCAATATTATTCTTAGGGTCAATATTTTCATATAGTGATAAATGAAATATTTAAAATGATTAAATATAGGTATTTGTTAGCAAGGGTATTTTGATCATTTTAGTCGCGAAGAATAATATGTCTTTTGGTCCCCAGAGTAGCTCAAGTAACCTTAGTAAATTTATTTACTATGTGAACTTATTTGGTGAATTTATTATTGAAAGAATTATTCTAGGAGTCCAACTAATTATTTATTTGGGTTAAAATAATTTATTTGGCCAATTTAATTTAATCAATTTTTTAATTAATTGTCTTGAATAATTTTATATTGGGTCTAAGTGGACCAATTAATTAATATGGAAGCTATTTAATTAATTTTAGACTAATTAAGAAAAAACTCAGCCCACCAGGCTTTAGGAGTAACGGCTAAAAGGTTTGGAAACCTAAGTAGCTGCCACTTTAAAAATAAGGAAAAGGAAATAAAAAGAAGAGGAGGTCGTTGTTTTTGTTAAAGAAATTGTCTTACCTTGTGCATGCTACTATGAGGGGAAATTCACGTAGAAAAAGAAAAGTACAGGCTATTGTTTTTTTGTTCTTGAAAAGAAAATCACCTGCACTCTTAAAAACTTCTTTTCCTTTAGTGTTTAACTCTCCTAATCTCTTCCAATTAATTTATCCTATATTCTACTTTCACCGATAATAGTCCATAGGAGGTTCAAGAATACTCTGGAAGGCCAAGAGCTAGTAAACACGGTACATGTTAGATGCGAAGAAGCCAACAATTAGCTAGAATTCCCATGGAACAAGTGAATGTTCCAATGCAAGAAACTCCACCGAACTTGAATTCGACACCGATTTTTCAACCTAAGCGTTCCAAAAGTAAGTATTCCTAGAGTTTGGCTTAGGAAAATTTTAAATTTGCAATCTTCCACTGTGTTTTTATTTTCTTGCTATCATTTAAGTGGTATCAGAGACAAGTTATAATCTAGGAGCATACTTAGGATTAATAACTGGAAAGGTGGTTCCTTTACTAATAAAAAATATAAACGTTGTAATTGTATAGATCCTTCGTGATTTTTGATATGGGTAGATGTTGTGTACGCTTTGCACGTGGAGGCATAGACACTTGTAATTTATTGTTAATCGCTTTCTATAGAATTCGTATACGCCTTGTTTTGAAAGGTATAAGTGATTGAGATTGTATTTAAATTCAATCTACTATATTTTTGTAATGATATTGGTGCCAGATCAACACTGAAAAATCCTTGAAGAAAAGCAAGCCGCGGTCGGTTCTTTTCCAAGCCATGGTTGGCTTGGTTGAGGAAAGCCTAAGTTGCAGCCGGTTTGGGGAATTTTCTTCCACAAGCCGTGACTGGCAAAAGCTAAACCGCATCCACATGTTAACTTTAAGTATCATAATACCTAAGGATGTGAGAACCACTACTTGATCAAATCAAGAAATATAACATGTACTGGTCTTTGCATATTAATGATGTCTCATTTCATTAATACTATGACTAGTGATTGTTTAAACACGAGTATTGCATAGTATAGTAGGAATCTCACATCATGATTCCTATCATAGTTTTCTTAACACTGTACAATATACTTGAGACTTTATCTATCAGTTTTATACACATTAACGTATGTAGTAATTAAATGAATTGAAAGATAAATAATGCCTTAAATTAAATAATTGTGTAAAATACATTGTTCAAATGATTGTTTCTAGGGCATAATACCAACAATTACATTTTGAGAAAATAATTATGGATTAATTTTGTTCCAAGTTAATAAACCTCTTAATTAAAAAAAAAAAATTTCCTTGTCAATTTCTCAAGACTTTGGTCTTAAGAAAAGCGTGCACTTAGGTTTGCCCTAAAAAAAAAAAAGGAAAAAGCATGCTCAAAAAATAATAAAAAATTTTCATGCTCTTTCTATCCTTTAATTCCTAAGTGTCCACATAGTGAATTAAACACATTAAACATCTTTTAATGATCTTGTTTAATCCTAATCTTTTTTTACTATCCTTTGTCCATGCAAAATATTCTACAATAGAATATAACTATTGCATAAAAGTAACCTCGTGTGATATTTGAAGGTTCAACCATAGTGATTGATTTCCCTTGGGAACCCTTCCTAACTCCTCTCCTATTTTTAGTCAATCTTCCATCTTCCAAGATCAATTTTCGAAATTCAAAGCCAAGAAATCCTCACAGAATTTTCTGGTATCAAAAGATGAATTTTGATTAATTTTGAGTAATTTAAATTTTGAAGATGTTAGGACAAGCTAGAGGTAATAAAAGGACAAGAATTCCTCTAGAATTCTTTTTAGGACATGATGATAGGATTAAGACATTCTCTCCATGTCTCTCCTAGGACAATATTTCTATTTTTAAGGAATGTAAGAAAACAAAAATTCAAACTGAACTAAGATAATCATGAATAAAACTTAAGTGATGGGATTTGAACTCAAGACCTTAGAAATTAAATCACAAAGCTCTAACCACTTAACCACACTAACTCTTGTTCTTATTTTCTCACCCAAATATTCTTCTTAGTTAATCCTCAAGCTATCTTCCTATTTTGACCTCAAGCAAAATTGCCATTTTACCATTCCTACTCAATAAGCATAATTAAGCCTTTTAACCTATAAATCATAATTCTAAAGCACATAATGTTGGGTATCTCTCGCGTATCATATACGGCGCAGCGGAAAAATAAAATGAGATACCATCCCAGGATCCACATATGTGTGGAAAACAAGACATATAAAGAGAACAAAGATAATAGCTTTTACCTTTCTTTAATTGTGTGAAAAACAAAACTTTCTTTCTTCAAGTATGATAATTGTGGCGCGATCCAGCAATCCTCTTGAAGAATCACCACGAGAGTTGAATGTCCAACCACTATAATCACAGTGCGTGATTATCTCTAACAAAAATCCACACGGAGGATCACACTTAAGCACCAAGATTTTCTGTGCTAACAAAAAACAACAATGGTGGCTGTGGTTTTTCTTCTTTGTTCTTCTTGTTCAGCAAAACCAGAGAAAGAAGAAGAAGAAGAAGAAGAAGAAGAAGAAGAAGAAGAAGAAGAAGAAGAAGAAGAAGAAGAAGAAGAAGAAGAAGAAGAAAAAGAGCCTTGGTGTTCTCTTGGCGAGACTCACACGAGAGAGAGAGAGAGAGAGAGAAGAGAACAAAAGATGATTCTTTTGTGTGTCCCTTGGTTTTTGTAGAGTTGTTTCATGTGACCTTTGATTTTTATGTTTTTGGGGTATTTAGTATGACCTTTGAAGCACCTGAAAATCTCAACAAAAAACCACATTTGAGAATTCTAAACAATTAGAATTCTCTAATTTGTAATTGGAACCCCTCAAGTTCATAGAATTATAAATTGACCAATAAATTATAACTAATTAGAATTTGGCCACATCAACTTCTTTTTCTCGCAATAAACCCCACTATGTTATCAAATAACATCTTGAGTATATAATCCTCTATTGTGTGTGACCTATTAGGTTTTCCGATCAATTAGTAGCTAACATGAATTAATCCAAATGTCTTTGAGATTAATAATCCATAATTAATTAGAATTATTCATATTAATTCTAATCATGAGCAGTATCTAGCAACACATCATGACCACCCAGGAGTCCAGGAAGTCAAGTAGCTTGACATGAACCCTTCAATAATAAATTACAGTGCAATTAACTCCTTTTACCATACAATATCTCATTTGGTTTGGAGTACGGAATTAGTGCCAACTCCCTCTAGAATAAATTCTGACCCGAATACAATAGTACTTGCACCAGGAACTCCATTACTCTAGATGTATATCAATTGGAACTATTTCCAATACACAATCGCCTTGGCCAAGGACTTCTTGAGTAGTAATTCCTATAAGTGGCCGTGAGATATTCGCCCCTACTATTAGGAGTGATGAATCATTTATTGACCCTTTTAACTACTTTCGTTTACCTCACAATGTACTCAATGTCCATCCCATAGGCGGCCCTCGATCGAGCTCCAGAGATTGGTATTAAAGTACAATGCTCAGGAAACAAAGTACCTTAGAAATCTCAAGTCTAAGGATACTTGCACGTTTGCTATATTGAGATTATATTACTGGTACTAAATAGTTACCCATGTGATTATCTGATATGACTTTTTGTGATGGCTTTTTCTTGGTGTTGTGGTGTTTTGGTGGCTATGTGTTCAGCTCAATCAAAGAGAACCAAAACAAGGACTTTTCTTGTGACAAAAGGAGAAAGTAACCTAACTATCTACACACCCTTCAAACCCTTGAAGAACAAAGCCTCAAAGACCCTCAAGATGAATAGAAAGTTCTACTAGATTCTTACCCTAACATCCTTGAAGCAACAAAGGTAAGCAAGAACATGTAGAATAGAGAAAATAGGCACCTAAATATTGAATTTCAAACAAACCTTAGAAGAACAAAGCAACTAAGACCCATTCAAAGAAAACAACATTGGATTATCCAAAAGATTTATAGACTCTTACAAAAGGAGGACTAACCCTTTAGCTTGGTCTTGAAAAAGATGAACAAGGAGGCTTGGCCTCTCAAGATTCTCTCTCAAATTTGAATTAAAGTTAAGTGAATTGTCTTGTCAAAGTAATAAAGGTGCTATTTATACTACCCTAACCTTAGCTAAGTAATCCCTGAGGTTTAGTTACAGTTTAGGGTCAAAATAAGTCTTTACAAGCAATTAAAAGTGAAGAAAACCGGAGAAAAATATTAAAAAGCAGAACAGTCGACGACTGCCCAGGGCCAAGCCGGTGCCGGTTTGGAACATCATAATCGGCACTGGTTAGGTTCTGTCTTCAGCCGGTTCTTGTTTGCTTGAGTGTTGGTTTTGGACAGAATGGAGCTGGTGCCGGTTTGGCTGCAGGGAGCCGGCGTCGGCTGTCCTCTGGAAGCCTCCTTTGTCAAATTTCATCCCCTTTTGCTGACGACTTAAGTTCTTGTTAAGGTCCTTCGTGGATGGCCATCAACACGAACTCTTGGCTCGCTTCCTCAACCCTCCAATCCTCCTTCAATTGTTTGATGATCAATTGAAAATCATCTTGAAGCTTCTTGGTCCTCGCTCTAGTCATCGGTCCTTGTCCTTCATGATGAAGTGGAGTCTCATCATCTCCCCCTCCTTGAAAAGGATTCATCTTCGAATCTTTGTCATCATCTACATCAAAAGGAGAGAGGTCACTAACATTAAATGTAGCACTAACATAATACTCACCCGGTAGATCTACCTTGTAAGCATTATCTCCAACTTTGGCAAGAACTTGAAATGGTCCATCCCCCCTTGGATCAAGTTTGCTTTGGCGTTGCGTGGGGAATCTCTCCTTGCGAAGGTGCACCCATACCCAATCGCCCGGCTAAAAAAAAATCTTTTTCCTTCCTTGATTGCGCTTATGGCGATCTCTTCGTTGCGTTTTGCAATGGTTTCCTTCACCTTCTCTTGGAGTGCCTTCACTATTTCTGCTTTCTTAACTCCATCAAGGTTTAACCGTTCACCTATAGGCAAAGGAACCAAATCTAAAGGAGTTAAAGGATTAAAACCATATACAATTTCAAAAGGAGAATAAGAAGTGGTAGAGTGAATAGCTCTATTGTATGCAAACTCAATGTGAGGCAAGCACTCCTCTTAATTCTTCAAGTTCTTCTTGATTATGGCCCGCAAGAGTTGGGTGAGTGTACGATTGACCACCTTGGTTTGTCCGTCCGTTTGGGGATGACAAGCTGTGGAAAACAAAAGGTTAGTCCCAAGTTTGTTCCATAAAACTCTCCAAAAATGGCTAAGAAATTTTGTATCCCTATCCAAGACAATAGTCCTTGGTGTGAAACCCCAGTCGAAACCAACCTTAGAGTAAGGGGGTTGGGATGCATATCATATTTTATTTCATGGTTAAATATATTCTCATATGAATTTTTATGTGTTCTGGATTCGAGTTTTATTGCCTTGAAGTCTTGTTGGTGAGTATTGCGTGAGAGGGGCAAAATGGTAATTTTTGCTCGGGGTGAAAATAGGGAGATAGCCTGTGGATTGAATAGGAAATAATTTTTCTAGTAGAAATAGCAACGAGAGTTGTTGTGGTTTAGTGGTTAGAGCTTTGGAATAGATTATTGAGGTCTTGGGTTCAAAGTCCATCATAGAAGCTTTAGCTTGAGTAAGTTTTATTTTACTTGGGAAAGTATGGTTTCGGCCTTAAGGGCCTAGATTAATGTGGTGATGATGTTCTAGGAGAGACATGATAAAAGTAACCTCATTCCACTCCTTTTACTCTTCTCGAAATTCTTATAGGGAAAATCATTTTTCCTTGATCTTTAGTTTTCCTTAGTTTCAACTCATTGGTTTGATCAAGATGTTCTAGCCTTTTTCTTTCCAGAAAATTCAGTAAAGTACTGAGGTCTTTTAGGATCGAAATGTCTTGGTAAAAGACTCCTTATGGTCTGAAAAATATGGAAGAGTTGTGAGGAATTTCAAGAGGAAAAATCCCCCTAGTAAGCTTGCTGAAATTTTCCTCTAGCTTAGTTCATCTTTCTTCATAGAATGAGCTGGAATTTTCCAGCTTGTTGTACCTTCAAAGGGTCGAAATTTTTAGCTAACATTCCCTCCCAAATGCTACCAGAAAAATGGTCTTTAGGATCAGTTTGAAACCTAAAAGTTTTTGTCCAATTTCGGACTGCACAAGCTGGAGCAAAATAGGAAAAAATTCCTGTACGAAAATCAGCTTTGAGAGCTCCAAACCAAGCTGTTTTCTCCCAGATTTTGTGCAGCACCTTAGCCATGTTTTTCCTCCATAGAAAAGGCTGGAAACCAGCCTTGAATACCCCTGAAATCCCCTTCAAAACTCGCTGCAAAATGGCTTTGAACAGCAGACGAAAATCTGCCAGAAAAATCACTGTGCAGCGAAATTTCTGTGCAGATTTTTGTCCAGCTTGTTTCCTATCTCTCTTCCAGCCAAAACACCAATCTTAAGCTGTCAAAACCTTCCTTAAACCTCCATCAACAGAGTTCCATTGATCCCCTTGAACTTCTGCACCAAATTCCATTAATGGCTGTCCAAAAATCTCTCAAACAAATCCCTGCAATTTAGCTTGATTAGTTTCCAAAATTTCAGCCATCTTATTTAGTAACCTTCCATAATATTTTGCTCAATGGACCATACTTCTTCTTCATCATTGTACACCCTACTTTTGGCCACCATAAGCCTCCATAAGTCAGCATTAATCCCACGAAATTTTGCTCAAACAATCAGCTATGGCAGATTTCCAAAAGCTGTCCACCAATCAAGATATTCTTGGAATATTTAGTTTCCAAATTCACTTCCTAAAAATATTCTTCAAAGATTGTAACAACTAACCTTTCCTTTTCCCTTCAAAATCAGAGAATCAACCTCCTAAACCCTACAGAAATTCGTCCACCCATATCTCTCACAAAAATTCAGCAGCTGCGCATTACCATCTCTCGATTTTCTTCAACCTTCAAGAACACACACTACACCAAGAACACCTACTACTTCCTTTCACCTAATACCTCTCCAAATCACTTCAAACTACCTCTAAAAATTCCAGATTTCATCTATTCATTGCTATGAGTCCATCCGTACCATTTTTAACATCAAACTCCAAAATACAACTAGCACTTTTGGATCAAAAACTAGAAATTTCTGTTAAGGTCAAGAACACCTTCAAGGTAAATTTATTCTAACAACTTTATCTTCTCCAATCTTGATCTCTAATGAGAACCTATGCGAATAAACATACTAATGATTTCTTTTTCTCTTTCTCTCTCTATCTCTCTCTCTCTTTCTCATGGCCGAAAATTCCCCTCTCTTGGCCGAATGACTTTTTCTCCCATGAACATGTTTTCGCCATCTCCCATGGACAAAGTTAGACATCTAGGAGTTGAGATCTACTCTAAACTCCTTCAAAGCATTCATCAACCAAGTAAGTGCCTTCAACCTTTCTTTTAAACTGTAGATTCATGTCTCTAGGATGATGATGATAGTAGGTGGATGGCGATAGGATTTAAGTATATATATATTGTTGAGATTGAAGCACGAATGTATGTATGAATATGAAGGAGATGGGATTTATGTATGGATGGATTATCTTGGTCGATTGTATGATGATTTGAGATTTAATGCATGTCTCCATGTCATAGGTAGTATTTGTGATGAAGTATGCTAGAGATTATGTCACCTTTGGTGAATAGGATTTATATTCATGTTAGATTATTGAAGCCGTGATTTTATTTATGCTAGTAGGGGTTAGATCATGTTTTGATAAATTGAGATCTATGCTTGTATGCATGATTTGGATGATTTGATGAATTGAAGGGTTGTATATGTTCATGATTGTGGTTAGCTATAGGAATATGATCATGATCTAGTTGTCCCTAAGCTAAATTTTATTTCATTAATAAAATATTTAATAATATGATTTTTCTAGTAAAATTTTGAAAACCATGGGAAAATATAGATTTGGTCTTTTATATAAAATAGTGATATGTTAGTCAAATAAATAATAGTTTTTGCTAGAAAAATAAAACATATATATATATATATATATTATAATATCAAATAAAGCCTTTTGTGAAAATAATCATAATAGGTAAAATATTTATTATTAAAATTTAATTATTATCTTTTAATCAAACCTATTAAAATTTATTTATTATTTTTCAAGCAAGACTCATTAAAATTTATTTTCAACTAATTTTAACTATCAATTATTTTCTAGCAATTAATTATTAATAAATTATTATTTTACCTAATACCACCTTGGACCCTTTTTCAAATAGACCATAATTTATTTTTAGCAAGATTTAAACCTTCAACTTTTTGTACCTATTTCCCAAACTCAAGTTATTTTAATATCAAACTAGAATTATTTTATAAACCCTTTTATTTATTATTGAGCCTTAAAGCTTGGGACACTAGGGATATGGCTGTAGTGAATTGAGTTGATTTAAAATTGAGGAAGTGGATTGTGGCTTGAATCTGATTAAGATTTGTATTTGCCCATGTGGGGTTAGGTCAGCTGTTCGAGACCTTGTTGTTGTGAGCAAGAATCAGGTAAGCTCCTGCATAAAACCTGTTTGATGAAAAATGATTTTTTTTATGGCAAGCCAAATGTAGAGTGCATGGTCACTCATTTCTGTAAAGGCAATTGAGGATTATTTCCATTTTCATTTCAGACAAATAAATTATTTGCAAATCGATGGGCGGTTTTACTCAAAACCTAAAACTCTTTCTAAAACCAGTTTTGCCCCAGACTTTGGAAAACCTTAATTGCCATTTTCAAGTGGAACTGTGTTTTGTTCATTTTCTCCCCAAGTGGGATATGTTACGTTGAGTACTTAACAGGGGTAGGCTAGTAGTACTAGTTTTGAAGAGCAAGAGTGAGTCTTCTGGCAGGAGGCCACCTCCAGAAGATAAGCTCAACTTAGAGAAATGTCAGTACTACTTAGTCAGGCCGGTCTGGGCTAGCAGTTTGTTTTTATTTCAGTCAAGTGACTGTGTTTTGCCGGAATGGACACCCGGTTGTTGTTTGGGTATAGAGAAGGAGGAGTATCTTACCCGGTAGGCCGATCACCTACCCTTTGTCAGTCTGCACAAAGTGTTAGGCATTCTGACCGGTTATGGGGCCCAACGTGTGGTAACCCATAATCCTTTCTTTCGAGTGGTTGATCTTATAAATTATGTATGGCTAGATAAGCCAAAACGCCACTCTTATTTTTGAACATCATTCATTATTTGCCAGTATTTCTTTTGTCAGTCTGCACAAAGTGTGGCATTCTGACCATTGTATGGTTATGGGGCCCAACGTGTGGTAACCCATGACCACCTTTATGAGTGGTTGATTTTATTGTGCACTTGTATGGTTTCAAAAAGAGGAGAACACCACTCTTGCTTTTGACTAATATTTATTGCTTGCCAATATTTCTCTTATAAAGATTTCACACTTTGCATCCACGAACTGTTTTCACTGAACACCCAAAGCACACACGGACTTACTGAGATTTCAGTCTCATCACCCTTTTTACCATGATTTCAGGCCGATCCTGCTGTGGGGATGAGTAGCTAGTGTTATCTGCCTTGGAAGAGAATGTGTCTTTTGATTTTATGTATTGTTTTGGGGAGACGAGAGTGGATAGTTTTATTTATGGATTTGTTTCCTTTTGGAAATTCGTGGATTTATTCTTGGGTTGTAATAAATCTTAAGTTGAAGTATTATTTTTATTATTTTTATTCCGCTATTTTATTTGTGTGACCTCGTTATAAAGACCCCTTGTCCTTTGGACGGGCGACATTCCCGGCCCCGGCGGGCCTAGGTAGCTGGGTGTTACACTTGGAATCTCATGCATTCTCACCACTTTCTTGAAGAATAAATCTGTAATATAGGACGCATCATTAGTCTTGGAATAAGCCACAAAATGAGCCATTTTGGAAAATCTGTCAACAATCACAAATATAGAATCCTTGCCCCCCTTGGACCTAGGCAATCCTAAAATGAAGTCCATTGAAATATCAACCCAAGGCACATTAGGTGTGGGCAAAAGAGTATAAAGACCATGTGGAAGAGCTCAAGACTTAGCTCGCCTGTAGGTAATGCATTGAGAATAATGTTTTTCCACATCCTTTCTCATTTTAGGCCAAAAGAAATGTTCCTTAAGGATGCCTAAGGTTTTTGCAACACCAAAATGCCCCATTAGTCCCCCACTATGGGCTTCCCGAACTAGCAACACCCTAATGGAACCTTTTGGCACACAAAACCTTGCCTCCCTAAACAAGAAACCATCATGCCTATAATATTTAGCAAATGCACCTTTCTCACAAGCATGGAAAATATCCCTAAACTCCTCATCATCGACATACAAATCTTTCACAAATTCAAAACCAAGAAGTTTAGTATCCAAAAAGTCGAGGAGTGCATACCTTCGAGATAGTGCATCCGCTACCACATTTTCCTTACCCTTCTTGTATTGGATGGCATATGGAAATGTCCCAATAAACTCTATCCACCTTGCATGCATTTTGTTCAAATTTTGTTGGTTCTTGAGGTGTTTAAGGGTCTCATGATTGGTATGAATGACAAACTCTCTTGGCAAAAGGTAGTGTTGCCAATACTCTAAGGTCCTTACCAAAGCAAAAAGGTCTTTGTCATAGGTAGAATAGTTTAGGGCTGCCCCGGACAATTTTTCACTAAGGTATGCAATGGGTTTTCTATCTTGGGTCAAGACCGCACCTATTCCCACCCCACTTGCATCATACTCTATCTCAAAAGCCTTCTCAAAATTTGGAAGAATAAGAATTGGAGCTTGGCTCAATTTGTCCTTGAGGGTTTGAAAGGCTTGTTGTTGGGTTTCCTCCCACCTAAATCCTACCTTTTTCTTTACTACTTCGGTTAGAGGGGCTGCTATAGTGTTAAAATTTTGGATGAACCTCCTATAGAAACTAGCTAGCCCATGGAAACTATAGTCTTGGGTAATGGTGGTAGGGGTTGGCCAATCTTGGATGGCTTTCACTTTTCTCTCATCAACCTCAATCCCTCTTGCACTCACAACATACCCAAGGAATGTAATCCTCTCCAAGCAAAAAGAGCATTTCTTAAGATTAGCATACAATCTCTCCCTTCGGAGAGCCACAAGCACACTTTGAATATGATTTAAATGATCCACATATGATCTGTTATAAATTAATATGTTATCAAAGTACACAATAATAAATTTCCCAATGAATTCCCTCAAAACATAGTGCATTAATCGCATGAAAGTACTAGGAGCATTAGACAATCCAAAGGGCATGATAAGCCACTCATACAACCCTTGTTTAGTTTTAAAAGCTGTTTTTCATTCATCCCCTTCTCGTATCCTAATTTGATGATAACCAGATTTCAAATCAATTTTTGAGAAAATGCATGCACCAAATAGCTCATCTAGCAAGTCATCTAGCCTAGGAATGGGATAGCGATATTTTACTGTTATGTTGTTGATAGCGCGACAATCCACACACATACGCCATGTCCCATCCTTTTTGGACACTAAGAGAACCGGAACCGCACATGGGCTTAGGCTCTCTCTCACATGTCCCTTTTCAAGCAATGCCTCCACTTGCTTTTGCAATTCCTTGGACTCCTCCAGATTGCTTCTATATGCCGGTCGGTTGGGGATGATGGCTCCGGGTACAAAGTCAATTTGATGCTTAATTCCTCTCAATGGTGGTAGTCCTTTGGACACCTCATTTGGGAAAACATCTTCAAACTCTTGAAAAATAGCTGCAATTTCATGAGGCAAAGACAATGTGGAATCATTAGTAGAAACATAAGAACCTTTACATAAAAGAAGAATTACCGGTTCCTTAGCTTCTATAGCCTCTATGACCTCACTCTCTTTTGCAAAGAAATTTACTCTCTTTTTACCTTCCCTCTCTAGGCCTTGCTCATTTCTATCATTGATTGTCAAAGGCACTTGCTTACTCATTCTCTTTCTCAATTCTTTTTCTTGCCTCTCCCTTTCTTTCCTCTCACTTTCTTGCTTTTGCTTAACTTCTAGTGCTCTCTTCTTCTTTTCCTTTTCTTTAATGATTCTTTGGTCTTTGCTCACCTCACTAGGGGCCATAGGGGTGAGGGTAAACTTAGTTCCCTTCTTGAGTAGGGAATAAATATTCTTTCTCTCATCATTTTCACATGCCTATCATATTACCAAGGCCTCCCTAGTAGTAAGTGTTCCGCTTGCATGGGCACTACATCACAAAGTACATCATCCTTGTACTTCCCCATTTCAAAAGGCACCAACACTTACTTGTTTACTCTCATTTCCCCACTATCATTCAACCATTGTAGTTTGTAAGGCTTGGGATTCTTAATCCAACTCATGTCCAATTCTTCAACCAAATCTGCACTAATCACGTTAGTGCAACTCCCACTATCCACAATGACACTACAAGGGGTCTTGTTGATTAGACACCTAGTGTAGAAAATGTTCTCTCTTTGTTGGTGGTCTTGATCCTCAATGGCTTGTGAGCTCAATGATCTTCTTGTGACTCCCACCAAGGAGTATTCTTGTCCAACAACTTCCCCTTCATCACTCTCCTCATCTCCAATTCCCTCTTAGTTTCCTTGGTTCCTTTCTTCCTCTTTTTCTTCGTCGGTAGAAACCTCACCATAGGGATTGGTATACATCGCCCTCTTGCTTGGACACTCATGGGAAGTATGTCCATATCCTAGGCACTTAAAACACTTGATGTCTCTATTCCTTTATGGCCTCTCCATGGTTTTCCCTTTGTCCTTGTTCCATCCTTCCCTAGGTTTCCAATCCTCCCTAGGTTTCCAATCTTCTCTAGGTTTCCAAGCCTCCCTTGGTTTGTTGAAGTCCCTTTGATATGGTTTAGGAGCTTCATCCTTCTTAGTTTGCACCTTGCTAGTTGTGTTGGGATTTGGAAGTGTTGGTCTAGTAAATGCCCTCCTCCTTAATTACCTTTCAATCTTCATGGCGGCATGTACCATATCCTCCAAGCGATCATAGGGGTGCAATTCCACCAAATTGGTAATCTCCCTATTTAATCCTCCAAAAAATCTTGCCCTTGTAGCTCTTAGATCCTTATGGATTTGAGCTCTCATCAACATAACCTCCATCTCCTTATGGTAATCCTTTATACCCTTATTCCCTTGCTTGAGTGCTTGGAGCCTTTGGTAGAGATCATTATAGTAATGGTGTGGTATAAACCTTGCTCTCATCATGTCTTTCAACAAATTCCAATTAGCCACGGTTTCCACTCCCATTTGTCTCCTTTGTGCACTAACTTGCTTCCACCATACCAAAGCATACTCCGAGAATCCCAAAATAGCCAACCTCACTTTTGACCTCTCACTATAGTTATGGCTTTCTAGAAATATCTCCATTTTGCTTTCCCACTCAAAATAAGCTTCGGGGTCACTTTTGCCATAGAATGTAGGCACTTTCAACTTAATATGGCTCAACTCCCTTTCCACATCATTTTCTTCTCTCCTTCCTCCTCTATGGCCCCATCCTCTATGTTATTCCCTAAAAACCTCGACATGATCCCCCTCATACCATTCATCAACTCCCTTAAATTCTCTTTCTAGCCCCTTTACATTGATCCCTCCGTTCCTTCCTTGGCCTCTTCATCGTCCTCTTCTCAAGCCATGTCTTCCTCCTCTCATAGGAGCTTGTTGGATACTCCCAATAGAGTGTTCATCCCATTCTTCCTCTTGTTGGGCATGTAACGAAGGAGTGTGGGCATCACCATCCCTCATCCTTGGACTAGGCACTTCATACCGCTCTTGGCCTCTTCTTTGTGCAACGGTAGAAGACTGTCCAAGATGGTTTATCAACTCCCTTGTCAAGTTTTGGAACTCGCTTTGCATTATCCTCATCATCGCTTGCATATCTTCACGTAGTCCCCTAACATCAAATTGTTCTTTTTGAGGTCTACTAGGTCCACTTGGGTTAGACCTAGAGATCTTCTGTTCATGGGCCATGGTGATGGAATATTACCTTACACCTAAAAAACAAAGAGGTTAGAAGAAAAATAGACCCTCACTCACTTCCTTGCGTGATGGCTCTCCAAATTGATCACTCCACGCTCGTGTTTGCTCTCTTAGGCTCTTTTAATGATAAGCTCACCCTCTTGCCTTTTTTTCTCAACACTCAAGCCTTCTTGTTCGATCCCAATTCTCCCCAATAGTTGAAGATTTAGTCCAGCTAAGTGAGTCACATAAATCAAGAGAATTTTCCAATTTGGGGGTCTTAGGGGAATTTCAACAAACACTTGTTGGGCACCTCAAACAATCAAGTTTTAGGTCAAGAATTCAAGAAAAGGTGGATTCAATCAACTCAAGAACAAGCACTAAGCGCACAAGGAACAATTCTAAGCAAGAAACAAACAAGAATTATCAAAACAAAGAGACAAGAACAACTAAAACTAGGATGATGAAGAACAAAATGGTCACAAGTGCACAATAGAGAAATTGAGTTCAAGGGTCATGGAATTCAACATTAGAGTGTTATAACAAGTCACAAAAACCCAAAGAATCAAAATCAAGAATCAAAGTTCCCAACTATAGCCAAAAACACTCTCATGGAACTTTTATCAAACACCTTGGCTGCAACTCGTCACTCAAGAGCAATCAGAAATTTCAACCATATTCAAGCTAAATTTCACCGCAAACACATGACAAATTTGTTCCCAAGGATTATAACAACATCAAGGAGTAATTTCCCAACAGAAAATTCAAGATATAACAAAGATTCAATGACCTTTTTGAAGCATATTTTTCAGTTACGGGATTTGCCCTGTTTTTTTCTTTTTTTTCACTTTGTGGGGCTCCTTTTCTTGTTTTCAAGCTTTGATGGGAATCAAGTTTTTCCTTGCTCTGATACCAAACTCTTTGATATGACTTTTTGTGGTGGCTTTTTCTTGGTGTTGTGGTGTTTTGGTGGCTATGTGTTTAGCTCAATCAAAGGGAACTAAAATAAGGACTTTTCTTGTGACAAAAGGAGAAAGTAACCTAACTATCTACACACCCTTCAAACCCTTGAAGAACAAAGCCTCAAAGACCTTCAAGATGAATAGAAAGTTCTACTAGATTCTCACCCTAACATCCTTGAAGCAACAAAGGCAAGCAAGAACATGTAGAATAGAGAAAATAGGCATCTAAATATTGAATTTCAAACAAACCTTAGAAGAACAAAGCAACTAAGACCCATTCAAAGAAAACAACATTGGATTATCCAAAAGATTTATAGACTCTTACAAAAGGAGGACTAACCCTTTAGCTTAGTCTTGAACAAGATGAACAAGGAGGCTTGGCCTCTCAAGATTCTCTCTCAAATTTAAATTAAAGTTAAGTGAATTGTCTTGTCAAAGTAATAAAGGTGCTATTTATACTACCCTAACCCTAGCTAAGTAATCTTTGAGGTTTAATTACAGTTTAGGGTCAAAATAAGTCTTTACAAGCAATTACAAGTGAAGAAAAATCAGAGAAAAGCATTAAAAAGCGGAACAGTCGACGACTGCCCAGGGCCAAGCCGGCGCCGGTTTGGAACATCACAACTGGCGCCGGTTAGGTTCTATCTTCAGCCGGTTCTTGTTTACTTGAGTGTTGGTTTTGGACAGAATGGAGCCGGCACCGGTTTGGCTGCAGGGAGCCGGCGCCGGCTGTCCTCTGGAAGCCTCCCTTGTCAAATTTTATCCCCTATTGCTGACGGCTTAAGTTCTTGTTAGGGTCCTTCACGGATGGCCATCAACACGAACTCTTGGCTCGCTTCCTCAACCCTCTAGTCCTCCTTCATCCTCAAGCATTGTTTGATGATCAATTGAAAATCATCTTGAAGCTTTTTGGTCCTCGCTCTAGTCATCGGTCCTTGTCCTCCATGATGAAGTGGAGTCTCATCATTATCTCATAGCTAGGTCATCCAATGAACTTGTTCCACTAACAATCATCCACATGTTAACTTTGAGTATCTCAATACATACGGATATGAGAACCACCTCCTGATCAAATCAGGAAGTCTAACACATGCTAATCTTAACGCATTAATGATGTTCAGTCTCATTAATACTATGACTAGGGACTATTTTAGTATTAACATTGTACAGTGTAGTAAGAATCTCATATCATGATCTCTATCATGATTTTCTTAATATAGTGTTGTACTAGGGACTTTCTCTCACAGTTATTTTACACAGAAGTAAACAAAAGAAACTGTAAGATAAATAATTCCTTTTATTAAAATAAAATGTGTCATATACAAGGTACAAGTGATTGTCTCTAGGGCACAACACTAACATATAAAATCATTCAAAAATATATATATTCATGCAAAATAATATGATATGTATCCCAATCCCCTTACTCTAGGGTTGGCTTTAGGTAGGGTTTCATATAAGCCTTTGCTTGTCCTTAAGAAAACACTCAACATAAGGTAAAATAACACAACTATTTCAATATAAGTCCGTCCATAATAAAGCCATAATTTTCCTTCAACCTTGAACAAAGACCAACATTCATTCAACCCTTTAAGAAAAACTTTTGCATACTTGTGTATTAAACCAAATATCACCAAGGCCCTCAAAGTTAAGTTAAACAAACTCATACTAAATACCAGAAAATTTTTTCACCCTCTAAGCTAAAACATAGACAACACAAATCATACAAAGCAAGTCGGTTAACCAACTTCAAGCATCATAGAATTAAGTTAGCATAACCTTAAGTAGTAAAATAAGGAAACACTCCACTCTTTTCTTTTCTTGAAGACTTAGAAAATTATAGCTTCAAGTGAATAGCTTTCTTTTCATTCACCATATTAGCCCCCTTATAGTCATTTTGTTTTTCTTCTTTCTTTTCTTTTCTTCTCTTTTGCCTTTGGGATAGCCTTAAGAGAGTGCAACTAAGAATACTTACTACTTCTCTCCATATTGACTCCCTTTTCAATAGAGAACTTCTTTCTATTTTTTTTTTTACAGATAATAGTATTTTTACTTCACTCATTTTTTTTTCTTTAGAGGACATGCACTTTGCATTCTCGAACCTCACTATCCTTATTCACAACTCAAAGTTAAAGCAAATTTAAATACCATGAAACCAGAATTAATCAACAACTGTCTCCATATTTTATCATATCATGCATACTCAAACTTAAGGAATGGAATAAAATTCAAATACTAAAACATTACTAATGTTAACTTAAATTTTCAAGACTTAGCTATACTCAGCTCAATACACATGTTTACTTCAACAAAGTCAAACCAATTGAATGACAAATTCCTATCCAAAGTTAAAAAGAAAATCATAACCTTATGATAAGAAACCAAGCCAATTTCATGCAAAATAATAATAAAAAAATTATCCTAAATAGCTTCAAAAATTTCAAGAAGTTTTGAAATGCACTCGATGAAAGCATGACCTCCTCCCCCACACTTAAATTGGACATTGTCCTCAATGGCCCAAAATATAACAATAAAGCCTAACTAAGGTATGCTCTAGAAGCGGAAATTTAGTACGCAAAATTAGGACTTATCTAGTAATTTTGGTATTTTCCTACTTCTACTTGGCCAAGACTTCCTCGGCCACGAAATTGGCATCAAAGAGGCCTATAAAAGCACAAGAGAACACAAGGGTTAGATATACAACATAGAAATATGAAATAAAGGGCAGAAATTCTGATTCTCTCATTGAATGAGGAGTTCATCCACATCAAGGAGGATTGTTCAAGAGAGTCTTCAAGGAAGAAGAAAGAGGCTTGTCTATAAGTGCTCTCTTTTCTTTTTGTCTTCTTTTCCTTTAGCAATGATGTATTCAATGCTTTTATTATAATTTAACATTATTTTGGGATTCATAATTTTGCATTAATTTAGTTATTTAATCAATTCTTTATTGCCTTTGGTATTTGATTACTTGATTTCATTGGTTATTGATGTGAGTTCTTTTAATTGACTTCGATAAAACGATGTTAGGAGTTTTGTTGCATTGATTTTGTATTTGTTAAATCTTGATGGATTTGAACAATGAAGTTAGGATTTTAGAACCAAGTGATCAAATGTTAAGTTAATTTCTCATTGACATAGAGTTATTAGTGAATTTCATGTTTTTAAGGAATTGAGATTCATGCATGTTTTGGTTAGGATAGCTTGATTGATAAATCTACTAATAGAATCAAGATATGAATGATGAGCTTAATGCATGTTTCGGTTATGTTAGCTTGATTGACAAATCTATTAATAGGAATCAAAATATAGGATTCCATGGATTGACAAATGAAGTGAAATTTACCTAAGTAAATTCATGACTTGACAAACGATTGAATTTTACTATGCATTCCTTCATGATGCCAAGATGATAATTAGTTGAGAGAGTTTTTAATTGGTTTATTGCCACATTTTCTAGGATATTAGTCTAAATTACATAAACCTACATCCTTGAGTTGTATATATTATTTTATTTTTTTTAATTCTTTTTTCACTTTATTTGGGTCTGTTAAACAATAAATGAAAAGTATTTAATATGTACTTGTTCCTTTGAGGACCAAGACTCTTTAATTCCCTATACTATACTTGCGATGAGTATACTTACTCACATGTATATTTTGAGATTAATATTTTAATTAAAACTTGATTAAAGGATGGATTTAAAATTGATGATTTTATATACCTAAAATTTACGCATTAAGTTTTTGATGCCATTGCCGGGAAACAATATCATGAAAGCTTGGATTTTGTTGATTTAATCATGTTAATATGTTTATGTGTAAATATGTGAATATGTATATATGTTCCTTGTATGACTAGGTGTTGTATTCTATTTTCTTGTATACTTGTATTTTAATGTTTCTATGTGTTGTAATTCCTTGTAATATAATTTGTAAACATAGATTAACTGTCTAACTTGTAAATTCTATAATATCAAAATTTTTCTGTCTTATGTAGACCTTACTTTTAGTTTATGACCAGATGATCCAAAGCCGAGATAGTCGACCTTGATTTGGAAATCGAGAGAACTCTCACTAAGGTCTAGAAGGTTATAAGTGAACGGGTAAGGAAAGCGATGAAGGTAAATCAGCCCAACGATGATGGTAACAGTGGAGCTAATAGGTAGGTTATGAATGACTTTGTAAAACCCGCAATCTCATGTACAAGCTCTAGTATTACACAGCCTAGGATAGAGGCCAACAATTTTAAGATAAAACCTAATGTTATCCAAATAATCTAGAATATGGTCCAATTTGATGGGTTACCTGAGGAAGATCCTAATGCCCACCTTGCCAGCTTTCTAGAAATATGTGACACATTTAAGATGAATGGTGTTTTTGAGGATGACATCAAGCTAAGACTCTTCCCATTTTCCTTGAGAGATCGAGCAAAATCATGGTTAAAATCTTTGCCCATTGGATCCATAACTACTTGGAATATGTTAGCTGAAAAGTTATTGGCCAAATATTTCCCACCAGCTAGAACTTCCAAACTTAGGAATGATATTTTTGCTTTCCAACAATTAGAGGCCAAAAACCTTTATGAGTGTTAGGAGAGGTTTAAAGAGATGCTGAGAAAATGTCCTCACCATGGATTCGTGTTGGGAATGCAAATGCAGATCTTTTATAGTGGGTTGAGCTTTGCTACGAGGCAATTAGTGGATGCATCTGTAGGAGGCTCCATCAATTCCAAAACTCTAGAAGAGGTATTTGATTTAATTGAAAATTTGGCTACAAATAACTATGCTGGGGAGAATTCACGGTCTAGAGCTAGTGTACATAGAGTGCATAAGGTGGATGCAATGGCTGCCTAGAGGCAAAGGTGAAAGCATTCACGCAGAAAATGGATCAATTGGTAATGCCTCATTCCCAAGGACAGGTAATAAGTGTGACTTGTGATTTTTGTGGGGAACGACATCCAAACCATGAGTGCCAAAATATGGGAACTTCACAAGAAGTAATGGAACAAGTGGTGTTTGTAGGTAATGGTCGGTAATGTAATAATCCTTATAGCAATACTTACAACCCAGTTTGGAGGAGTCACCCTAAATTTTCTTGGAACAATTAAAACTAACCTCGGCAAGCTTCTTCAAATTTTGGAATGCAAAGAACTCAACCACCTCTGCCATATAATGCCCCACCAACTAAACCATCCTTGGAAGAAATGGTTACCAAATTGGTAAGTGGAACAGAAACATAGTTCCAAGGAATCGATGTGACGACGAGAAACTTGGAAGCATCCATGCGCAACTTTGAGGGTCAAATTGGACAATTAGCTAAACTTCTTGGTGATTATCAATCAAGTTCACTTCTAGGTAACAGGAGACCAACCTACAGGATCAAGAATGTGGGAAACGCTGATTTTGAACTACTTTAATTTTTGCTGAACAATGTTTTAAATTCTCGTCTATTTTCATTTATTTAGATATGAGACTGCATACTTCCTATGATTTTGTGTTCTTTTGTCTTTATATTCATTAAAATGCATCATTGAAAAAAAAAATGTAATTTTTTTGGCTAGAGTTGACCTGGCGACGGGTCCAACCCGTGGCTCAGGCCCTAGGTCAGCACAGCTCGACAGTGAAGCAAGGGTAGAACAGGTCCAGTGCCAGGCCCAACCTATGGGCCTGGTGCCTGGCCTGTTCGGCTGCTATGCTTGAAGCCGGCCTTCTTGGCCATTTTTGTTAAAAAAACTCTCATCCCTCTCAAATTTTCTCTCAATCCATTGTCGAGTTCATCTTCAAAACATTGTCGGATCACTTTCTATATCTCCAAACCACTTCCATGTTGGGATTTCGCCATGCTTATCAAATAAGAATACAGCGAAAATAACTATGAAATCCATGCCCAAGGATCACGTGTTTGCAATTCAAACAGGAATAGAAGAAAGAAATATAGATTACCTTCTATAGCAGAAAACAAAAAACTTTTCTTATGCCAAATCCTCTGCTTTGATCATCCATCTTGCGCCACTACAATCTAAGAGTAGAATTATCTCTAGCAATGATCCACACAAGGATGAATCGCTCACAAGTTCGCTCAAATCTATGCTAGTAGAAGAGAAGCTACTAGGTTTTAATTTTTAATTGGAGAAGAAAGATGAAGAAGGGATGTCCAAAATCCCTCTCTAGTTATGATCGTTCAAGTCCCTATCTCATAAGAAACGAATTTCCCATGTGTATAGGTTTTAAGATTTGTGTTAATTGCAATTAACTCCTCCAAGATCTAATGTCTATAATTGGGCCATTGAAGTTTATATAATAACAACCAAGTCCTATGAATTATAACAAACTTATAACTCACCTATAAACATATCTTCTTCTCTTAATTAACCTCACAATATTATCAAATAATATATATTGAGCATTGAAACCTTTATTGTGTGTGACCCATTATGAAACACCCCAAAGCCTAGGCCTGCCAGGGCCGGGGATGTCGCCCCGTCCAAAGGACAAGGGGTCTTTATAACTAGGTCACACAAACAAATTGCGGAATAAAAATAATATTTAACTTAAACAAAGTAATTACAACCCAAAGAAAACTTCAAGAATAAATCCATGAATTCCAAAACAAAAATCATAAATAAAATTATCCACTCTCGCCTCCCCAAAACATTACATAAAATCAAAAGACACATTCTCTTCCAAAGCAGATATTACTAGCTACTCAACTCCACAGCAGGATCATCCTGAAATCATGATAGAAAGGTGATGAGACAGAAATCTCAGTAAGTCCGTGTGTACTTTGGGTGTTTAGTGAAATCAGTTCATGGATGCAAAGTGTGAAACTTTAATATGAGAAACATTGGCAAGCAATAAACATTAGTCAAAAGCAAGAGTGGCGTTTTGGCTTATCTAGCCGTACATAAGTAATGAAATCAACCACTCGAAAGAAAGGGATATGGGTTACCACACGTTGGGCCCCATAACCGGTTAGAATGCCGACACTTTGTGCAGACTGACAAAAGTAGGTGATTGGCCTACTGGGCAAGATACTCCTCCTTCTCTATACCCAAACAACAACCGGGTGTCCATTCCGACAAAACACAGTCACTTGACTAAAAACAAACTGTTAGCTCGGACCGACACGACTCACTGAATTGACATCTTATCCGGGAAGGACTCACCCCTCAGAGGTGGCCACCTGCTGAGAGACTTACCCTAACCCTTCAAAGACTAGTCCTAGTAGTCCACCCTTATTGAGTACTCAACGATATTTCCCACTTGGGATAAAATGAACAAAGCATTGCTCTTCATGAAACTAGTAATTTGAGGGTTTCCAAAGTTTTGGGAACAATCAGTTTAGAAAGAGTTTTAAGTTTGGAAAATCTGCTCAGTAACTTTTAAATAATTTAAGTGTTGGAAATAAGAACAAATTCAACCCTCAATTGCCTTCAAATAAACGAGTGTCCATACACTCCATATTTAGCTTGCCATAAGGAAAACATTTCACATCGATAGGTTTTATGCAGAAGCTTACCTGATTCTTGCTCACAACAACAAGGTCTCGAACAGCTGACCTAACCTCACATGGGTAAATACAAATCTTAATCAGATTCAAGCTACAATCCACTTTCTTAATTTTAAATCAACTCAATTCACTACTACCATGATCCTAGCGTCCCAAGCTTTAAGGCAAGACACTAATTAAATAGGTTTATAAGCTAAGTTTAATTTGTTATTTAAAATAATTAATGGGTTGGGAAATAAATTCTAATAACTTGAAAGTTTACATCTTGTTAAGACAAATCTAGAGTTTATTTGATCAAGAGTCATAGGAGGTACTAGGTAAAATAGTGATTTTATGACAGTTTAGTTGTTAGAAAATATTTGATAGTTAAAACTAGTTAAGATTAAATTTAATAAGCCTTTCTTGGAAAATATTAAGTAAATCCTTAAGGGTTTTGATTTAATAAATATTTTACTAAGCATAAATCTTTTTCATAAAGGCTTAAATTGATTTCTTTATTTTAAATACTATTTATTTATTTTACTTTCTAGCAAAATTATTATTTATTTGGCTAAAATATCCTTTATGAATATAAGAATCCAAATCTATCCATTCCTAGGGTTTTCGAAAATACTAGGAAATTATTTTATTGAGTATTTTATTCATGGAGTGAAAATTACTTTTAGGGACAACTAGATCATGGTCAATTCCTATGGCCAACCTTAATCAAGAACATGCACAATCCTTCAATTCATCGAATTAACCAAATCTTGCATCTAGGCATAGATCTAAATTTATTAAGACATGCTTAACCTTTACTGGCATAAACATGAACATGGCTTCAATATTCTAGTCATGCATATAACTCCTATTCACCAAAGGTGACATAATCTCTAGCATACTTCATCACACATACTACCTATGACATGCATCAAACTCAATTCCACATACAACCAACCAATATAATCCTTCCATGCATAAATCTCCTTCACAATCACACATGTACTCATGCTTCAATCATTAACAACACATACTCAATCCTATCGCCATTCATCTTTTAACAACATCATCCTAGAGACATGATTCTAGAGTTTAAAAGAAGGTTTGAAGGTACATACTTGGTTGATGAATGCTTTGAAGGAGTCTAGAGTAGATCTCAACTCTTAGATGGCTAATCTTGTCCAAGAGAGGTGGCGAAAGCATGGTCATGGAAAAAGAGACCATTCGGCCAAGAGAGGGAATTTCGGGCCATGAGAGAGAGAGAGAGAGAGAGAGAGAGAGAGAGAGAGAGAGAGAGAGAGAGAGAAGAAGAAGAGATCATTAGCATGTTCATTCACATAAGTTCTCATTGGAGATCAAGTCTGAAGAAGATGAAGTTGATAGAATAAGTTTACCTTGAAGATGTTCTTGACCTTCACAAAAATTTCTGGTTTTGATCCAAAGTAGCAAGATGATTTGTGGAGTTTGATGTTAATAATGGTGTTGATGGATTCAAAGCAAAGAGTAGATCAAATCTGGAGACTTTCGTGAGGGTTTGAAGTGGTTTGAAAGTGTATTAGGTGAAAGAAGGTAGTAGGTGTTCTTGGTGTAGTGTGTGTGTTCTTGGTGGCTAGAGAAAACCGAGAGAGGGAGGTTGGGAGAGCTGCCGAATTTCTGTGGAATTAGGGCTGCCGAAATTCTGTAGGGTTTAGGGAGTTGTTTCTCTGATTTGGAAGGGAAAGGAAAGGTTAGTTGTTACAATCCTTGAAGAATATTTTTAGGAAGAGAATTTGGAAACTAGATATTCTAAGAATATCTTGATTTTCTTGGACAGCTTTGAAGTCTCCTATGGCCGACTGGATGTGCAGCTTTTCTGAGGAATTAGGGCTGGTTCAATGGGACTTATGATGGCCGAAACTAAGGGGTACAATGGTGAAGAAGATGTCTGGTCAATGGTGTAAGATTTTATGGAAAGTTGCTAAACAAGATGGCTGAAATTTTGGAAACCAATCAAGCTAAATTGCAGGGATTTGTTGGAGAGATTTTCGGACAGCCATTGCTGCCTTTCGTCCAGAAGCTCAGGGGAACCATTGGAGCTCTGTTAATGGTGGTTTAAGGGAGGTTTTGACAGAAGTAGGTTGGTGTTTTCGGCTGGAGGAGAAATAGGTAGCAAGCTGGAAAATTTCCTGCACAACAATTTCGCTGCACAGGAATTTTCTGGCAGAATTTCGTCCGCCACTTCCAGCTGAGATGTAGCGAGTTTGAAGGGGGGTTTCAGGGGTATTCAAGGCTGTTTTCCATACTTCTTCATGGAGGAAAAACATGGCTAAGGTGCTGCACAAAGTCTGGAAGAAAATAGCTTGGTTTTAAGCCTCCAAGGTAGCAATTTGCCCAGAATTTTTCACTGGTTTTGCTCAGTCTTTGTGCAGTCCGAAAATGGCAGAAATAATTCATGTTTCAAGCTGAACTTAAGGCCATTTTTCTGGCAGCATTTGGAAGGGAATGTTAGCTAAGAAGTTCGATATTTTGAAGGTACACAAGCTGGAAAATTTCAGTTCATTCCAAGAAGGAAGGTGAACTAGCTATAGAGTGAAATTTTAACAAGCTTACTAGAGGGATTTTCCTCTTGAAATTTCCCACAATTCATTCACATTTTCCAGACCATGAGAAGCCTTTTACTAGGACATTTTGATCCTAAAAGACCTCAGCCCTCTACTGAATTTTCTGGAAAGGAAAAGGGTAGAACACCTTGATCAAACTAAGGAGTTGAAAATTAAGAAAACTAAAGGTCAAGGGAGAATGAATTCCCTTTAAGAATTTCGAGTAAAGCAAAGGAGTGAAATGAGAATTCTCCTAACATGTCTCTCCTAGGTCATTATCACCACTTTGCTCTAGGCCCTTAAGGCCGAGACTAATCCCCCCTAAGCAAAAATAAAATTTTAATCAAACTAAAGTTTCTATGATGGAATTCGAACCCAATACCTCAAGAATTAATTCCAAAGCTCTAACCACTACACCACAACAACTCTTGTTTCTATTTTTACTAGAAAATTAATTCATATTCCTTCCACAAGCTATCTCCCTATTTTCACCTCGGGCAAAAATTACCATTTTGCCCTTCTCACTCAATAATCATAATCAAGCCCTCTAGACTATAAAACACAAATTCAATGCACATAAAATCATATAAAAATATATTTAAACATGCAATAAAATATGATATGCATCCCAACCCCCTTACTCTAAGGTTGGTTTTGGTTGGGGTTTCACACATTGGGTTTCCTGGTTTTATTGGCAGCATAATATGAATTAATTCTAATAACTTTAGAATTAATAATTCTAAATAAAATATAGGATTAATTTATTAATTCTCTAATTAATAAATTCATATTTAGCAGATCAAGAGCGACATCTAGCAATGACTCTTGATCACCCAAAAGTCCAGAAAGTCAAATGGCTTGACGTGAACCTTTCAGTAGCAAATAACCAATGCAATATACTCCTTTCACTATACTATATCTCATTCGGTCTAAAATATGGAATTAGTGCCAACTCCATCCAGAATATTATTAATTCTAACCCGAATGTTTTAGTACTTATTCAATAAATCCATTACTCAAATTTGGAACTATTTTCAACACATAGTTGCTTTGGCTAAGGATTTCATAAGTAATGATTTCTACAAATGGCCCTGAAATACACCCTCCTACTATTAGGAGTAGTGAATCCTTTATTGACTCTCTTAGCTATTTTTGTTTACTTTACATTTTACCCAATATTCATCCCATAGGCAGTCCTTGTAAGACTCCAAATATTAGAATCAAAGTACAACACTCGATAAACAAAATACCTTGGAGATCTCAAGTCTAAGGATACTTGCACATTTGCTATAATGAGATCTATCACTGACACTCAATAGCTTATCCAAGTGATTATCTCATAGCTAGGTCATCCAATAAATTTGTTCATATAACAAGCATCCACATATTAATCATGAGTATCACAATACTCACGGTTATGAGAACCATCGCTTGATCCAATTAAGGGATATATCTGAAGGCATGAAAAACGGAAAACACAGGGCACGCAGCGGAAGCGAAAATAAAACAAAACTGGAAAAACTCAAGAACAAGGGATTCTCGAACAGAGTCGCATCGGCGTTGGTCGTGCTCTGGTGGGACTCCGAGGTTACAAAAAATATTTACCTCTTTCCTTGTCCTAAGAATTGGCTGGACCGCAATGTGTGCTACCGAGGTAGGTGTGTTGGTAGAAGCCTCTGGTGCGATTCCTGCAAGTCTCCTACTCCATCTTCCAGTATATGGCTTGCCTAATTCCGTTTGGTGAACAACTAACAAGGCTAAGGAACTTCTCTGGAGAAAACGAGAGAGAGAGAGAGAGAGACGTCTGGCTATTTTCACAGAGAAGAAGCTGTCTCTCAGAGTGTGTGTGTGTGTGTGTGTCACAACAACATTGTCTCTAATCCTCCTGTTTAACCTAAATAAAACCCTAGGTTAAACTGGACTGGGCCATTGGACTCTTAGTTTAACCTTTTGGGCTTAATTAATTATTCTAATTAGAACCACATAAATAGCCCAATTAATAATTAATTTCTAGCCCAAATAAACTAGTCCAATTAATAAGCCTATATTAGTTTAGTCCTAGGTTAATCTTTAATTATTCAAACTGGGCTAAAGCCCTGAATAATTAATTAACCCACTAAACTAATTTAATTAATTCTCTCTCTCCATGGACCTTTATTTTATTCTAGCCCAATAATTAAATCAGGCTACTTAAATAAAATAAATTCCATTTAATTTAAGATCAATTCCTTAGCTCGTATTTAATTAGGACTCACGGTCTATACTGGGGACCAAAAGACACACCACATTGGCTACTAAAATGACGAAAATACCATTATCATATAAATAGCTGTATTTTGCATTTTAAATATTCCTTAATATCACCATAAGAAAATATTGACCCCAAGGACAATGCTGCATTAGCAAAGTCTCTGACCTACAGGTGTAATGACTAAAATACCCTTCTATACATCGCCGTACATTTAGAGAGAAATAAGTGTACTAACACTTCTCTAAATGACGTCGACCATCCTTAGGCCTCTAGTCCAATGATCTATGACTTCCTGGATTATTTCCGCTTTCCAAGGGAGCTACCCTAAAGCAAACATCCAAGTCATATTTCCCAGGGCCCTGGATATTTAGATCATTCAGACAACCACAAAGGGCGATATAGTATAGAAACTATCTTGTACAAGTCTGTCTTAACTAACTAGTCACACATACCTAACATACAAGTATATTGGCCCTACGATAGAACCTCAACTATAGTATATCAAAGTACATGCTTCAAACTTCGTCAGATCACCAACTCATACTCAAGTTGTAGAGTACTAGTCCACGCTATAGCAGTAGTAGTCTAAGTTTCTATCATATAGTACTTTAAAAAACCACTACTACATGTCCTGTTTTACGTATTCGAAATACGCTTATGTTATGAAGTGAGTGGACTACTCACTGGCCAAAGGTAAGCCATTCCCCATTTGGAATTCACAATATAATAACCTAGACATGATGAGATTCCCATTCTCATCAATCAGTTAAGAATGAATGTTTATGTGTTAAGTAACCCGTGATCCATACCTTACTGTGAAAGACCTCCATTCACATGGACCACTTACTTAAACATAATGAGTATTTTCCAAATGTAATTGTGCATAAATACAAATATAAATTCATAAACATAATTTCTGAAAATAAATTTTTTTATTAAAACATTCGATTTTTACATCAGAAACCTAGTCTAAGTGAGCATATTTTCCAACAATAACACATGCTAGTCTTAGCATATTAATAATGTCCAATCTCATTGATACTGTGACTAGGGATTATTCAAGCACAAACACTACATAATGTAATAAGAATATCACATCATGATTTCTTTAACACTGTGTTGTACTAGGGACTTTATCAAACAGTGTATATGCATATTCAGATATAACAATCAAACTAAAAGATAAAGAATGCCTCTTTTATTAATTATTAATCAGTATACATGGTACAAGTGATTGCCTCTTGGGCACAACACTAAAAATATCTCACTTGTACTAGAGCTAATCATTCATATATTGAATACCAAATAACTGAACATGTTTATCATGTTTCTTCTGGGAAAGTGCTTTAGTGAGTGGATCAGCTATGTTTTGATTTGTGGGAATTCTCTCTATCTTTACATCTCGTTTATCAATTATATCTCCAATCAAAAGAAAATGTCTAAGTACATGCTCCAGTCGATTGTCAGTAACAGTATCTTATTTGGAACCTTTCCAATTCACTGCCCTTCTACACAACATAAATACATAGCCAGATTGTGATTTGTAGTCATCCTTATCGAACTAAAAGCTAGCATTAGGATACCCTCTTACTTGCAAATCACCATCTATATTACCAAGAATACATCTTTAGTCCTTCATAAGTACTTGAGGATATTCTTTACAGTAGCCAATGACTTTCTCAAGGTCAGATTGGTATATGCTCATCAAGCTAAGAGCACATGATACATCGAACCTAGTACATATCATAACATACATGATAGACCCAATTGCCGAAGTATACGAAATTCTATTCATGTGATCCCTTTCAACATGTGTCTTTGGAGACATTGACTTTGAAATGCTTACTCCATGTGTCATAGGTAAAAATTCTCTTTTGGATTGATCCATGCTGAACCTCTTTAGCACTTTATCTATGTGTGTAGACTGCGAAAGACCTAACAACCTCCTTGATCTATCTCTATAATCCTTATTCCTAGAATATAGGTTACTTTTCCAAGGTCTTTCATTGAAAATATCTTGGATAACCAAATTTTTACAGATTAAAGAACGAAAATATCATTTCCTATTAGCAATATGTCATCTACATAAAGTAATAAGAAAATAATTGCACTTCCACTAACTTTCTTATACACATAAGGTTCATCTATGTTTTGAATAAAACTAGATTCTTTAATTGTCTCATCAAAATGGATGTTCCAACTCCTAGATGCTTGCTTAAGTCCATAGATAGACCTTTGCAACTTGCAAACTTTTGTACCATCTTTGGATATGAAACCTTCAGGTTGTGTTATATACACTTCCTCGATTAGGTTTCCATTAAGAAAAGCAATTTTTACATCCATTTGTCAAACCTCATAGTCATAATGAGTGACAAGTGCTAGGAGTATTCTTATGGATTTTAGCATAGCGATTGGTGAAAAAGTCTTGTCATAGTTACTACCTTGCTATTGTTGATAACATTTTACAACCAGATATGCCTTATAGGTAACCACATTACCATCTATGTCGGTTTTCTTCTTGAAAACCCTTTTGCACCCTACAGGCTTGATTCTTTCGGGTGGATCAACCAAAGTCCATATTTGGTTGTCATATATGGAATCCATTTATGACTTCATGACTTCAAGCCATTTGTTAGATTCTAAACTATTCAGAACATCCTTGTAAGTAGTAGGCTCATCTTCTTCTATGAGTAATACATCATTGTGATTACTTATGAGAAATTTATATCTTTCAGGCACCATTCATATCTTACTCGACCTACGAGGCTCTTGTGTTTTAGAAGGTTCATCAATAGGTGTGCGTTCAGACGGTTAATCAATATTTGTTTATTCTCCTTGAACTTCACTAAGTTCAAGCTTGCTCCCACTATCTCCTTTAAACATGTGCTCATTCTCTAAGAAGACGGTATGTTTCGAAACAAAAACATTATTTTCAGTAGAAAGATAGAAGTAATATCCAAAGGACTTTTTCAGATATCCTACAAACAAACATTTGTCAGACTTACTTTCAAGTTTGTCTGACATTGCCTTTTTAACAAAAGTAGGGCAATCCTGAATCCTTAAATGAGATAACTTTGGTCTCTTACCAAAAAAGAGCTCATAAGGAGTTCTATCAACCATTTTTTATGGAACGTTGTTTAATATATAAACAGCAGTCTCTAGTGCATATCCCCAAAACAATTTTGGTAACTTTGCAAAAGCCATCATGGTCCATACCATGTCTAGAAGGGTTCGATTCCTTCTCTCAGATACACCATTATGTTGAGATGTATGTGGTGGAGTCCATTGAGATAATATCCCATTATCCCTACTATAACTTAAAAACTTTTGGCTTAAGTATTCACCTCTTCGATCGAATCTAAGAGTTTAATACTTTTGCCAAGTTGTTTCTCTACTTCATTCTTGAAATCTTTGAACTTGTCAAATGCTTCAAACTTGTATTTCATTAAATACAAATACTCAAATCATGAATAGTCATCAATGAAGGTTATAAAGTAGTGATGACCTCCTCTTACTTGTATAGACATTGGGCCACATACATTTGTATGTATTAGTTCTAATAACTCTTTAGCATTTTCTCCTTTTTTAGAAAATGGAGTTTTAGCTATTTTACCAAGTAAACAAGATTTGCATGCATCATATGATTCATAATCAAATAACCCCAAATCACCCAGCTTGTATAACTTAGACATGTGTTTTTTATTTACATGGCCTAAACGACAATGCCATAAGTAAGATGAGGTTGAGTTATCTTTTTTTTTTTTTTTTGTTTCTTTGCATGTATATTGAGAATTGGATTATTCATGTCTAGAACATATAAACCATTAGCTAAAGTTGCAGAACCATAATGGATATCATTTAATGAAAAAGAACAACGTTTATTGTTAAAATTTAAATAAAATTCAAATAAGTCTAAACAAGCAACTGAGATAATGTTTTTCAATAAAACTGGTACAAAATAGCAGTTTTGAAGTTTTAAAATTAATCCAGAAGGTAGATTAAGATGATAAGTCCCAACAACTAGTACAACAACTTTTGCTCCATTTGCAACTCGCAGGTCCACATCACCCTTTTTTAGCCTTCTATTGCCCTTTAATCCCTACAAATTATTGCATAAATAAGATCCACAACCGGTATCCAATACGCATATCTCATTACTAAAGGTAGTATTAATCTCAATCATAAACATACCAGGAGTAGAAGTAGAAGTGCTTGCAAGCTTCTCCTTCTTCTTCTTGTCCTTCACGGTCTCCAAGTAGGTTTTGCAGCTATGCCTCCAATGGTCTATCTTGCCACAATGATGACATGGGCCTTTAGTGGCTACTTCCTTCTTTTTCAGACCTCTTTTGGGCTTAGTAAGATTCTTCTTCTTCTTCTTGGGAACTTTTTTCTTAGAAGACGAAGAACATACTAGTAAGATCGCTTTATCATCTTTCTTCATGGATGATTCAGCAGTCTTAAGCAAATTGATAAGCTCAGGTATGGTGGACTCAATATTGTTCACGTGGTAGTAAATCACAAATTGTGAAAAACTACTTGGTAATGATTGTAGAATTAAGTCAACACTTAAATCATGATCTATTACGAAACTAAGAGACCCAAGCTTTTCAATATAGCCCAACATCTGCAACCCATGAGTAGCCACTGAAGTACCCTCAACCATCTTAGAACAGAACAGTTGCTTAGAGATCTTATATTTCTCAGTTCTAGCTTGTTTATCAAATAGCTCTTTAAGATGGAAGATATTGGTTTGAGCATCCATATACTCATACTGTTTTTGTAACTCAGGAGTCATTGATGCTAACATAATACATGATGCAATGTCACTGTCCTCCTTATACTTCTTGTGGATAACATGCTTATCAGCAGGAGTATCTTGGGCTGAGGTGGCGGAATAGGAGCATCTAGCATGTAGAGCAACTTTTTCGACTTGAGAATGATTCTCAAGTTTCTATACCAATCCAAATAATTTGATTCGGTGAGCTTATTTGTTTCCAAGATGCTACGAGGTTTAGGTTTGTTGATATGATACAAGTGACCTAGATGTAAAGATAGAGTAATTAGAACATGTATACACTTATGATATGCAAGTAATTAGGTCTTTAATTATACACATTTTTATTCTACTATTTTACTTAAATCAATAGCCCCCACTATTGATTTGGGAAAGCCTGTTGGAAGCTTTTCTAGTGGACCAATATCCAAATTCCTTAAGAATGACCTTGGGTTTGCCCAACAAGCCACTCCTAAGTTCAGTGGTAGGTATTCAATACCAATTACATCGAATGTAACTACTATATCATTGGGTGACTAACATCTTTTAATTATTAAAGTATTTAATACTATCCCAACCTTGCCTCTAATGTTCTTTGTGCTTGGGTCAGCCCAACCGGGATAAAGAAATTAATTAAACCGAACCCATTAATCAGGAATTAAATTCCATAGCTTGAACATACTTAATGTCAAGTAGGCTTGGGTATGCCTAACAACTTGGCCTCGAAAAAGAGCTTTCGTTCTTACTATATTAATGAAATGCATTATATTTAATATTTCTTGAAGGATTTATTCCTTTTAGTTGTCTCATCATTTGGCATGCATTCAATTTATCAATAAGCAGTATAAATTGATAAATATCATAATAAACAATTACGTGGCATGGTTATGAACACTCTAGATTAATTTTCTCGAGCCATCAAGGAAATTAATATGGTCAACCCTATGTGTTCATGCATAATTTAAGTAGAACGTCTTACCATCTCGATTTATTTCGATTGCCATCTTCAAAATCTTGTAAAATTAAATTCTACCCAATCTAACCTATATAAACTAATTACATAATTTTCAAAAAGAAGAAACCTCGAGTTACATTCGAGAGGAGTTAGATGAAAAGAGAATTACATAAGAATTTTGAGATAAGGCAGGACTCGCAGGCCATAATTAAATAAAACAAAGCGATAAAGATGTATGAACAGATAAGTTTGGTCTTAGTCCATAACCATCCACCATGCCAACAAAACGTGCTTAAAATACAACATATAAAGCATCTAATGTACAAACATCAAAAATCAGTATTTTAGAGAAATTTGAGTCCAAAATCAAATTTTGAAAAATTTTGAGCTGAAATTAAATTTTTAGAAAATTGTGGGTCCTATTTGTAATTTTGAAAATATTTTTATCCAAAATCATGGGTTTCAAATAAATTCTAATCATTATTAGAACATATTCTCAAAATTAGAAAACATAAAAAAATTTATTATTATTATTTTTTTTATAAAACAGTACTGGAACAAAGTGCACTTGGTGCCAGGTTGGTCAAACGTATTCGACTCTAGATTTGCTCTGGAGGCACGCACAGGGGAAGAATAGAGTGTACCTGGCGCTAGGTGGGTCGAACGTACCTGGCGCCAGGTAGGCTCTGGAGGAAAAAAAAATCATTGTTCATCTTCTTCCCCGAATTTTGCTGTAAATTTTCCATGAACAGCAACGTGATTTTCATATCGTTCGAAACAATTTCGATATCAAGCATTGTTAATCAATATTAACAACCAACTATAATCAACATCACAATTTAAACAACAATCCAAAATTTTGAATCAAAAGCTTGATTGCAGAAAATCTTATGCCAAAACAAAGACCCATATGGAAATAACTTCCAACCAATTTTCAATGACTCAGAGACTTTTCAACCCAGATAACGTAGACATGCCATACAAAGTAGTAGACAGACAATCACCATGATCATATAGTTACATGCTCAGAAACGATTTCAAAGAGATTAAAGACCCATTAAAATACAAACACGAAGGCTCTGAAACCACTGTTGGGATTTCATCATACTTATCAAATAAGAACGCAGCAAAAATAACTATGAAATCCATATCCAAAGATCATGTGTTTGCAATTAAAATAGGAATAAAGGAAGAAAACATAGATTACCTTCTATGGTAGAAAACAAAAAACTTTTCGTGTGCCAAATCCTCTGCTTTGATCGTCCACTTTGCGCCACTACAATCCAAGAGTAGGATTGTGTCTAGCAGTAATCCACACAAAGTTGAATCACTCACAAGCCCGCTCAAATCTATGCTAGTAGAAGAGAAGCGGCTAGGTTTTAATTGAAGAAGAAAAGGATGAAGAAGGGACATCCGAAATCCCTCTCTAGTTATGATTGTTTAAGTCCCTATCTCATAAGGAATGAATTTCCCATGTTTATAGGTTTTAGGATTTGTGTTAATTGTAATTAAGTCCTCTAAGATCCAATGTCTATAATTGGACCCTTGCAGTTTATATAATTGTAACCAAGTCTTATGAATTATAACAAACTTATAATTCAACTATAAATATATCTTCTTCTCTTAATTAACCCTACAATATTATCAAATAATGTATATTGAGCATTCAAACCTTTATTGTGTGTGACCCATTAGATTTCCTGGTCCTATTAGTAGCATAATATGAATTAATTCTAACAGCTTTAGAATTAATAATCCTAAATAAAATATAGGGTTAATTTATTAATTTTCTAATTAATAAATTTATACTTAGCAGATCAAGAGCGACATCTAGCAATGACTCTTGATCACCCAAAAGTCCAGAAAGTCAATTGGCTTGACATGAATCTTTCAATAACAAATAACCAGTGCAATAAACTCCTTTCACCATACTATATCTTATTTGGTCTAGAGCATGGAATTAGTACCAACTCCATCCAGAATATTAATAATTCTGGCCCGAATATTTTAGTACTTGTTCAAGAAATCCATTACTCGACATGTGTATCAAATTTGGAACTATTTCCAACACATAGTCGCTTTGGTCAAGGACTTCATAAGTAATGATTTCTACAAGTGGCCCTGAGATATACTCTCCTACTATTAGGAGTGGTGAATCCTTTATTGACCCTCTGAATTATTTTTGTTTACTTTACAATGTATCTAATATCCATCCCATAGGTGGTCCTTGTAAGACTCCAAAGATTAGAATCAAAGCACAACGCTCGATAAACAAAATGCCTTGGAGATCTCTGTTGGGTATCTCAGGCTTGTATCCTATACGGCATAATAGAAGAATAAAACGAGATACCATTCCAGGATCTGCATATGTGTGGAAAAGATGACATAAAGATAACAAAGGTAACAACTTTTTACCTTTCTTTGATTGTCCGAAGAACAAAAATTTTCTTCTTCAAGTCGAGGCGCGATCCAGTAATCCTCTTGATCAAACTCCACGAGAGTTGAACGTCCAGCCACTATAATCACAGTGTGTGATTATCTCTAACAGTAATCCACACAGAGGATACACTCAAGAACCAATATTTTCTGTGCTAGTAGAAAAAGATGATGGCTAGGGTTCTTTACATTTTTAGCAAAATAAGAGAGAGAGAGAGAGAGAGAGAGAGAGAGAGAGAGAGAGAGAGAGAGAGAGAAGATCGTGTGTATTACCCATAGCTAGGGTCGGCGGAAATTGAGAATTCTAATCCTATTAGAATTCCCTATTTATAATTGAAAATATCAAGTTCTTACAATTACAGTTTGGACTATAAATTATAACTAATTATAATTTGTCCACAACAACTTCTCTTTCTCGCAATTGACCCCACGATGTGTGTGACCTATTAGGTTTCCCGATCAATTGGTAGTGAACATGAATTAATCCAAACATCTTTGAGATTAATAATCCATAATTAATTAGAATTAATCCTATTAATTCTAGTCAGGATTGGTTTATTAATTCATCAATTAATAAACCCATATTCCCAAATCATGAGCGATATCTAGCAATACATCATGACCACCCAAGAGTTTAGGAAGTTAAGTGGATTGACACGAACCTTTCAATAACAAACTTCAGTGCAATTAACTCTTTTCACCATACAATATCTCATTCGGTTTAGAGTACGGAATCAGTGCCAACTCCCTCCAGAATTAATTCTGGCCCGAATACAATAGTACTTGTACCAGGAACCCACTCTTCTAGATGTGTATCAATTGGAACTATTTCCAATACACATATGCCTTGGCCAAGGACTTCTCGAGTAGTAATTCCTACAAGTGGCTGTGAGATATTCGCCCATACTATTAGGAGTGGTGAATCATTTATTGACCCTCTCAACTACTTTCGTTTACCTCACAATGTATCCAATATCCATCCCATAGGCGGGGCTCAATCGAGCTCTAGAGATTGAAATCAAAGTACAATGCTCAACAAACAAAGTACCTTGGAGATCTCAAGTCTAAGGATACTTGCGTGTTTGCAATATTGAGATTCTATCACTGGCACTAAATAGTTATTTATGTGATTATCTCAAAGCTAGGTCATCCAATGAACTTGTTCTATTAACAAGCATCTATGTATTAACTTTGAGTATCTCAATACGCACGGATATGAGAACCACCGCCTGATCAAATCAGGAAGTCTAACACATGTTAGGCTTAACGTATTAATGATGTCTTATTTTATTAATACTACGACTAGAGACTATTTAAGTACTAACACTATACAGTGTAGTAGGAATCTCATATCATGATCTCTATCATAATTTCCTTAACACAGTGTTGTATTAGGGACTTTATCGAACAGTTATATTACTTAAAAGTAAATAAAAGAAACTGTAAGATAAATAATGCCTTTTATTAAAATAAAATGTGTCATATACAATGTACATATGATTGTCTCTAGGGCACAACACTAACAAACTCCCACTTGCACTAGAGCCAATCATTCATGTATCTAATACCGAATGACTCAACATGACAATCATGTTTCTTTTGGGATAGTGCTTTTATAAGTGGGTCAGCTATGTTCTCATCCATGGAAACTCTCTCTATCTTTATTTCCTTAGCTGCTTCAGAAGCGGCTATGTACTTAGCTTCTGTCGTAGAGTTGGCACTAGTCTCTTGTTTGGAACTTTTCCAACTTATTGCCCCTTCATACAACGTAAAGACGTAGCCGGATTGTGATTTGAAATCATCTTTATCAGATTGAAAACTGGCATCAGTATACCCATTTTTTTCAAATCACCTCCTCCATATACTAGGAACATATCCTTATTCCTTCGTAAGTAATTAAGAATGTTCTTTATAACCACCCAATGACCCTCACTAGCGTCATATTAGTATCTACTCGTCAAACTGAGCACAAAATACATCAGGCCTAGTACATATTATAGCGTACATGATAGATTCAACTGCCGAGGCATATGGAATCTTACTCATATAATCCTTTTCAATTTTTGTCTTGGGAGACATCGACTTTGAAAGGCTTACACCATGTGACATGGGTAAGAATCCCTTTTTTGGATTGATCCATGCTAAACCTCTTTAGCACTTTATCTATATATGTAGACTGTGAAATACCTAGCAACCTTTGGATCTATCTCTATAGATTTTTATTCCGAGAATATATGTTGCTTCTCCAAGGCCTTTCATGGAGAATTGTTTGGACAACCAAACATTAACCGTTTGCAAGACAAGTATATCGTTTCCCATTAGCAATATGTCTTATACACAAGGCTCATCCATGTTTTGAATGAAACCAAACTCTTTGATTGTTTTATCAAAACGAATATTCCAACTTGTAGAAGCTTGCTTAAGTCCATAAATGGACCTTTGTGGCTTGCACACCTTTGTGCTATCATTGGATGTAAAACCCTCAGGTTGTGTCATATATACCTCCTCAGTCAGATTTTCGTTTAGGAAAGCTATTTTTACATCTATTTGCCAAATCTCATAATCATGATGAGCAGCAATGGCTAGGAGTATTCTGATGGATTTCAACATGGCTATTGGCGAGAAGGTTTCATCATAGTCAATACCATGTTGTTGATGATAACCCTTCGTCACTAGTTATGCTTTATAGGTAACTAAGTTACCATCCATATCCATTTTCTTCTTGAAAACCCACTTGCATCCAATAGGTTTAATTCCTTTGGGTGGATCAACCAAAGTCCATACTTGGTTGTTGTACATGGAATCCATCTCTGACTTCATGGCCTCAAGCCATTTGTTAAATTCTGAATTGTTCAGAACATCCTTGTAGGTAGTAGGTTCATCTTCATCTATGAGCAATACGTCATTGTAGTCACTGATGAGAAATCCATATCTCTTAGGTGCCACACGTATCCTACTAGATCTATGAGATTCTAGTGTATTAAAAGGTTCATCCATTCTCTCAATAGATGTGGGATTAGACAGTTGATCCTCATTTATTTGATCTTTATGAACTTCACTAAGTTCAATCTTACTCCCACTTTCCCCTTTGAGCATGTGTGATGCGAATAGATTTTGGTATAAAAATTATATAAAAATAAGCACATTTCCAATCAAGTTTACATTAAAATGTTAATCCCAAATTACATATATGAGCAAGCATACTCATCATTAACCGAACATAGGGTTCAAACGAGTGTCGATCCTCCAGGAATAAGTATGCATTAATCACTTTTCTTTCGTTGTTTAACTGACTCAATGAAGTGAAAAACAAATAAAAAGAAAAATAAAATAAAATACAATAAAATATATACATGTCAAGGATGGAGAAGTATGTATCTCAACCCATTGTTTAGACAAACATGATCTTAAAGAACTTAATCGTTATCATAATTAATTATTCTCTTGACATCATGAAGGATTAAGATAGATTCACTTCTTTTTCAATCCATGAAATCACTACCTTCTAGATGAATTAGAATCACTTGGTCTCGTCTCAACTAATTCACCAAAAAGATGCATTAAACACAATCCTTAATTAAATTCCCTTGTTCTTGGTGAATTTAAAACATGAAATTAACCAATGAATCCTTAGCCTCGGCAAACATCAATTAACCTTTAATTACCTAGTCCTCATCAATTAAGCCCCTTGGTCTCAGCGAGTTAATAGACAACAAATATAAAATTAATCAAGTGGAACTACCATTAACCCCCTTGGTCTCAATGAATTAATGGGAAGAACCAACCAATTAATTTCGTAATAAGCTCAAGTAATTAAATACCAAGAAAAATAATCAATTAATCAAAAGATCAAGTACTCTAACTATCATGAATATCTAAAACAACGTCAAATTACAATAAAACGATTAACATATCATTGTTCAAGAAACAGAAAACAAAGTAAAAGAAAGCGCTCATAGACAAGCCTCATTTTTCTTCCTTTGAAGACCTTTTTGCACAACCCTCATTGAATTGAAGAATTCCTCCTTTGATTTGAGTGATTTTCTATGATGATCAATGAATTCTCTCTTTTTCCCTTATATTTTCCATCTATTTATAGGCTTGGGAAGTACCTAAACTTGTTGGTGTAATATTCTTGGCCGAGTAGAAGTTTGAAGATACTAAAACACCACAAATTACCAAAAACCGCATAAAAAAATCAAAGCACCACCTTAACTTCAGGGCACAGCCGGCGCCACCTTGGCTCTCGGAGCCGGTGCTGGTTCCATTCTATTCCACTCTGTTTTGACCATTTTTTTGTCGCTTCGAAGTTCGTGTAAACAGTGTATGGCCGGCGCCGGTTCTTCTGTCCCAGCCGTACTGCAATGGTGGGGTAATGGACTGGTGGTTTAAAATTTGGGAATTTTTCTTTCACATCAACTATTGTCTAGTGAGGAACTGGTGCCAGTTTAGCTTCTTGGGCTGGTGTTGGTTTGGTTCTGTTTTTCGATTGAGGTAAAGGCTGGCGCTGGGTCAGTTCTATTGCTTTCGTGAGTTCTTTCCCACTCCTCAAAGTGATGTTTGGTGAATCTTCCTGTATATCTACCCTTGTAGGGATCAAAAGTGATTTCCCTTGTGGTTCTATCATCAAATCAGTTAGATACCAAAGTTGTCTTTCCATATTTCAAAGATAGCCTCAAAATTTTTGAAGGTATCACCTATCTCCTGGAATCGTGTGGTTATAGTTGTTGCAAATTTGTCTAGCATTGTTTCCAGAACATGTGTGTTCAATGGTTGGGGTATAATCTTTTAAGAATTGTAAGGGGTCTATCCTCTGTTTCTCCGTTCTAAATTCTAATCAGCCATATTATATGATATGGTGCTCCTATTAGTTTCATGAATACACAATGTGGTCAATTAAGTACAATTAGTACACATGATACAACAATTAACAAATTAAATATACAAAAAATAGGGTATGGCACCCATATACATAAAGAACATATATACATATTTACATATAGACATATAAACATGGCTAAATCAATGAATTTCAAGCTTTTATGATATTGTTCCCCGACAAAAAAGCAAAAAAATTGATGCACCAAATTTGGGTTATAAAAATAATGAAATTTTAAGTTTATTCCCAATCAAGTTTAATTAAAACATTAATCCTCAAATCACATACATGAGCTAGTATACTCATCATTAAGCATAATATATAGAATTAATGAGTATCACTCCTCAAGGAATAACTACCGTTAGTTACTTGTTGTTCATTGTTTATCGACCAATTAAAATGATAAAGAATAAACGTAAAAATAAAGATAAAAATATACACAACTCTAGGAGAGAAAAACATGTAATTAGATAGATAATCTTGAAGACATGATAATGAATCATTTAGCAAATATCACAATTAATTATTATTTTGGCATCATGAAGGAATATTGTAGAATCCACTCTTTCTTGAGTTATGGTTTCACTATCTCTTAGATAATTTAATAGACATCTCTATCTCACTAAAACAACTAAAATATGCATATAACACAAGTCCTTGATGATTATCCATATCTTTAGGTTATAAAAGAATGAAATTCATTAATTCTCCTATCTCTAGGTGAAATCAACAACCTTTGATTACTGAAATTTTTGACTTAACCTCTCTCTTGAGTTAGTTAAGAAAATAAAATTATAATTAAGCAATTAAAACTATCTCCTAACCTCTTTTTCAAGTTAATTAGAAGAATGGTTCAACTTCATCAATTCATCACTAAAAATAAGTAATGAAATACCAAGAGTAGTAATTAATTGAACAAAAAACTAAACTAATTCGACATCACAAATCTAAGAATAATATCCAAACACAATAGAAACAATGATGTCATCATTGTTCAAGAAAAAAGAAAACAAGGTTTTAGAAAGAACTCATATACAAGTCCTCTTCTTCCTCCTTGAAGACTTCCTTGAAACAATACTTCTTAAGTAATAAATTTCTCTTTTAATGAATAATTTTAGCTTTGATCCTTGAACTCGTATATTTTCCATCAACTCTTCTTATTTATATAGGCCTATTGGTTGCTAAAAAAATGTTTACTAGAAGTTCTGGGCAAGTTGCAAACTACAAAACTTCTAAGGAAATTCCTAATTCTACTAGCAAAAGGACTTCAAAACTGCTTCTAGACTGACAAAGGCTGGTGCCTATTCACCACCTCTGGGCCGATGCCGAGTTGTCTCTGGAAAACTACGATTGCTTTGCATTTTCTCCTATTTTGCCCTGAAATTCCAGAGCAAGGCTGGCATTGGGTCTTCTTCTTGGGGTTAGCGCCAGGTGTCCACTGGAAATCCACCGTTTAAACTTCAATTTCATCACTTTCAGTATAAAATCACCAAAAACACTTGCCACAGGCAAAATATCCACTAGGAAAGGAATTGGCTAGTTATTGAATCAAAAGTATCACAAAATAACCTCAAATACTAGGGAAATAAAGATAAATTTAGGCCCTTTTAATGATATCTACCATCCTTAGATCTCTAGTCTGATAATCTATGACTTCTAGTATTCATCCGCTTATTTCTAAGTGCTATCTAAAATTATACAATACTAAAACACGTTCCCAAGGCCTTATATTATTTAAATTATCTTGGACAATCACAATGGGGTGATTTTTCCATTTAGGAGCATAGAAACTATCTTGTATGAATCCATCTTAACTAACTAGTCATATATACCTAACATACAGATATATTGGTCCTATGATAGAACCTCACCCATAGTATAGCAAATTATATGCTCCCAACTTTATCAGATCACCAACCTATACTCATGTTGTAGGGTACAAGTCCACACTGTAGCTATAATAATCTAGATTTCTTCTATTTTAGTACTTTTAAAAACCACTACTATAGGTCCAGTTCTACATTTTCTAAATACGCTTATACCGTGAAGTGAGAGAACTACTCACTGGTTAAAGATAAGTTATACCCCACTTAGAATTCATAGTATAATAACATTTGTCCTAATTAGATTTTCATTTCTCATCAACTAGTTAAGTAACCCATAATCTATACCTTACAGTGAAATACCTCCATTCACATGGATTACTTAAACACAATAAGTCTTTTCCAACATAAATACTGCATACCAAATTAAAGAAAAGGAACACAAATATTATTGAGAATAAAACATTATTTATTCATCGAATTTACATCAGATACATAGTTTGGAGGGCAAAGATTCTAACAATTAGGATAATAAACACCCTTTAATCCTAAAATGGGACCCCAACCAACTTGCCTAAACAAAGCAATAATCTAGAATTCATTATCCAAAGCAGGGTCGAGAGTTTTCTCTACTATCATATTCCTATTCATTCTTTTGTTAAACCATTCTTCACACACAACACTCACAAATCTATTAGCATCGGAGGGCTGTTGTGAAAAAGAAGAAGTACCCTCACCTTTCTTTCTTTCGAGGGATAGCTTGGTAGTGCTATGTTGAAAAGCCCTAGGGAGAAGAGCAGGAAAGGAAAAGAAAAAGAAAAGGAAAGGATTTGACAATAAAAAGGGAAAGAAAGTGAACAAAAGATGGTTGATTCTCAAGACACCCCTACCCTGTTTTCAATTCACAATACCACCAAAGTAGCTCACCCTACTTTACCAATTAACATAGAAATTGCACAAGTTTCACAATCCACCAATTAACTAAACCAAATCAAACTCCTTTCACAAGTTCAACAACACCAAATCCTTTCACCAATTTATCAATACCAACCGGCATAATAAAGTCTTAATAACTCAATAACAACTCAACATAACTCTATTCAAACTTAAGCATAATAGCACTGGAAATAGCAGTATCAATAATTCCTCAAAGTGGAGACGGTAAACAACAACTTAAATACAACTCATCACCATCATCAAATCTTTACAACTAATTTCTACTAAATTGGTAGCAAGAATCAAACACAACTCACTGTCAAGTTCCAACAATTTTAATAAAATAACTCAATAATAATCCAGATAACCCAAATTTCATAAATAGTAAATCATTTAATTCCCTAAATCAACTTCAAGTACTTAACAACATAAGATTAAAACTAATGGTTCCAACGTTTAGAAGTCACCCAAAAAGTAGCACAAAAGTTGCCCAAAAACTTGATTTTTGTTGGATACAGTAACTCTGAGGTGCGACTGGATTTAATTAACTGCTTCATATTTTAGTCAAATGCTTTGAAGGTTTGTAAAGGCTTATTTGCCTAAGATTTCTATCCCAATCAAGAAAAGAGTGAAGATAATGGGTGAAATAGAGATTGAATTCTACCGATTGGGGTAAAAGAAAAAGAGTCGATAGGTTTTGAACCATCAAAAAAGTTTAAATTTTGTAGGAATTTGATTGTATGGATTAATTTAAGCAATGGGTAAAGCAAAGAGATCATGACGATGAGGGTTTTGGGGGAAAGAAGGTGCATCGTGCAAATGTTTTGAGAAAAATGGCAAAAATGAAATCAATAGATTTGTTTTATTTTTTTGAAGTACAAAGGTGAACAGTACTTGATTGGCACATCTCCGCCGAACTATTAAACTTGGAAATCCTAAAACAAAATGACATCTTTAGTTTATGAAGTTGATGCACGTCACCATGTAGCGTGAACTACACGGTGCCATGTAAATTTTTATGCATTATAAGCTTTTAACTAAATGACAACATTTTTATCTAGTAAGATGGACAACGACGTTGTACATGAAGTGCACAGTAATATTAGTTCTCAGGACTTCCAATTTGCCATGATGTCGTGGATCAGTCACGAAGTCGTGTACTTCTAGGAAAAGAAAAACATATTTTTTATGTATATAATTAAATAAGGAATAAAGCAAATAAAGCCAACATATAAACGCTAACCTTAAAGATAAATGAAATAACATAAGAAAAGTAAAACAAAACATAGACACACCAAAAATAGAACAAAATTAAACAAAATAAAACAAAACATTATTTAGGTATTTGACCATAGTAAAGAAGAGATCAAGGCTTTCCGCATTCATTATGTGGATTGCCTTCCTGGCATTGTTCCCATTTGTCTCTCAGAAAGCATATTAGCAAGCTATCCAATTTGATTCTCTAGATTGTGGATAGAAACTTCTTGATTTCTTATTGATGCTTCAACATATTGGAAACGTGTATCTGTGGAAGTAACTGTTGGAAAGTATGCCCTCAAAGACTATGTATTCTGTATAAATATATTGCAATAAAATATTTATTCATTTAATTTAGTTTGTTTCTTATATTATTGCATATTTAAGGTCTAGGTATGACAAATAATGGTCTATGTGTTGGGCCGTTCTTCACAGTAAGGTATAGACCATGGGTACTTGTCAAACAAGTAAAATTGAGTTCTTAGTCACTTGATGGAATTTGGCATTTCATCAAGGTAAGACTATTATACTATGAGTTCTAATGAGGAATGGTTAATGAGGAATGGTTTACCTTGAATTAGTGAGTAGTTCACTTATATCACATGTAACACCCCACCTTTTTACTTTCGATTGGCTACTATTTGTAATAGGATAAGAATTTGTACCGATGTTCAGAACAAAAGTTGATCGGTGTCATGAGACGAATATTTTGGTGGAATGATATTTTGTCGGGACTTGGATGTAATTATTAGATTTGTTCTACCCGTACCCTAAATTTTTGGAAGGCTATTGTTATTAACAAAATAAGAATTTAAGGGTACTCTGAAAAGAGAAATTGGTCAGTGTGGTGAAACACACGTTTTGGTGTGAATTATGCTACTCGGTGTATTGAGGGCATTTTCGTCATTTTGACCGTGCCGCAACTTTGACCTCAAATTTGACCAAATAGAAAAGAAATTGAAGAATTTAAGTGTTACTAATGGATTCAGTAGAATTGTAACACCCCACTACCTAGGCCCAACAGGGACGGGGATGTCGCGTCATCCAAAGGACAAGGGGTCTTTATAATTAGGTCACACAAATGAAAATAAGTCAATTCTTTAAAATTAAAACCTATTACAACCCAAAAAAATTAATTCTTCAAGAATAAATTCAAAATAAATTGTTCACTATCATCTCTCAAAGCAACATTCAAAATAAATAACACAATGTCTTCAAGCAGGTAACAAACTAGCTACTCATTCCACAGCAGGATCGACCTGAAAACATGGCATAAAGGTGATGAGATAAAAATCTCAATAAGTCCGTGTGTGTGCTTTGAGCGTTTCAGGTAAAACAATTCATGTATACAAGTTGTAAATATTATGTGAAAGAAAATGCTGGCAAGCAATAAATAAGGATTGAAATAAAGAGTGGCGTTTTACTTTTCAAACTATACATGTGCACAATAAATACAACCACTCAAATAGGTAGCCATGGGTTACCACACGTTGGGCCCCATGACCATATAGCGGTCAGAATACCACACTTTGTGCAGACTGACAAAAAAGGTAGGTGATCGGTCTACCGGGTAAGATACTTCTCCTTCTCTACACCCAAAAATTCTGGTTGCCCATTCTGGAAACACACAGTCCACTTGACTAAAACTTGCTAGCTCAGACCGGCATGACTAAGTAGTATTGTCGCTTCTCTAAGTTGAGTTCATCTTTTGGAGGTGGCCTCCTACTAGAAGACTCGCTCTTCTTCTTCAAAGCTAGTACTACTAGCCTACTCTTATTGAGTACTTAACGTTGATTGTCCTACTTGGGAGAAAACTGGTAAAACATTGCTTTATTTGGAACAGCAATTAAGGGTTTCTAAAATTCGTGTCAAAGTTAATTTTTAGAAAGCGTTTAGTGTTTGAGCAAAATTGCTTGTTTGGTTTTCAAAAGATTTGCTTGTCTAAACAAGAAAGGAAACAGTCCTTAATTGCCTTTACAAAAGGGAGTGTCCATACACTCTGCGTTTAGCTTGCCATAGTAACCTTTTGACATCAAATAAGTTTATGCAGGAGCTTACCTGATCCTTTACTTGCAATTTCACAAATCTTCCAAAGCTGACCTAACCCCACCTGGGGTAAACACAAGCCATATGGTTATACTCAAGCTATATTCGCTCCCATAAATAATCCTAGTTCAACTTATTACAATCATGACCTTAATATCCTAAGCTTTAAGGCTAGATGATAAATGTTTTTGTAAAAGAAGTCTAGTTTGAAAATAACTAGGGGTTGTAAAATAACTACTAATAAGTTATAGGTTCAAATAAATAAACTAGGGTTTATTTGATGAAGGATCCTAAATCCTAGATCAAAGTAAATAATAAATTATTACTAATCTCTTAATTAATAATTAATAGTTAGAAAATAATTAATAAATAAAATTAATAATAAGTAAATTTTAATAAATTTTGATCAAAAGATAATAAATAAATTTCAATAGTATTTATGAATATATGGCCTACAAGATTAATATTTTACCTATTATTATTGTTATTATTATTTATATAAAAGGCTTTATTAAATATTATTATTATCTATAATGTTTATATATATATATATATTATTTTTAGTAAAAGGTATCATTTATTTGGCTAAAATATCACTATTCTATTTAGTATTCCAAATCCAACTTCCTAGGATTTTCGGAATCTTTGGAGGAAATCATATTGTTAATTTTAATTAATGTAATAAAATTGGCTAATTAAAAATAGCTTGGGATCAAAAAGGTCATAATTATAGTTTTCCTATTACTAACAAGATTCATGAACATATACTCCAACATCAATCAACAAACTATTCCATTAATGCGTAAAGACTTAAATCCATATCTACTATCACATGGTCAAAACTTTACAAAGCATAATCATATTCATGGCTTCAATGAAAACAAGAACATAATACCCTATTCACCAAAGGTAACATAATATCTAGCATGCTTAAACTTCCAAACTCACTCAAATCATGAAAACATGCATCGATCCACAAGAACTATCACAAAAGTTAACCATGGCAAAACATCCTCATGCTCCATTCTCAACTCCTTCATACATAAGTACATACTCAATCCCCAATCATATTCTATCCTTTCCTAACAGCATCTAAGAAACATGATTTTAGAATTAAAGAGAAGGTTAAAGAGAAATACTTGGTTGATGAAAATCTTGATGAAGATTCAAGGAGATCCACACACTTATGAGGCTTGATTCGTCCAAGAAGGAAGAAGAAAAATGGCCATGGTTGAAACAACCATTTTGGTTGAGAGAGAGAGAGAGAGAGAGAGAGAGAGAGAGAGAGAGAGAGAGAGAGAGAGAGAGAGTATTAGTATATCATGTTAAAGATTGAAGGAAAAGAAGATGAACAAAATCGTTCTTGGTTACCTTGATAGAGTTCTTGAGACTTCAGGAAAAATTCTGGTTTTTGATCTGATAGTAGATTTTTATTTTTAATGTTTGATGTTATAAAATCCAGAAATAGACTCTAGGGAGTGAGTAGACGTGATCTGGAGTTTTTGGAAGGGATTGGAGGTGTTTAGAGTGGTCTTAGGCTTGAAGAATGATGGTGTGTGTTCTTGGTGTTCTTGGAGAAATAGAGAGAATTGGAGAGAAGCTAGATGAAATTGCTAAAAGATGTTGACCGGATGGTTGAGGAATTCTTGTGATTTGATTTTCAGATTAGGGAGGAGAGGGAAATCTGGTCATTTGAATTTCAAAGGGAGTAATTTTTGGAGTGAATTAAGGTAGAATGTATGGTAGAGTGGTTTGATTGATGGAGGTTCTTTGGAGCTGTAATGGCTGACTGGTTTGCTGTGGTTTTGTTGAAATGGATAAAGGTTGAAGGAGCTATAGGTTGGCTGAAATGTTGTGTGCAATGGTGGGAGGATTTTTGGTTGTTGAAGCTTAATCCATGGAAGTTTTCATGGAGCAATTTGTTGAAATTTTGAATTCTAATTGGAAGCTTGATTGGAGTAATTGAAGGAGGAATTTAAGGAGTAGCTATGGTGTTCATTCGTGCAGTTTAATAGAGGAGGTGATGAAGTTCTGTTCATGATTGACTAAGGTTAATTTCACAGAAAGTTGAAGTGATTTTCGGACAAGGTTTGAAGAGGGAGCAAGGCTGGAATTTTTCTGGTTGGTCATTCGAATGGTTTGCTGGAATTTTTGTGCAGTTTTTTCTGCAATGTTCCAGCCAATTTGCAGTGAGTTTGAAGAGGTATTAGAGGGTCCTTCAAGGCTTGTTTCCAGCCTTCTTTATGGAGGAAAGGCAGAGATGAATTACTGGTTTGAGGGCTGAAGAAACAGCTTTGGTTTTTGGTCTGCCATGCTGCAAAATAGTCTAGAAATTTTTCTTGGTTTGCACAGCTTTGTGCAGTCCGATTTTTGGCCAAGGATTTCAGTCCTCAAGCTGAACAAATTAGCTATTTTTCTGGTAGCATTTGAGTGAGAAAAATGACTGAAGTTTTCAAAAGCTGGACTGACCAAGAAGCTGGAAAATTTCTAGATTGCTACTATGAAGAAGATGAACATTCATGGAGTGGAGTTTGAAGGTTCAACCATGGAGATTAATTCTCTTAGGAACCTTCCTTAACTCCTTCCCCGTTTTTAGTCAAAACTCTATCCTCAAGGAGCCATTTTCGAAATTCCAAGGTCAATAAACCTTGCTGAATTTTTTGGAATTAAAATGTGGATTTGGATAAATTGAATAAGTTTAATTGGTGATGAATTTAAGGTAAGCTAAGGAACAAAAAGGGCATGAATCCCTTAAGAATTCTTGTAGGGCATAAGAGTAGGATTAAGACATTCCTTTCATGTCTCCACTAGGACAACACTCCTACTTCTACTTATGGCATGCAAGGGATGAAAATATCCTCAAGGAGTCATTTTTGAAATTCCAAGGTCAATAAACCTTGCCGAATTTTCTGGAATTAAAATGTGGATTTGGATAAATTGAATAAGTTTAATCGGTAAAGAATTTAAGGTAAGCTAAGGAACAAAAAGGGCATGAATCCCTTAAGAATTATTGTAGGGCATAAGAGTAGGATTAAGACATTCCCTTCATGTCTCCACTAGGACAACACTCCTACTTTTATTTATGGCATGCAAGGGATGAAAATATTCTACCTCATATAAAATAAAATTTAATCATCATAAAACTTAATTGGTGGGATTTGAACTTAAGACCTTAGAGATTAATTCCAAAGCTCTAACCACTAAACCACAACAACTCTTGTTCTTATTTTCTCTCCCAAATATTCTTCCTATTTAATCCTCAAGCTATCTCCCTATTTTCACTTCAAGTAAAATTACCACTTTACCCTTCCTAGTCAATAAGCACAACTAAACCTTCTAGACTATAAATCACAATTCTAAAGCACATATAAATCATTCAAATATACATATTCATGCAAGAAAATATGATATGCATCTCGACCCCCCTTACTCTAGGGTTGGTTTTAGTTGGTGTTTCATAAGAGTTTTTGGAGTTGAATGGTGAAATACAATATTTTTCCATTATGGACCTGATTTTGGTCATTTCTAAAAAAAAATGGGAAATCGTGGTTAAAAATGGTGCATGTGGCATTTTGTGAGTGGTAGCCCATGGACATGTGTTAATTTAAGAGAGGTTGCACGAAGAGTTTCGTGCAAGACACATGGAATTAAAGGATTGCAAAATAAATGAAGAATGATGTGTAATTTTGTGATTAGAACATATTACTTGTTGGCCCATTTGATTAAGGTCTTAAGTAATATAATTGGCTAATATTTGACCAAGAGAAGATGAATGAATGGTTGGAAATTGGCCAAGAATTTTGTTGGCCATGCAAGGAGAAATAATGGATTTTTTTTTTTTTTGGTGGAGAAAACAAAGTGGTTGGTGTGTAAAGTTTCTATTGAAACACACCTATGTTGTAACCACCATATGCTTAATTAAATTAATATTTCTTGGACAAATTTCTGATAAAGAATGGTAATGAAGAGGCTGATTTACCGCCATATTTTTGTCCAGCCTTGGAGAAAGAAAAACAAGAGAAAATAAAAAAGAAAAGGTTGAGAAAAACTAAGAGAAAAAGAAAAAGAAGAGAGAAAGAAAGAAAGAAGTGTGTGTGTTCTTGGTGTTCTTGGAGCAAAATCACACCAAATAGCCTCAAATACAAGGGAAAACACTACCTTGCTTGAATTAAAGTTGTTGTTGGATAAATGATGATTATGATGATGTGAATTTTAACATAAAAACATAACTTTCATGTATTGATTTTGGATCAAAACTAGGGTTTGTAAACTTTTGTGTATGAACTTTATATATGCTTGTATATGTGCTGACTAACTAAGGGCCTTTGAATGATGTTTTGTGTGAGGAAGAACTGAATAATTATGGTAGCTTGAAGGCTTATTTTTGGTTGAAAAGGTGATGATCTAAGTAGAGTAAAAATGAAATTTACTTGGTTGGAAAAATGGTTCAAACTAGCTTTTGATTAGAAGAGATGAATATGTGTAGAATAAATGTGACTTTTGTGAGCTACTGAAAATATGAAAATTCAGAATTAAAGATTATTTGAAGGAGAATTGAATGAATTAATGGTTCTAAGGTGTTAAAGATTAAAGAAGAACAAAGGAAAACATGAATAGTAAAAGTGAGGTAAAACTACTAGAGCTGTTTTTGCTCGTACCGTGCCTCAATTCTGGGAAAAAGGCTTATACAGAATTAAATTTAAGAGTCTTATGGTAATTTTGGTATATCATAGAGCCAAAATGGAGTTGTGAATTGAAAGTTATTCCCAAAACAAAATCATGTGTCAAAGTAGCAAAATTCCAGAATTTTGTTTAGCAGGTGGTTGAACTTAAAAATGATTAATTGTGTGATTTTAGATGAAATAATTGGGGAAATATGAAGTGAATCCCTTGTTAATGAAGGGAGAAAGTATTTGGAAAAAGGAAAATGAAATAATCGAACAAACGACAAAAAAATGACGTGAACGAAGGTTGAACATTTTCCTTAACCGTCGGCCCCCGTCGGCTGGACGTTGGCTACTCGTTGGGCAGATCGGCTGGACGTCGGCTATTTTTCGGCTGAACACGAATTGACCTGAAAATGATGTTTGGTGTAGGTTTAGTGATAAACGGCCAACGAAACGTAAAAAATGGTAGAGACGGTGATTAAACGGCTGTGAACGGAAAGGGTTACTTAGGATACGAGGTGAGTCTTTATGATTTCTAAAACCTTTTGAAAGCTAGTGTGCTTCATTTTTCCATGAAAATGCTATGTTTTGTACCATTTTGGAAATCTATGAATATATTTAAGGTTTATCTGAGTAAGAATTATTTTATGCCATTTTAGGCTCGATTGAACATCATAATTAGCTTGGAAACTTTATAGGATGATTCAAGTATGAATTTTGTGAATTTAGTCTTTTGTGGATTAAACACTTGAGATTTTTGAAAAATGGTAAATTTTGGAATCAGGTATTCATAAATTGATTGAAATGCCCTTATTGGAACATTTTATGGAAATGTATTTGGAAACTATGAATCTAATCCTCTTTTGAGACTAGAATTCTGAATTTCTTGAAATGAGTTCCTTTTGGAATTGAGCATTTGGAAAACAATCCAAATGTCCTTATTAGAATGTTTATGAAAACTTTTAGAATCGAGTATACGGTAAATGACCGAAATACCCTTATTGGAACTTTTGTGAATACTTTTCAAATTGGGTAAGGGTAAAATGATCCGAATGGCCTCGAAAAGTCTTTTGGAATTGGATATGAGTAAAATGACCTGAATACCCTTGGAAATGACTTTTGTGACCGAGTACGGAAAAAATGACCCGAATACCCTTGGAAATATATTTTGATGTGTGAATAGAACTTTTTATCCTGTTTCAACATAATTTTGGAAAATGATCTCTCGTAACGGGATTGACTTTTGGAAAATGACTTTTGATACCTGAAATTGTTTTATTGGCATGATATGCTATGGAATAAATTGATTGGCTCGCGGAGCCTTTTTGAATAAGGATCTGACTTGCGAGTCAGTAGGATTAAATTCTAGAAGATGTGATTTTGCCCCAAAAATATTTTGATTTGAAAATCCTGCGGGATTAGATAACTCTCTGGCTTGATTAGTCAGAAGGGGTTGGTATTGGTAACATTGAGTACTCAGCAAGGACTTTGATCTTTGTACTAGCTCATGTTAGAGATAGACGACCCCAAGTAACCTAGTTAGTTCTGGGGATTGTCTTACTCCAAACAGGGCGATAGAACATTGAGATGAGTCGTCTTGGCTAGCTGTTTAGCACCTGGCAATTGCCGTATCTGCAAGCGCTTCTAGATTTTGAGTCATTCGCTGGATGCCGGGCAGGGACACTCAGTGTGTTGGACTTCTTACTGCTTCGATGGTGATTGACATCAGGATTGGGACCCCTGGCTTACGGTAGCAAGTAAAAGATTTCCCAGTGATGCACGAATCGAGTACTAAAGGCTGTGGTCTCAGTATGATGACACGATGCAAGTTGGTGTGCTTATCCGGCGATGCATAGATCGAGTATTGGAGGCTACTATCTCAGTACGAAGACATGGTGTAAATCGGTGTACTAATCTGGCAATGCACGGTTGAGTGCTATAAGGCGAAGTCCCTGGCACAATAAGATCATGATGCCAACGGCGAAGCCTTGTGAGATTTGCATATAGGCCGACCTTCTGTTGGAGAAGTGCTTGTGATTTGGAAATTAGGGCATGTTTTGAAAGTGAAATATAGTTTTCTAAAAATGAATGAGTTCTGGATAAACTCTTCTTTAGAGAGTTTTGCAATTGTTTCTGATGAACAAATGATATGCTATTCCACAAAAGTTTTATATACCCTATTCTTTCATAAAGCACTAGCACACACGGGACTCACTAAGTGATTTGTCACTTACATGTGTCTTTTATCTTACCTTTTGTAGGATTCAGAGCTGAGTGGACCTACGGATAGAAGGATGATATCACAGAGTCGATGGTATAGGTGTGGACAATTTTCCTTCTAATTATGTACTGTATTTTGTTATAGATAGAGATGGCATGTATGAGATTCACTAATATATGTATATGTATGGCCATCATATGGGTTAGTGTTGAGTCTGGACTTTACATATGTGTATGTATCCTGTTGTTTTCGTTATAAAGACCCCTTGTCTGGAAAACTGGATGGGGCGACTCCCGGTGTTGATATGCTTCTGCTATTGTCTTTAGTAGGGGTGTTACATCACTGACATAAGCATATTTCGAATATGTAGAACTGGACTTGTAATAGTGGTCTCTCTTAAAGTACTATAATTATAGAGAGCAGACTATTACTGCTATAGCGTGGATGGATATTTTCATACTTGAGTTTGAGTTGGTAGTTTGGCGAAGTTAGGGTCTTGTACTTTGATGTATGTTGGGTGAGATTTCTTTTGCGAGATTAATAACCTTGTACGTTGGGTGTATTACTCTAGTTAGTTAAGATGGACTTATGCGACAGAGTTTTATGCTTCACTTAGTGAAGTTAAATCACCCCCTTGTGATTGTCTAAGATACTCTAATAATCCAGGGCCCTGGGAACGTGACTCTAGAATGTGTGCTTTTGGGTAGCTTCTAATGATGAGCAAGTACATTCGAGTGAGTCATAGATTACAAGACTAGAGATCTAAGGATAGTAGATGTCTTTGAGATGGGTATTAGTATATTTATCCTGTCTCATTGATGGGTATTACATAGATGGGGTATTTTTGTCATTCACCTATAGGTTAGAGATATTGCTTTAGCAATATTATTCTTGGGGTCAATATTTTCATATAGTGATAAATGAAAATATTTAAAATGATAAAACGTAGCTATTTAATAGTAAGGGCATTTTGGTCATTTTAGTAGCATGAATAATATGTCTCTTGGTCCCCGAAGTAGCTCAAGTTACCTTGGTATTGTTTAATATGTCTCTTAATGGATAATTATTTGGAAGAGAATAAAATTTATTTTAAGAGTTCAATTAGAATTAATTAATTAGTCTTGGGTTTCGATACTGTAACACCCCACTACCTAGGCCCAACAGGGCTGAGGATGTCGCCCCATCCAAAGGACAAGGGGTCTTTATAACCAGGTCACACAATAAAAATAAAACAATACATTGAAATTAAAAACTTATTACAACCCAAAAATTCAAGAACAAATCCAAAAAATAAATTGTTCACTATCATCTCTCAAAGCATTACATAAAATAAATAACACAATATCTTCTAAGTAGGCAACAACTAGCTACTCATCCCCACAGCAGGATCGACTTGAAATCATGATAAAAAGGGTGATCAGATAAAAATCTCAGTAAGTTCGTGTGTGCTTTGAGTGTCTAGATAAAACAGTTCATGAATGCAAGTTGCAGAACTTCATAAGGAAAAGTACTGGCAAGCATTAAACAATGTTGAAAACCAAGAGTGGTGTTTTCTTCTTTTCAAACCATACAAGTGCGCAATAAACATAACTACTCAAAAGGGCGGCCATGGGTTACCACACGTTGGGCCTCATAACCATACAACGGTCAGAATGCAACACTTTGTGCAGCTGACAAAAAGGTAGGTGTATGGCCTACCGGGTAAGATACTCCTCTTTCTCTACACCCAAACAAGACCGGTTATCCATTCCGGCAACACACAGTCCACATGACTGAAACTTGCTAGCTCGGACCGGCATGGCCAAGTAGTACTGTTGCTTTTCCAAGTTGAGTTCATCTTCTGGAAGTGGCCTCCTGCCAGAAGACTCGCTCTTACTCTTCAAAACTAGTACCACTAGCCTACCCTTATTGAGTACTCAACGTTGTTTATCCCACTTAGGAGAAAATTGATAAAACATTGCTTTACTTGGAAATGACAATCAAGGGTTTCCAAAGTTTGTGTCAAAATTGGTTTTAGAAAGAGTTTAGTGTTTGAGAAAAACTACTTGTTAGTTTTCAAATAATTTATGTGACTGAAATAAGAAAGGGAATAGTCCTCATTTGCCTTTACGAAAATGAGTGTTCACACACTTCACATTTGGCTTGCCATAGCGACCTTTTTACATCAAATAGGTTTTATGCAAGAGCTTACCTGATCCTTTGCTTGAGCTAAATCAAAGATCTTCTAAAGCTGACCTAACCCCGCCTGGGGTAAACACAAGCCATAATTAAACTCAAGCCAAATTTGCTTCCATAAATAATCCTAGTTCAACTTACTACAATCATGACCCTAGTGTTCCAAACTTTAAGGCTAGATAATCAAAAAGGATTTCATAAAATAAATCTAGCTTGATAATAAAATAACTAGGGTTTGTGAAATAGTTACTAATAAGTTGTAGGTTTAAATCTTGTTATAAATAAACTAGGGTTTATTTGATGAAGGGTCCTAGGTCCTAGATGATATTATTTAAAATAATAATCTATTAATAATTATTAGTTAGAAAATAATTGGTAAATAAAATTAATAATAAGTAAATGTTAATATGTTTTGATTAAAAGGCTAATAAATAAATTCTATTAGTATTTATGAATATATGACTTACAAGATTAATATTTTACCTATTATGATTATTTATATAAAAGGCTTTATTTAATATTATTATTATATATAATATTTATATATTTTATTTTTAATAAAAGACATCATGTATTTGGCTAAAATATCATTATTTCATATATCAGCCCAATTCCAAATCTTCCTAGGGTTTCGAAATCATTAGAAGAAAATATAGTATTAATTTTTATTAATGTAATAAAATTGGCTAACTTAAATAGTTTAGGATCAACAAGGTCATGATCATAATTTTCCTATTGCTAACCATAATCATGAGCATAAACTCTACACCAACCAACAAACCATCTAAATCATGAATAAAAGCATAGATCCATATCTACCAACACATGATCCAAACTCCACTAAACATAGTCATATTCATGGCTTAAACAAGAATACAAGAACATAAAACCCTATTCACCAAAGGTGACATAATATCTATCATGCTTAATCATCCACACTAACTCACGACATGAAGAGCATGCTACAAACCCTAAGACATCATAAAACTCAATCAAGGCAAATCATCCCCATGCTTCAATTCCAACTCCATCATATAAACACATACTTAATCTCCAATTATATTCCATCCTTTTCCCAACAACATCTAAAAGGCATGATTTTAGAATTAAAGAGAGGGTTAGAGAGATATACTCGAATGATGACTACCTTGATGAAGTCTCAAGAGAGTCCACATGCTTGGAAGACTTGATCTGACCAAGAAGGAAGAAGAGAAAATGGCCATAGTTGGAGTAACCATTTTGGCCGAGAGAGAGAGAGAGAGAGAAGAGAGATGTTATTAGTATATTTCATTAAAGGTCGAAGAGGAAAGAAGATGGAGATAATCGTTCATGTTTACCTTGAGAGTGTTCTTGAGTCTTCAAGAAAATTCTGATTTTTTTGATCCGAAAGTAGAACCTTGATTTCAGTGTTTGATGTTATAAATTGCAGAAATGGATTCTAGAGGATGATTAGATGTGATTTGGAGTTTTTGGAGAAGATTGAAGGTGTTTAAAGTGGTCTTAGGCTTAGAGAATGGTAGTGTGTGTTCTTGGAGAAATGGAGAGAATGGAGAGAAGCTGGACGAAAATTGCTTGGAAAGGGTTGGCCAAATGGCTATGGAAATTCTGATGATTGAATTTTTAGATTAGGGAGAAGAAGGAAAGCTGGTTGTTTGAAATTCAAAAGGAATAATTTAGGGAGTGAATTTTGGTAGCAAATATGGTAAGAATAGCTTGGTTGATGGAGGTCTTTGAGAGCTTCAATGGCCGACTGGTTTGGCTGGGATTTTGCTGAGATGAATGATGTTTGAATAGGTTATAGAATGGCCAAAATTTAGAATGTAAGGGTGGAAGATTTTCTGGTTGTTTGAAGCTTAAACCATGGAGGTTTTCATGGAGTAATTTGCTGAACTTTTGAATTCCAATGGAAGGCTTGATTGTAGTGATTGATGGAGTAATTTAAGGGGTAGCCATGGAGCTTCATTTATGCAGACCAATGGAGGAGATGATGAAGTTCAGTTCATGGCTGACTAGGGTTGGTTTTACAAAAAATTGGAGTGAGTTTCGGACAAGGGTGAAGAGGAAATAAAGCTGGAATTTCTGGTTGATCACTCGAAGGATTTGCTGGAATTTCGTGCAGTTTCTTCGCCATGCTCCAGCTGACTTGCAGCAGGTTTGAAGGGGTATTGGAGGGTACTGTAAGGCTGGTTTCTATCCTTCTTTATGGGGGAAAGACAAAGATGAATTACTGGTTTGAAGGCTAGAAGAAACAGCTTGGTTTTTGGACTGTTATGCTGCGAATTCTACCCAGAATTTTTCTCTGGTTTGCACAGCTTTGTGCAATCCGAATTTTGGCCAAACTCATTTTTCTCTTCTTTATTTCTTGGAGATATTTTGATTATCTAAAGAAGGAGCTTTCACCAAACTAACCCAAGAATAAGGTAGAGTCATATTCTAGAAGACGAAGAGAGAAAGCTTAGAGACGTTTGATGCGTAGGAGTAGAAGATTGACAGGAATACCGATCGAACCATAGGCTCCTCCTTCTCCCTTTCCAACGTAAGTTCCAGTGCAACCCGTCCTTACATTGGTTTTTCTGCGACTAATCAAGAAAAGTAAGTACTCTCTCCTAGATATGGCTCGAAAAATTGAAAAATTTTCCACTGTGTTTTCTCTGATGTTTTCTGTTCTAGTCCTTCAAGTGGTATTAGTATATGGTTTTTATCTAGGAGCATGTACTAGGGTTAAAAACTGGAAAATGTGGTTCCTTTACTATTAAAAAATGAATCTTTTGTGATTTCATGTGATCCCTCATACATTTGTTTCTAGATTTCATGTACGCCTCGCGGTTAGAAGCATAGGATTATGTTTTCTAATGGTATTCCATCTTTTTTCTAGTTTTAAGTAATTTTTTTGTATGCCTCGTGGTTAGAGGCATAGGTTCTTGTAAAGGCATGTTTTATGCCTGGTTTTACGTTTCTTTTAACCTATAAATTTTGGGGATTGAAGAACATGATTGCTGGAATTGTTGAGGGGCAAAAAATGGCCGAAAAGTAATAATTTTGTAGAAATTGGCGAACTCCAAAACGGATCAAGTGCCAGGTGGCCCGATCGGACCAGGCGCCAGGTCCACTCTACCCAGGCAGATGTTTCAGAGAAACCGTGTAGGCCCAGTGCCAGGTTGGCCCAAATGGACTATGTGCCAAGTCTATTCTGCCCAGAGGCGGATGTGTACAATTTTGTCCAAGAAAAAGGTGAGCATTGCTGAAGTCTGTATCTTAATTTTTTCTTGATGTAATTATATTTTGAAACCATTGTATGAGGTTAATTTTCTGATATAGTTTTATTATTCTATGGATGAATAATTTACATAAAAATGAGCAGTAAAGGATGGAACCACCTTAGGATTAAACAAGATCATTAATTTTTATATTGATGATATTTAATCCATTGTTTAGTCACTTAGGAATAAATGAATAGTTTGAGCATGAAAAGTTTACTTTTGTTATCATGCTTATTTCATTTTTGTGATCAAATGCGCAAGCTGTTGTGAGACCAAAGTCTCACCAGTTAGAACGATATTTGATAAAACATTTTAATCTAAGAAACTTTAAAATAAAATAGTTCATGGGTTATTCTCTTAAAAGGTTTAATCCTTGACATAGAAAAATATGTTGAACTTAAGGTTATTTAATAAAATTTTACTTAGTTATTAACATAGAATAGTAAAATAAATTCATAGTTTATTCTCTCAAAGTATTTAATCCTTGACATAGAGAATAATATTAAATTTTAGTTTTTTACTAAAGTTAATGAAACCATAAGATTGTAGAAAACGTTTTTGGGCCTAAAACTCTATTTTCAATAAAAGATTAAGTGGGAGAGGGGTTCCAATGACCCTATGGCTTCCATCACAACTCTTATTAGAGATATTGAATTTTCTTGTGTCATTTTGAGTATAATCCCCTATAGGATAGATTTCCACAAGTATCTACAACTAATAGAAGAGTAAAATTAAAAGTGTAGGGTATTTGCTAGGATTAACCAACTTACATTGGAGGTTTTTAGCATTAGATTGCTCGTAGGTGATATGAATCTGTAGTCATCCTATCAGTGGAACTTTTTCTTGACCATTACCTATTTAGGAAGTTTTGATTTGTGATGGTTATACACTTGACTTTGAATGCTATTAATCTTCTTACGAAGCTATGTTAATTGTTCTAAAAGCCAAACTATTTATATTATTGATAATAATTTTAAGAGTTATCTATTGTCAAAGAAATAATACAAAGAATATGCATTTTTTATTTCTTGCAAACTAAATGAATGTTTTTTCACAATATTTCAGAAATGTTTGGTTTTAGTCTATTATCAATCATTCTCAAGGAGAATCAGTTGACAGGCCCAAATTATATGGACTGGAAGAGGAACCTGAATATAGTACTCACTGTTGAGGAGTACAAGTATGTTCTTACGGATTCCTGTCTTGAGATTGGGGAAGAATCCACTGATCAAGAGCGAGAGGCCAAGAAGGCATGGAAGAAAGCTGACGAGATGGTTAGGTGCTATATGTTGGCTTTTATGTCTAGTGTGCTCCAATCTAAGCATGAGCACATGGCCACTACGTATGGCATGAATTTATTATTGTGTACCATGTTTGTTGACAAGAGCCGGCCTGCAAGGCAGGAAGCCCTTAGGGCAATTATGAACACTAGGATGGCTGAGAGGGCATTGGTTCGAGAGCATCTACTCAAGATGATTGCCTACTTTGAGGAGGCCGAGGTTCTATGCACAATGACAGATCCTGATATCTAAATTGACATGGTTCTTAAAACTCTACCTGATTTATATTTTTAGTTCAAGTTGAATTACAACATGAACAAGTTGGATATGTATCTCACAAAGCTTATACAAGAGTTCTAAACGGTAGAGAAGATCATGAAGCTCATGTCAAAGGTTTTGGTCTCTCGTTCTGCTACTTCTTCTGGAATTAAGATAAAGCCTAAGAAATTTAAGAAGAGAAAAGTCCAGAACAATGCAAGAGCCTAGCCCAAAGCAACTGGTTAGGCTAAGCCCAATGGGAAGCCAAAAGTCAAATTCTTCAAGTGTGGTAAGAAGGTGCATTAGAAGAAAGATTGTCCAGACTTCTTATCCAAGTCTACTTCAGGTATTGCTCTATACCTAGAGTCTATTTTGATAGTTGGATCAACATCTTCTTGGATAGTTGATTCTGTCACTGACCATGTCTGTAACTCTTTGCAGAGGTTTAGAATGACAAGAACACTCAGTAAGGGTGAGCATGGACTTCAAGTAGGCAATGAAGCAGGAATATGGGCTGAAGTAGTGGGAGATCTTGAGCTTATTTTTTTTATTGTAATAGGAAGTTAATTTTAAAAGATATTTTATATGTTTCTTATTTTAAACAGAATTTGATTTCAATTTCCAAATTGATAAATCAAAGATATTCCATTTCTTTCCATTATGGTGTTTCCATCAATAGAGATGGTAATTTAATTTATACAAGAAACATCTATGGAAATCTCTTTTATATACATCCTATTAGAAATTAAGTAAATAATATTCAAACTAAATCTGATAATAAAAAGAGAAAGGTTATATTAAATGACTCGTATTTGTGGCATCTAAAATTAGGACATATAAATCCCAATTGGATTCAGAGGCTAATCCATGATAGGCTTTTAGGTTCATTGAGATTGAACGAATGACCTCAGTATGAATCTTGTCTTAAACGTAAAATGACCAAAAGCTCCTTTACCAAAAAGGCAGATAGAGCCATGGAAATACTAGCTAGTTCACACGGATGTTTGTGGTCCGATGACTACACCAGCTAGGGGAGGCTACAAGTACTTCATCACTTTCACAGATGATCATACCCGTTTTGGTGATATTTATCTGATGAGGTGTAAGTCTGACTCTTTTGATAAATTTGAGGAGTTTAAAGTTGAAGTGGAGTGTCAAACAGGTAAATTAATTAAAACTTTGAGATCAGATTGTGGTGGAGAGTACCTTCTCGCTGAATTTAAGGATTACTTGGTATATCACGGTATAGTATCTCAGTTAATTGCACTTGGTACTGCCCAATAGAATGGAGTTGCTGAGAGAAGAAATAGAACTTTGATAGAAATGGTTAGAAGCATTATGCGTCATGCGTCTTTTCCTATTTCTTTTTGGGGGTATGCTTTAGAAACAACAGTGTGAAACCCCAGTCAAAACCAACCTTAGAGTAAGGGGGTTGGGATGCATAGTATATTTATTTACATGTTTAAATATGTTTTTGTATGATTTTATGTGCTTTGGATTTGTATTTTATAGTCTAGAGGGCTTGATTATGATTATTGAGTGAGAATGGCAAAATGATAATTTTTGCTTGAGGTGGAAAAAGGGAGATAGCTTGAGGATTGAATAGGAAGATATATTTAGGGGAAAAATAAGAATAAGAGTTATTGTGGTTTAGTGGTTGGAGCTTTGGAATTAATTCTTGAGGTCTTGGGTTCAAATTCCATTATAGGAGCTTTAGCTTGGTTAAATTTTATTTTTGCTTGGGAAGTATCATTTTCGGCCTTAGTGGTATTTGGAGTAGGGTAGAAATGTTGTCCTGTGAGAGACATGATAGGAGTCTTCAAATCCTACTCTTTTGCTCTACACAAAATTCCTAAGGGGAATTCATTTCCTCTTGATCCTTAATTTTTCCTATTTCTCAATTCATTAGTTTGTTCATTTTGTTCAAGCCAATTTTATTCTAGAAAAATTCCAGCAATGTGTTGTGTCTTTGAAGGTTCGAAATGTCTTAGTAAAAGACATCATATGGACCGAAACAATGGAAGAGGGGGAAAGATTTCAAGTGAATTAAATTCCTTAGTGAACTTTCTAAAAATTCACTCTAGCTAGGTTCATTTCCCTTCATGCTATGAGCTGAAATTTTCCAGCTTATTGTGCTTGCAAAGTGTCGAGTTTCTTAGCTACTATTCCCTCCCAAATTCTGCTAGAAAAATGGTCTTTAGGATCAGTTTGCAATCTAAATTTCTTGGCCATTTTCAGACTACTCAAAGCTGGAGCAAAAACAGGAAAAATTCCTGTACAAATCGCCACTTTGAGAGTCCAAAATCAAGCTGTTTTCTTCCAAATTTTGTTTATCACCTTAGCCGTGTTTTTCCTCCATGAAGAAGGCTGGAAACCAGCCTTGAAAGCCCTTGAAATTCCCCTTCAAACTCTCTGTAAGATGGCTGGAAATGGCAGCCGAAAATCTATCCAGAAAATTCTGCCTAGCGAAAATTCTATGCAGGAAAATTTTCCAGCTTTGTTCCCTATTTCTCTTCCAGCCGAAACACCAACCTTATTCTGCATAAACCTTCATTAAACCTTCAGTAATAGAGCTCCATTGTTCCCCTTAAGCTTCTGCACGAAACTCAGCCATGGCTGTCCGAAAATCTCTCCAACAAATCCCTACAATTATGCTTGATTGATTACCAAAATTCCAGCCACCATAGTTTAGCAACTTCCATAAAATATACCTCAAACAACCAGACCTTCTCTTCACCATTATACTCCATGATTTCAGCCACCCTAAGCCTCCTTCAACCAGCTCTCATTTAGCCAAAACACTGCAAGAAATTCGTCTATGGCAGACTTCCAAAAGCTCTTCCATAATCAAAGAGATTCTTGTGACATCTAGTTTCCAAATTTGCTTCCCAAAAATATTCTTCAAGGATTGTAACAACTAGCCTTTCCTTTTCCCTTCCAAATAAGAGAATCAACCTCCTAAACCCTACAAAAATTCAGCCAGCCCTAGTTTTCACAGAATTTCAGCAGTTGCAAATCAAATTCTCTCAAATTCCTTCAACCTTCAAGAACACACACACACACACACACACACACACACACACACACACACACACACACACTACACCAAGAACACCTACTTCTTCCTTTCACCTAATACCCCTCCAAACCACTTCAAACCTTCTCTAAAATCTCCAGATTTGACCTACTCACTGCCGTGAGTCCATCAACACCATTCTTAACATCAAACTCCACAAATCAACTAGCTACTTCGGATCAAAACCAGAAAATTCTGTGAAGGTTCAAGAACACCTTCAGGGTAAAGTTTGTTCTAACAATTTCATCTTCTCCAATCTTGATCTCTAGTGAGAACATATGTGAATAAACATGCTAATGGTCTCTTTTTTTCTCTCTCTCTCTCTCTTGGCCGAACTACTCACCTTCTTGGCCGAATGGTTCCTTCTCCATGGCCATGTTTTCTTCATCTTTGTTGGACGAATTTAGACCTCTAGGAATTGAGATCCATTCGAAACTCCTTCAAGGAATTCATCAATCAAGTAAGCCATTTTAACCCATCTTTTAAATTCTAGATTCATGTCTCTAGGATGATGTTGATAGAAGATGGATTGTGGATAAGGTTTGAGTATATATTGTTGAGGTTGAAGCATGAATGTATGTATGAATATGAAGGAGATGGGATTTATGCATGGATGGATTATCTTGGTTGATTGTATGATGATTTGAGGTTTAATGCATGTCTCCATGTCATAGGTAGTATTTGTGATGAAGTATGCTAGAGATTATGTCACCTTTGGTGAATAGGATTTATATTCATGTTGGATTGCTGAAGCCATGATCATATTTATGCTAGCAGGGGTTAGATCATGTCTTGATAAATTTAGATCTATGCTTATATGCATGATTTGGATGATTCGATGAATTGAAGGATTGTATATGTCCTTGATTATGGTTAGCCATAGAAGTATGATAATGATCTAGTTGTCCCTAAGCTAATTTTTATTTCATGAATAAAATATTTCATAATGGGATTTTGCTAGTAATTTCCAAAAAAACCCTAGGAGGGGTAAATTTGGATTATTATATATAATAAGGATATTTTAGTCAAATAAATAATAGCTTTTGCTAGAAAAATAAAATATATAGATATTATATATAAAATGATAATATCAAATAAAGCCTTTTATGAAAATAATCATAATTAGTAAAATATTTATTACTAAAAATTTAGATATTATCTTTTAATCAAAACCCATTAAAAATTTATTTATTATCTTTCAAGCAAGACTCATTAAATTTATTTTCAACTAATTTTAGTTATCAATTATTTTCTAACAACTAAATTATTAATAAATCGTTATTTTACCTAATTCCACCTAGGACTTTTCATCAAATAAACTCTAAATTATTTTAGCAAGATTTAAACCATCAATTTATTGTACCTATTTCCCAAACTCTAGTTATTTTAATATCAAACTAGATTTATTTTATAAACCCTTTTATTTATTATCGAGCCTTAAAGCTTGGGACACTAGGGACATGATTGTAGTAAGTTGAGTTAGTTTTATTTGTGAAAGTGAATCTTTGGCTTGAGTTTGATTGTGGTTTGTATTTACCCCATGCAGGGTTAGGTCAGTTGTTGGAGACCTTTGTTGTGAGCAAGGATCAGGTAAGCTCCTGCATAAAACTTGTTTGATGAAAAATGATTTTTTTTTTTATGGCAAGCCAAATGTAGAATGCATGGTCACTCATTTTTGTAAAGGCAATTGAGGAATATTTCAATTCTCATTTCAGACAAATAAATTATTTGCAAATCAAGGGGCGGTTTTACTCAAAACCTAAAACTCTTTCTAAAACCAGTTTTGCCCCAAACTTTGGAAAACCTTAATTGCCATTTTCAAGTGGAACTATGTTTTGTTCATTTTTCCCAAGTAGGATACGTTACGTTGAGTACTCAACAAGGGTAGGCTAGTAGTGCTAGTTTTGAAGAGCAAGAGTGAGTCTTCTGGCAGGAGGCCACCTCCGAGAAGATAAGCTCAACTTAGAGAAATGTCAGTACTACTTAGTCATACCAGTCCGAGCTAGCAGTGTTCTTTTCAGTCAAGTGACTGTGTTTTGCCGGAATGGACACCCGGTTGTTGTTTGGGTATAGAGAAGGAGGAGTATCTTGCCCGATAGGCCGATCACCTACCTTTTGTTAGTCTGCACAAAGTGCGGCATTCTGACCGGCAGTATGTACAAAGTGTGTCATACTGACCATGTGGACATGGGACCCAACGTGTGGTAACCCATTACCACCCTTTTTGAGTGGTTGATTTTATTGTACCTGTATGGTTTGAAAGCCAAAACGCCACTCTTGTTTTTGAACATCATTCATTGCTTGCCAGTATTTCTTTTGTCAGTCTGCACAAAGTATGGCATTCTGACCGTTGTATGGTTATGGGGCCCAACGAGTGGTAACCCATGACCACCTTTTGAGTGGTTGATTTTATTATGCACTTGTATGGTTTCAAAAAGAGGAAAACACCACTCTTGCTTTTGATAATGTTTATTTCTTGCCAATATCTCTCTTATAAAGATTTCACACTTTGCATCCACGAACTGTTTTCACTGAACACCTAAAGCACACACGGACTTACTGAGATTTCTGTCTCATCACCTTTTTACCATGATTTCAGGCCGATCCTGCTGCGGGGATGAGTAGCTAGTGCTATCTGCCTTGGAAGAGAATGCTGTCTTTTATTTTTATGTATTGCTTTGGGGAGTTGAGAGTGGATTTTATTTATGGATTTGTTTCTCTTTTGGGATTTCATGGTTTTATTTGTAGATTTATTCTTGGGTTGTAATAAATTTTAAGTTAAGTTATAATTTTTATTCTGCTATTTTATTTGTGTGACCTAGTTATAAAGACCCCTTGTCCTTTGGACAGGGCGACATCGCCGGCCCTGTTGGGCCTAGGTAGCGGGGTGTTACAAACAGCATATATTTTGAACTTGGTGCATTCCAAATTAATACCTAGAACACCTTATAAAATGTGTGAAGGCAAAACATGGCAAAATGAAAATTCATAGAAGGATGCTAATGAAATGAAGTATACGTAGCCACGCAACGGAAAGGAAAAATTTTTTTATACCTTTGCGTCTTAAAGGTTTCTTGGGCACTGATAAAGATATCTAGACCACTTTAGGTTGAATGTTTGAAGGCACTGGTTCTCCTAAAGAAACCTTTGATTGTAGTCTTGCAAGCCATTTGCTTCTTCTTATTCACGCGAATCCTCTTAGATATTGGAATATAACCCCAACTGAAATGCATGGTGAATGCTTATGGATTAAAAGGATGATCTTCCCACTCTAACAGAATGCTACCAAGCATTAATTAGGTGAGTTTTTCATCTCTGTTCTTGCTATTTTTCACAACACGAGAACGCACGAGAGGAAGGAGAGAACATGTGGCTTGAGGAGGAAAAACAAGAACGTGCTTTAGTGAACCTCTATGTTTCTTATTAATCCCAATAACCTTAATGATAGGTTATTATCCGGGCATTCAAAAATCAAACAGAAACCCTAAGGCCTAAGTCATGTTTAACCCATTACACGACCTTTGGACCTATGGCCCAGTTCATTGGGTTAAGACTTTGAATTTAATTTAATTATTCTTGGACTGATACAAGCCCAATAATTAAATTAATTAAATAACCCAATAGACTAATATTAACCTCAAGTATTAGACCAGTTCATTGGGTTTAGCCTTTAATTTAATTTAATTATTCCTGAACTAATGCAAGTCCAATAATTAAATTAATTAAATAACCCAAATGAGCCAATATATAATTCTCGCTCTTTGGATCTTTTTTTTATTTATTCTAGCCCAATAAATAAACTAGGCTACTCGAATAAAATAAAATCCATTCAATATAGGGTCAATCCCTCAACCTAAACCCATTAGGACTTATGGGCTATTCCGAGGACTAAAAGACATATCGCATTGGCTACTAAAATGACCAAAATACCTCCACTATAGAAATAGCTAAATTTTGTATTTAAATATTTTCTAATATAACCATAAGAAAATATTGACTCCAAGGATAATCCTGCATTAGCAAAGTCTCTAACCTATAGGTGTAATGACTAAAATACCCCTCTACGTATTCATCGTACATTTAGAGAGGAAGAATGTACTAACATCTTTCTAAACGACATCTATCATCCTTAGACCTCTAATTCAATGATCCACGTCTCCTGGAATATTTCCTATTTCTAAGGGAGCTACCCTAAAGCTAACATCCAATTTATGTTCCTCAGGGCCCTAAATATTTAGATTATTCAAACAGTTACAAGGGGCGATATAGCGTAGAAGCTATCTTGTATAGGTCTGTCTTAACTAATTAGTCACATATACCCAACATACAAGTATATCGGTTCTACGATAGAACCTCAACTTCAGCATATCAAAATACATGCTTCCAGCTTCTTCAGACCACCAACTCATACTCAAGCAATAGAGTATTAGTCCACGCTGTAACAGTAATAGTTTGGGTTACTTTTAAATAGTATTTTTAGAAACTACTATTGCAAGTTCTATTCTACGTATTCAAAATACGCTTATGCTATGAAGTGAGTGGACTATTCATTGGTTAAAGGTAAGCCATTCCCCATTTAGAATTCATAACTCAATAACCTAAACATGATGAGATTCTCATTCTCATTAATTAGTTAAGAACAAACGTTTATGTGTTATGTAACCCGTGATCCATACCTTATTGTGAAAGACCACCATTCACATGGATCATTTACTTAAACACAATGGGTCTTTTCTAATCGTAAGTCTTGAAAAAATAAAATGTAGATTCACAAACCAATTTTGAGAATGAATTCTTTTCTTAATAAATTTGATAATTACATTAGAAACCTAGTCTAGAGGGCGTACATTCCAATAATCTCCCACTTGCACTCTATGACTAAGAAAGCCCATAGGTGCCCACCCCTATGGCATCTAAGTTTCTTTTGAAGACTCTCTCAGCTAAAGGCTTGGTGAGGGAATCTGCTAGGTTGTTCTTTGAGACTATCTGTTCCACCATGATTTTCTATTTCTGGATAAAATTTTGGATTAGGTGGTACTTTCTCTCGATGTACTTCCCCTTCTTATGGTTCCTGGGTTCTTTGGATTGCGAGACTGCTCCAGTGATGTCACAGTACACCACAATTGGTCTGTCCATGTGTGGCACGAATCCAAGTTCTGAAAAGAACTTTCAGAGCTAGACCGTTTCCTTAGATGCCTCCAATGTTGCCACATATTCAGCTTATATAGTTGAGTTAGCAATGTAAGATTGCTTGATACTTATCCATGAAACTGCTCCTCTAAACAAGGTGAAGATATATCCATTAGTGAATTTTCTTTCATGCTTATCTGCCTAGAATTCTGAGTCTGTGTATCCAGTAGGAACCAAGTCATCAGCCATGTAAACCAGCATATAATCTCTCGTGCCTTTGAGGTACTTGAGAATATACTTTACAGCTTGCCAATAAACCTCCCCATGATTTGATTGATATTTGCTAACTAAGCTTACGACAATGCAGATATCTGGCCTAGTGCACAGCATAGCGTAATGAGACTTTCCACAGCCGAAGTATAGGAAATTCTATTCATTCTATCTTTTTCTTATTGGGACGTAGGACAGTCATTTGAAACAAAAGACAACCCATGTCTACAAAGGATTAGAGCTCCCTTACATGAGTCCATGATGAATTTGGCCAGCATCTTGTCGATGTATGTCGCTTGGGATAATCCTAACATTCTCTACTTCCTATTTTTAAGAAGCTTAATCTAAAAAATGTAATTGGCTTATTCCAAGTCCTTCATACTTAATTGGCTAGATAGCCAAACCTTAGTAGATGACAATGACCCTACATCATTCCCAATAAGTAGAATGTCATCCACATATAGGACAAGCAAAATTATATTTATGCCTTCTAATTTCCTATACACGTATGGTTCATCCTCATTTTGAATGAAATCGTAAGACTTTATAGTCTCGTCAAAACGAATGTTCCATGCTCTAGATGCCTGCCTAAGTCCATAATTGGACTTCTTAAGCTTGCAAACCATATGTTCCTGGTCTTTAGCAATAAAACCTTCTAGTTGGGATATATATATGTCTTCACTAAGATGGCCATTAAGAAATGTCATCTTGACATCCATTTGCCATATCTCGTAGTCATAATGACATGCGATGACAAGGAGGATATATATAGACTTAAGCATGGCTATCGGGAAAAAGGTTTTCTCATAGTCAATTCCCTCTTTCTGAGTATACCATTTCGCCACAAGCCTAGCTTGAAAATTTTCACCTTCCCATCCACTCCCCTCTTCCTCTTGTATAGCCATTTACACCCAATTGGTTTTATCTCTTTAGGTGAAGCTACGAGATCCCAAATCTGATTGAAATACATAGACTCAATCTCGGCTTTTATTGTTTCATGCCATAGATTTGCATCGGTATCAGCAATAGCCTCCTCTAGTGGGATCTTATTTCTGATGGTCAAAAACCAGTTTGAAAGCCTCTCTAATCCATCTTTTTGAAATCCTAGATACCTTCCTACTACAACGAGGCTCCATTTGTACAGGTTCTTGAGGCTATGCCTCTTCTTGTACCACAATCGGGTCTAAAGAAGTTGATTCTAAAGATAACTTCTCCTAAAGTTCCAACATTATTAAACCTTTAGTGGAAGTACTTTGATCATTCTCTAAGTATCTAGCATTGGTACTTACTAGTACTTTCTGCTTCTTGGAATGATAAAAATAACTTCCTTTTGTCCCTTTTGGATACCCAATAATATAACATAATTCTAATCTTGGTTATAGCTTGTCTCTCATGATCAGTACATAAGCTGGACAGTCCCATATCTTGAGATGATTTTGTTGGGTATCTCACGCATATCATATATGGCACAGCGGAAGAATAAGAACGAGATACCACCCCAAGATCCGCATATGTGTAGAAAACAAGACATAAAGAGAACATAGGTAATAGCTTTTTACTTTTCTTTGATCGTGTGGAAAAATAAAATATTCCTTCTTCAAGTCGAGGCGCGATCCAGCAATCCTCTTGATCAAACACCACGAGAGTTGAACGTCCAACCACTATAATCACTGTATGTGATTATCTCTAATACAATTCCACACGGAGGATACACTCAAGCACCAAAATTTCCTGTGCTAGCAGAAAAACAATGGCGGCTAGGGTTTTGATCAAGATTAACGAGAAAGAGAGAAAGAGAAGAGAATGTCGTGTGTTGCTACGGTTGGAGTTGTTTCGTGTCTTACACCTTAGCTAGGGTTTCATGAGTCTATCCCATATATCACACGGAAATCCTTCTAAAATCCTCCATCCAAGATTTCTAAAATGATTAGAATTCTCTAATTGTAATTGGAAATATCAAGTTCTCACAATTACAATTTGGACTATAAATTATAACTAATTATAATTTGGCTACAACAACTTCTTTTTCTCGCAATTAACCCCACTATGTTATCAAATAACATCTTGAGTATATAATCCTCTATTGTTTGTGACCTATTAGGTTTCCCGATCAATTGGTAGCGAACATGAATTAATCCAAATGTCTTTGAGATTAATAATCCTTAATTAATTAGAAATAATCATATTGATTCTAATAAAGATTGGTTTATTAATTCATCAATTAATAAGCCCATATTCTCAGATCATGAGTGGTATCTAGAAACACATCATGACCACTCAAGAGTCTAGGAAGTCAAGTGGCTTAACATGAACCCTTTAATAACAAACTACAGTGCAATTAACTCCTTTCACCATACAATATCTTATTCGGTTTGGAGTACGGAATTAGTGCCAACTCCCTCCAGAATTAATTCTGGCCCGAATATAATAGTACTTGTACCAGGAACCCACTACTCTAGATGTGTATCAATTGGAACTGTTTCCAATACACAGTCGCCTTGGCCAAGGACTTCTCGAGTAGTAATTCCTACAAGTGGCCGTGAGATATTCACCCCTACTATTAGGAGTGGTGAATCCTTTATTGACCCTCTCAATTACTTTCGTTTATCTCACAAGATACCCAATATCCATCCTATAGGCAGCCCTCAATCTAGCTCCAGAGATTGGAATCAAATCACAAAGCTCAGCAAAGATCTCAAGTCTAAGGATACTTGCACATTTGCTATATTGAGATTATATCATTGGTACTAAATAGTTATCCATGTGATAATCTCATAGCTAGGTCATCCAATGAACTTGTTCCATTAACAAGCATCCGTGTGTCAACTTTGAGTATCTCAATACTCACAGATATGAGAACCACCGCCTGATTAAATCAGGAAATCTAACACATGCTAGTCTTAACGCATTAATGATGTCCTATCTTATTAATACTACGACTAGGAACTATTGAAGTACTAATACTAGACAGTGTAGAAGGAATCTCATATCATGATCTCTATCATGATTTCTTTAGCACAGTGTTGTACTAGGAACTTTATCTAACGGTTATTTTACAGAAAAGTAAATAAAAGAAACTGTGAGATAAATAATGCTTTTTAATAAAATGTGTCATATACAATATACACGTGATTGCCTCTAGGATATAACACTAACAAACTCCCACTTGCACTAGAGCTAATCATTCATGTATCTAACATTGAATGACTCAACATGACAATCATGTTTCTTTTAGGATAGTGTTTTTGCAAGCGGGTCAGCTATGTTCTCATCCGTTGGAACTCTCTCTATCTTTATTTCCTTAGCTGCTTTAGAAGCGGCTATGTACTTAGCTTCTGTCTTGGAGTTGAAAATAGTCTCTTGTTTGGAACTCTTCCAACTTATTGTCCTTCCGCACAATGTAAACACGTAGCCAGATTGTGATTTGAAATCATCTTTGTCAGATTGAAAACTAGTATCAGTATACTCGTTTATTTTCTAATCACATTCTCCATATATCAAGAACACATCCTTAGTCTTTCATAAGTACTTAAGGATGTTCTTTATAGCCACCCAATAACTCTCATCAGGGTCAGATTGGTATCTGTTCTTCAAACTGAGAGCACAAAATACACCAAGTCTTGTACATATCATAGCGTACTTGATAGATCTAACTGCCGAAGCATATGAAATTTTACTCATGTGATCCTTTTCAATTTGTGTCTTGGGAGACATTGATTTTGAAAGGCTTACACCATGTGACATGCGTAAGAATCCCTTTTAGACTGATCCATGCTAAACTTTTTTAGCACTTTGTCTATGTATGAAGACTGTGAAAGACCTAGCAATCTTTTGGATCTATCTCTATAGATCCTAATTCCAAGAATATAAGTTGCTTCTCCATGGTCTTTCATGGAGAATTATTTGGAAAACCAAATTTTAGCCATTTGCAAGCTAGGTATATCGTTTCCTATTAGTAATATGCCATCTACATAAAGCAATAAGAAAATGATTGCACTCCCACTAACATTCTTGTATACACAAGGCTCATCCATGTTTTGAATGAAACCAAACACTTTGATTGTTTCATTAAAATGGATGTTACAACTCTTAGAAGCTTGCTTAAGTTTAGTTGGAGTTCTCAACTAATTACTATCTTCTAAATAAATCAGCATCACTTGGTCTGTCTCAACTAATTCATCCACAAGATGCATTAAACACAATCCTCGATTAAATTTCCTTGGTCTGGCAAATTTAAAACATGAAATTAATCAATGAATTCTTGGTCTGGCAAACATCAATTAACCTTTAATTACTCAATCCTCAGCAATTAACCTTTTTGGTTTAGCAAGTTAACAACCAATAAATATGAAATTAATCAATTGCAACCACCATCAACCTCTTTGGTCTAGCAAGTTAATGAAAAGAAACAACCAATTAATCTCGTAATACGCCTAAGTAATTAAATACCAAGAAGAACAATCAATTAATCAAAAGATCAAATAACTCTAAAAATCATGAATATCTAAAATAATGTCAAATTACAATAAAATAATTAACAAATCATTATTCAAGAAAAAGAAAACAAAGTAAAAGAAAGAACTCATAGACGAGTCTCCTTCTTCTTCTTTTGAAGACCTTCTTGTACAACCCTCCTTGAATTGAAGAATTCCTCTTTTGATTGAGTGATTTTCTACGATGATCAATGAATTCCCCCATTTTCTCTTGTGTTTTCCATCTATTTATAGGCTTAGGAAGTGCCTAAACTCGTAGGTACAATCTTCTTGATCGAGTAGAAGTTGGAAGATACTAAAACTCCACAGATTATCAAAAATCGCGTAAAAAAAATTAAGCACCGCCTTATATTCAGGGCACAGCTGGCGCCGCCTTGACTCTCGGAGCCGGCGCCGGTTGTGTTCTACTTCTCTACTCGTTTGCCAATTTTTCTCTGAATTTTGCACAATGAAGACCAGAATGCAGCTGGCGCCGCCTTGACTCTTGGAGCCAGCGCCGGTTCCCCTCTGTTCCTCTTCGTTTTGATAATTTTTCATCGCTTTAAAGTTCGTGCAATCCAGTTGATAGGGGTTAAATTGGTTATACTTTGCTTAGTTATTTGAGGTTCTTTTGTAATACATTTTGTGAAATAACTGGTCATATTCTTTCATATTTGAGATTTTACCCTTGGAAAGGTATTTTGGTCATTACTTCAGGATTTTGGGTAAAACAAAGCAAAACTGTCAAGAAGCAAAGCAGAGGCGCCGCCGGCTGCAAGGCTGGAACCGGCGCCGGCTGTACTCTGGAACGTATGTGCACAATTCGGAGAAAAATCGGTGGAAGGGTGGAGAAACAGAACCAAGGCGGCGCTGGCTCTGAAGGACCAAGGTGGCGCCGGCTGTGGTCTATCCTTCAGGCGGTGCTGCGATCTTTTTACGCGGTTTTGGTGCCGCCTCTCCTCTGTTCTGTGACGTTTTTATTTTGTTTTACTCTAAAAATTTGAAATAATGAACAAAAAACCTTTCCAAGGGTAAAATCTTAAATATGAAGGAATATGACTAGTTATTGAACAAAATGTATCACAAAAAAGTCTCAAATAATTAGGAAAAATATGACTAATTTAGCCCTTATTATATTCCCCCACACTAAACTTTTTGCTTGTCTTCAAGCAAAGTATCAAGAACAAGTAGAAAAACACAAAGTTAAATCAATCACTCAATCAATTTCCAAACCATATCTTCAATGCTTTCTTCATTCAAGAACATAAAACACATGATACTAAATCTTTCATAATTAATGTAAGACTTGTGTAAGTGATAAATGACTTAGTAGAACCATCTCAATACTTCACAATATTCTCAAACCATTGGAAAGAATTTAGTTAAAAAAGAATATGCATTCCATAGGCTTACTTTTCATACACTCTCATACACGTGAAAGTGGTTTTTTCTTGGTCCTCTGGTGCTATGGGAATTTGCAAGTAGCCAGAAAATCCATTTAAGAAACAATAATACTTATGTCCGACTAACCTTTCTAATATTTGGTCAATGGAATGGGGAGGAAAGTGATCTTTTATAGTGGCTTTGTTTAGCATTCTATAATCTATGCAAAACCTCCAACCCGTGACCAATCTTATAGGGACTAGCTCATTTTTGTCATTGGGACTCACCGTCATTCATCCTTTCTTTAGTACCACTTGAGTAGGACTCACCCAAACACTATCAAAAATAGGGTAAATGATGCATGAATGTAAAAGTTTAACCACCTCACCTTTTACCACTTCACTCATATGCGGGTTCAGCCTACGTTAGGGTTGCACTACGGGTTTTGCACCTTCTTCTATCAAAATTTTGTAAGTGTAGAATGATGGACTAATGCCCTTAATATCAGTGATCTTCCAATCTATAACTCCCTTATATTTTCCCAACATACTTACCAATTTGGTCTTTTGTTTTGCATTGAGATTTTTGGCAATGATCACAGGCAATTTATTTCCTTTACACAAGAGCACATATACCAAATGCTTGGGCAGGTCTTTTAAGTCCAATTCGGGAGGATTTTCTATGGATGATTTCATTCTCCCTAAACTGCTTTTCTCAATTTCCAACTTATTCATCCCATCCTCATTGGGGACTTCCTCTGGATATGCCATTAATGTTTCCGTCAACTCTTCCTTGATAGATTCTTGCATCAACTCAAAAATAGGTTTGTCAAGAATATCCATTCTTAAACAAGAATCATCAAAAGACAACAGGTGTTGCATGCTCTTGTGGATTTGAATCACTACTTCTTCATTCCCAACCCTAAGTGTCAACCTCTCCCCATGAACATTGATTAACGCTTTTACTGTAGCTAGGAAAGGTTTACCTAGGATTGGAGGGACTTTAGAGTCTTCATCCATGTCAAGAATAACAAAATCCGCTGGAAATATGAATTTATCAACTTTTACCAACACATCTTCTATTATACCCCTAGGATATTTGATGGATCTATCGACGAGTTGAATACTCATCCTAGTGGGTTGTGGTTCTCTTAGGCTTAGCCTTTTAAATGTTTTATAGGGCAATAAATTAATGCTAGCACCTAGGTCAGCTAATGCATTACAGACATGAAGAGTGCCAATTAAACATGGGATAGAGAAACTCCCTGGATCATTTTCTTTATGTGGTAAATTTGAGTTGTCCTGTAGGATGGCTGAGCATTCTTCGTTGAGGACTACTGTGGACAATTCTTCCAATTACTTTTTGTTGATGAGCATGCTTTTAAGAAATTTGGCATACTTAGGTATGTGAATTAAAGCTTCACTAATGGAGATGTTTATGTGCAGTTGTTTGAACACCTTAAGGAATTTGTCGAATTGAGCATTTTTTTGGGCCTTATGTAGACGAGTAGGGTACAGTATGTTAGGCTGAAAAGTGAGATTTTCGGAAGTGGGACAAGGGATAGCCGGTGCCGGTTCCAGTGCTTCGGCCGGCGCCGGTTCAGTTCTGGGTGGCTGGGTCTCGGGGTTACTGAATAGCCGGTGCTAGCTCTCCTTTTCTAACTGGCACCGGTTGACATTTGTAATGTCTGGCAACTCTTTTCCACTTTGCAATGTGACATCAACTATTTCCTCACTGGCTATTGGGGTTAGTTCATGAGATTTTATCACCATGTCTGTCAAAAACCAGATTTGTTGTTCCATGTTACGGATCATCGCTTCGAATTTCTCAAAGGTGGAATCTATTTCTTGGAAACGCCTCGTGACATGAACAGTAAATTTCCCAATTACGGTTTCGAGCTCTACTGATTCTGGTGCTGCACGTGTTATTTCCGAAGCGTAATGGGGGTACTGCCCCTCATTAAACTTCCTCTGATTCTAATTCGCTATTTCTCCTGAACATAGAAGCGAGTTAGACACGGAATTCATGATTTAAAACCAAATTAAAAGAGTACAAAGTTAGTTAGTAGAACATAGTCCAAGTTAATAGGTTGTTAGATTATAAGGGTATACACAAATACATAAAATACAACAGATAGCACCTTTTTGCGGGAAGAACATTTGTACAGATTTACATATTCACCTATTTACATATTTACATGGTTAAATCAACAAAATCCAAGCTTTCATGCTATTGTTCCCCGGCAACGGCGTAAAAAACTTGATGTCTCCTGACTTGGGTGTAAAAATCATACAAAAACTAAGCACATTCCCAATCAAGTTTAAATTAAAACATTCAATCCAAGTTACACATATGAGTAAGCGTACTCATCATTAACCGAGCATAGGGTTCAAACGAGTGTCGATCCTCCAGGAACAAGTAAACATTAATCACATTTCTTTGATTGTTTAACTGACTCGATAAAGCGAAAAATAAATAAAAAGAAAAAATAAAATAAAATAAAAAAGAAGTATATACATATCAAGGATGGAGAAGTATGTAACTCAAACCATTGTTTAGACAAATATGATCTTAAAGTACCTAACCATTATCATAACTAATTCTTCTCTTGGCACCATGAAGGATAAAAGTAATTAGCATCACTTAGTCTATCTCAACTAATTACTATCCTCTAGATAAATTAGTATAACTTGGTTTGTCTCAACTAATTCACCTAAAAGACGCATTAAACACAATCTTTAATTAAATTTTCTTGGTCTGGAAAATTTAAAGCATGAAATTAATCAATGAGTCCTTGGTCTGGCAAATATTAATTAACCTTTAATTACTTAATCCTCAGCAATTAACCTCTTTGGTCTAGCAAGTTAAACAACCAATAAATATGAAAGTAATCAATTGCAACCACCATCAACCTCTTTGGTCCAGCAAGCTAATGAAAAGAAACAACCAATTAATCTCGTAATACGCCCAAGTAATTAAATACCAAGAAGAACAATCAATTAATCAAAAGATCAAATAACTCTAAAAATCATGAATATCTAAAACAACGATGAATTACAATAAAATAATTAATATATCATTATTCAAGAAAAAGAAAACAAAGTAAAAGAAAGCACTCATAGACAAGCCTCATTCTTCTTCTTTTGAAGACCTTCTTGTACAACCCTCCTTGAATTGAAGAATTCCTCTTTTGATTGAGTGATTTTCTATGATGATCAATGAATTCCCCCATTTTCTCTTGTGTTTTCCATCTATTTATAGGCTTAGGAAGTGCCTAAACTCGTAGGTACAATGTTCTTGACCGAGTAGAAGTTGGAAGATACTAAAACTCCACAGATAACCAAAAATCGCGTAAAGTAAATCAAGCACCGCCTTATCTTCAGAGCACAGCTAGCGCCGCCTTGGCCCTTGGAGTCGGCGCCAGTTGTGTTTTGCTTCTCTACTTATTCGCCAATTTTTCTATGAATTTTGCACAATGAAGACCAGAATGCAGCTGGCGCCACCTTAACTCTTGGAGCCGGTGCCGGTTCCCCTCTGTTCCGCTCTATTTTGACAATTTTTCATCGCTTCGAAGTTCGTGCAATCCAGTACATGGCCGACACCGGTTCTAGAGCCCTAGCCGGCACCGCTTCTCCTCTGTTCTGCACTGTTTTTGTTTTATTTTACCCTAAAAATCTGAAATAATGAACAAAACACCTTTCCAAGGGTAAAATCTGAAATATGAAGGAATATGACTAGTTATTGAACAAAATGTATCACAAAAGAGCCTCAAATAACTAGAAAAAATATGACTAATTTAGCCCCTATCATGCCACATACATCAGAATGTATGAGTTCTAATAACTCTTTAGCCCGTTCTCCTTTTCCTAAAAAAGAAGTTTTAGTCATTTTACCTAGTAAACACGATTCGCATGTGCCATATTATTCATAATCAAATGACCCTAAGTCACCAATCTTGTGTAACTTAGAAACACGATTTTCGTTTACATGGCCCAAACGACAATGCCATAAGTAAGAAGTGTTAGAGTTATCCATTTTAGGTTTCTTAATGTTTATATTGAGAACTGGATTATCCAAGCCTAGAACATATAAACCATTAACCAGAGTTGCTAAACCATAATGAATATCATTCAATGAAAAAGAACAACCATTCTTCCTAAATATCAAATAAAATCCATTTAAGTCTAAACACGCAACTGAGATAATGTTTTTCATTAAAACTGGTACATAATAACAGTTTTGTAATTCTAGAATTAATCCCGAAGGCAGGTTCAGCTCGTATGTCCCCACAGCAAGTGCAGTAACCTTTGTCCCATTTGCAATACGTAGGTCCACATCGCCTATCTCTAGCCTTCTACTGCTCTTTAGTCGCTGCAAGTTATTGTACAAATGAGATCTACATCCGGTATCTAATACCTATATCTCATTTCTAAAGGTAGTATTTATTTCAATCATAAACATACCCAGAGTAGAAGTAAAAGTACTTGCAAGCTTCTCCTTCTGCTTTTTCCCTTAATGGTTTCCAAGTAGGCTTTGCAGTTGCGCCTCTAGTGGCCTATCTTGCTACAATAATGGCATAGGCCCTTGGTAGCTGCGTTCTTCTTCACACCACTGTTGGGCTTCATGGGAGTCTTCTTCATTTTTTGAACTTTCTTCTTAGAAGAAGATTCTACCATTAGAACTGCTTAGAATCCTTCTTCATAGAGGACTCCATAGTTTTGAGAAGATTGATCAACTCCGGAATGATGGATTCAATCTTGTTCATCTGATAGTTAATCACAAATTGTGAGAAACTATTAGGCAAAGATTGTAGAATTGAGCCAACACTTATGTCATGGTCCATTGCAAACCCGAGAGATCCAAGCTTTTCTATCAAGCCCAGCATCTTCAGCCCATGAGTGGCCACAGAAGAACCCTCAGCCATTTTGCAATGGAATAGTTGCTTCGAGATCTCGTATCTCGTAGTTCTGGTTTGGGCGTCAAACAACTCTCGAAGATGTAGTATAATCGATTGAGCATCCATATGCTCGTGCTGTTTTTGCAACTCGGGAGTCATGGATGCTAGCATAATACATGATACTATATCACTCTCCTCCTTGTGCCTTTTGTGGATAACATGCTCATCAGCATAAGCATCTTGAGCTGGTGGTGGCGGAATAGGAGCATCTAGCACGTAGAGCAACTTTTCTGATTTTAGAATGATTCTCAAATTTCTATACCAGTCGAGGTAGTTTGATTCGTTTAACTTGTTGGATTCTAAGATGCTATGAATGTTTACACTTGTTGACATGATGCAAGTGTTTTAGATGAAAAGATAGAGAGGATTAGCTACTATATATGCACATGAAATGTAAATAATTAGGACTTTAATTAAACGCATTTTTATTCCACTATTTTACTCAAACCAATAGCACCCACTATTGATTCGGGAAAGCTCGTTGGAAGCTTTCTTAGTGGACCGGTATCCAAATTCTTCAAGAATAACCTTGGGTTTGCCCAACAAGCCACCCTTGAGTTCATTGGTAGGTATCCAATACCAATTACATCGTATGTAACTACCGGATCATTGGGTGAACAACAGCTTTTAATTTTAAAGCCTTTTGGGCTACCCTAACTTTTCCTCTAAATTTCTTTATGCTTGAGTTTGCCTAACCGAGATAAAGAATTTAGTTAAACCCGACCCATTAATCAGGAATTTAATTCCAAAGGAATTTAATTGCATAGCTTGAACATGCCCAATGTCAAGTAGGCTTGGGTTTGCCCAACAACCTGGTCTCGAAAAAGGACTCTCATTCGGAAGAAATTAGGTTTAATATTAATTGAGGGATTTGTTCCTTTTAGTGATTTCAATAAATAACATACATAAAAATCAATAAATCACATAATTGATAATCATGGTAATAAAGCGATTACATGGCATGGTTATGGACTTTAAATTAATTTCTTTGAGCCACAAAAGAGATTAATATAGTTAACCCTATATGTTCATGCATGATTTAAGTAGAAGGTCTTACCTTCTCGCCTTGTTTTGGTTGCTGATGCGTACGGATTTGGGTATAAAAAATCGCATAAAAACTAAGCATATTCCCAATCAAGTTTACATTAAAACGTTAAATCCAAATTACATATATGAGCAAGCGTACTCATCATTAACATAGCATAGGGTTTAAACGAGTGTCGATCCTCAAGGAATAAGTATACATTAGTCACATTTCTTTCATTGTTTAACCAACTCAATAAAGTGAAAAACAAAAAAAAAAAAATAAAATAAAAATATATACATGTCAAGGATGGAAAATTATGTAACTCAAGCCATTGTTTAGACAAACATGATCTTAAAGTATCCAACCATTATCACAACTAATTATTCTCTTGACATCATGAATGATGAAGGTAGATTCACTTCAATGGTCAATCCATGAAATCACTATCATCTAGATAAATTAGCATCACTTGGTCTGTCTCAACTAATTCACCCAAAAGATGCATTAAACACAATCCTTAATTAAATTTCCTTGGTCTGACAAATTTAAAATATGAAATTAATCAATGAGTCCTTGGTCTAGCAAACATTAATTAACCTTTAATTACTTAATCCTAAGCAATTAACCTCTTTGGTCTAGCAAGTTAACAGCTAATAAATATGAAAGTAATCAATTGCAACTACAATCAACCTCTTTGGTCTAGCAAGCTAATGAAAAGAAACAATCAATTAATTTCGTCATTCGCCCAAGTAATTAAATACCAAGAAGAACAATCAATTAATCAAAAGATCAAATAACTCTAAAAGTCATAAATACCTAAAACAATGTTGAATTACGATAAAACAATTAATACATCATTGTTCAAGAAAAAGAAAACAAAGTAAAAGAAAGCACTCTTAGACAAGCCTCCTTCTTCTTCCTTTGAAGACCTTCTTGCACAACCCTCCTTGAATTGAAGAACTCCTCATTTGATTTGAGTCATTTTCTTTGGTGATCAATGAATTCTCCCATTTTCCCTTATGTTTTCCATCTATTTATAGGCTTGGGAAGTGCCTAAACTCATTGGTGTAATGTTCTTGGCCAAGTAGAAGTTGGAAAGTACTAAAACTCCACAGATTATCAAAAACTGCATAGAAAAATCAAAGCACCACCTTAACTTCAAGACACAGCCGGTGCCGCTTAGACTACTGGAGTCGGCGTCGGTTGTGCTCTAGTTCTCTACTCGTTCGCCGATTTTTCAAATTCCGCACAATGTATTCCAGAATGCAGCCGGCACCGCCTTGGCTACTAGAGCCGGCACTCGGTTCCACTTTGTTTCGCTCTGTTTTGACCATTTTTTTGTCACCTCAAAGTTTGTGTAAACAGTGCATGTCCGATGCCAGTTCCTTTGTCCTGGCCAGCATTGCCTCTATTCTGTTTTGCGACGTTTTTGCTTCGTTTTACCCTAAAAATCTGTAATAATAAACAAAATACCTTTCCAAGGGTAAAATCTCAAATATGAAGGAATACAACTAGTTATTGAATAAAATGTATCACAAAAGAATCTCAAATAACAAGGAAAAGTATGACTAATTTAGGCCCTATCAATTGCCATCTCCAAAATTAAATAATTCTCCTCCTATCTAACCTATGTAAACTAATTACATAATTTCCTAAAGCGAGAAAACCTCGAGTTATATTTGAGGGGAGTTAGATGAGAAGAGAATTACATAAGAATTCTAGAGAAGGCAAGACACGCAGGTCCTATTTCATAAAAAACCAAAACTGTAAAATGCATGAATAGATATAATTGGTTTTAGTCCATAACCATCCATCATGCCATTAATTATGCTTAAACAAAATAAACATATAATTTTTATTATTCTAAAATCACTATTTTGGAAAAATAAAAAAAATCTAAAATCAATATTTTAGGAAAATACATTAATTTTAAAATTTCAAAATCACTATTTCAAAAAAATAAAATTGTTTGTCTCAAAACTAAATTTGAGAAAATACTTTTGGGTCCCGTCTCTGGTAGCAAAAACGACGGTCTAGCTGGCCAGTCAGCGGGCGGGGGTCAGGTGGCAGCGCCCCCTTAGAAACATTTTTATTTTATCGCCTCTCATCAAATGAGATTTTTTCCTTTCAAAATTCTATTTTAGAAAATTTATTCATTGATGGAACATCGCGAAAACAGAGTAGAATTGGCACCGGTTTAGAAGCCAGAGCCGGTGCTGGCTGTGGTCTGGTTTTAAGGGAAAAATTTTCCAGAAATGATTTCTGGACGTTAGCGAAACAGCACGGAACCAGCGCCGGCTGTAGTCGAGAACAAGGCGGCAATTTTTGAAAATTTTCCAGAAACAGTTTCTAGTGTTTTCTTCTTTTGCAAAATTTTAGTGAGAACAATTCTTAGCAGTGTTTTCTGTTTTGAAGCTTGAAACAACAACCAATTTGTTAGTTTAAACAAAACCAAAACAGAAAATTAGGAACGTGACTATAGGCCTGGCAGCACCCACGGTCAACTATTTGGCTGTCGTCCTCGTTAGGCCAAAATAGATATCCCAAGTTGATAATGGGTACTTAGGCCCATTCTTATATACCATACACACTTCTCATCCCAATCCCATGTGGGATTGGGGTATCACATTAAGAGTGTTCTTCAGTCTTTAAGAAAATTCTGATTTTTTTATCCGAAAGTAGAGTCTTGATTTCAGCGTTTGATGTTATAAATTACAAAAATGGATTCTGGAGGATGAGTAGATGTGATCTAGAGTTTTTAGAGATGATTGGAGGTGTTTAGAGTGATCTTAGGCTTGGAGAATGGTGGTGTGTATTCTTGGTGTTCTTTGGAAAAATGGAGAGAATGGAGAAAAGGCTGGACGAAATCTGTTTAGTGGTGTTGGACGAATGGATGGAAGAATCCTTGTGATTGAATTTTCAAATTAGGGAAAAGAAAGAAAGCCAGTTGTTTGAAATTCAAAAGGAATAATTTAGGGAGTGAATTAAGGTAGAAAATATGGTAAGAATAGCTTGGTTGATGGAGGTTCTTGGAGCTGCTATGACCGACTAGATTGTGTTGGAGTTTTGCTGAGTTGAATGAGATTTGAATGAGCTATAGGGTGGCCGAATCATGGAGTGCAATGGTGGAGGAAATTTCTGGTTGGTTGAGGCTTAATCCATGGAAGTTTTCATGGAATAATTTGCTGGAATTTTGAATTCCAAATGAAGTCTTGATTGTAGTGATTGAAGAAGTGATTTAAGGAGTGGCTATGGTGTTCATTTCATGCAGATCAATAAAGGAGATGATGAAGTTCAGTTCATGGCTGACTACGGTTGGTTTTACAGAAAATTGGAGTGAGTTTCGGATAGGGTTGAAGAGGGAACAATGCTGGAATTTCTGGTTGTTAATTCAAGAGGTTTGCTGGAATTTTTGTGCAAATTTTTTTGCAATGTTCCAGCCGACTTGCAAAAGGTTTAAAGGGGTATTGGAGGGTCCTTTGATGCTGGTTTCCAACATTCTTTATGGAGGAAAGATAGAGATGAATTACTGGTTTGAAGGCTAGAAGAAACAGCTTGGTTTTTGGACTGTTATGCTGCGAATTCTGCCCAGAATTTTTTTCTGGTTTACACTGCTTTGTGCAGTCTAAATTTTGGCCAAAGTTTTCAATCTTCAAGCTAAGTAAATTGGCTATTTTTTCGGCAGTATTTGAGTGAGAAATGTGGCTGAAGATTTCGAAAGTTGGACTAACCAAGAAGCTGGAAAAACATGACCAAGAAATGTGGCATTGTACTTTTTCAGCTGGGATACATAAAACACTTCATGAATTCCTGTCAGACCATCCAGTAAATCCAATCGGTAAGCCACTGGCCCTTTTCTCTCTTTTATCAGGAACGGTCCCAAATACCTCAGATTTAGCTTCCCACCTTTCAAATGCTTTAAGATTCCTCTATTCATGTCTCTTAGATGTAATTAGAAAAGGATGGAATATGATTGGTGATTGAGTATGTGTTTATATGATGGAGTTGGGATTGCAGTATGAGGATGATTTGTCATGGTTGAGTTTTATGATGTTTTAGGGTTTGTTGCATGCTTTTCATGTCATGAGTTAGTGTGGATGATTAAGCATGGTAGATATTATGTCACCTTTGGTGAATAGGGTTTTATGTTGTATTCTTGTTGAAGCCATGAATATGAGTATGTTTAGTGGAGTTTGGATCATGTGATGGTTGATATGGATCTATACTTTTATTCATGAATTGAATGGTTTGTGGATTAGTGTTAAAGTCTATGTTCATGATTATGGTTAGCAATAGGAGAATTATGATCATGACCTTGTTGTTCCTAAACTATTTAAGTTAGCTAATTTTATTACATTAATAAAAATTAATGCTATATTTTCTTCTAATTATTTCGAAAACCCTAGGAAGATTTGGAATTGGATTGTTAAATGAAATAATGGAATTTAAATGATATCTTCTATTAAAATTAAAATATAAAAATATTATATATAATAATAATATTAAATAAAGCCTTTTATATAAATAATCATGATAGGTAAAATATTAATCTTATAAGTCATATATTCATAAATACTATTAAAATTTATTTATTATCTTTTAATCAAAATATATTAAAATTTAGTTATTATTAATTTTATTTATCAATTATTTTCTAACTATTAATTATTAATTCGAAACTCCAAGATCAAAGTGTCTTGCTGGAATTTTCTGGAAATAAAAATGGCTTGGATAAATTGAGCAACTTAATTGATAAAGAAGTAAGGTAAGCTAGAGAGCAAAAATGGTATGAATCCCTTAAGAGTTTTTGTAGGGTAGAAGAGTAAGATTAGGACATTCCTTTCATGTCTCCCCTAGGACAACACTCATACTCATTCTTATGGCCTACAAGGGATGAAAATATCCACCTATCCAAAATAAAATTTAATCATGCCAAAACTTAAATGATGGGATTTGAACTCAAGACCTTAGAGATAAATTCCAAAGCTCTAACCACTAAACTAAAACAACTATTGCTTTTATTTTCTCTCCTAAATATTCTTCCTATTCAATCCCTAAGCTATCTCCCTATTTCCACTTCAAGCAAAATTACCATTTTGCCCTTCCTACTCAATAAGCACAAATAAGCCTTCTAGACTATAAATCATGATTCCAAAACACATAAAATCATTCAAAAATATATTTATGCATGTAAAAAAATATGATATGCATCCCGATCTCCTTACTCTGGGGTTGGTTTTAGATGGAGTCTTACATCCTCCCCTCTTTAGGAGAATTTCATCTCGAAGTTCAGGCATACCTTTATCTCAGATCAGGATACTTCAGCTTTACCCACTCTTCTGTTTCCTAGGTGGCATCTTATGTACTATGATGCTCCCACTTCACCTTTACCATCCGTATCTACTTGTTCCGAAGAGTCTTGATACTTCTATCCAGTATTCGCATGGGTTTCTCTACATAGCTCAGGTCGGTGTCAGTCTTAGGCAAATATTGATAGTATATGTTTTGTTTATTTAGGTTCAAATTTTTATCTAACCTGTGTTGTTTATGCTGTAGGATGGTTAGAATGCTTAGAACCGTAAGAAAAGGGCAGCAATGGCATCCTCCTATCCCTATCTACCTAGAAGAGCTACTAGTACCTTAACCTACACCTCAACCAGATATTCCTTTGGAAGATAGCAGTGATGATGAGATTCCGATCAATGAGCCACCCTCAATACCTGTGATAGACTTGAGTTCTGACAGTGAAGATGAGGAGATCGATATGGCATATGTTCCGCACCCTCCTATTCCTATCATTGATTTGTCAGTTGATAGTGATGATCCGAGGGAGATAGATTATGAATCTCTACCTAGACCTTCCTTCATGCCTCCACCCAACCAAGTTGAGACCGGGGAGAGTTCTAGGCGACCCGAGAAGAGCCAATGGAGGGGTTTGCAAGTGGGGCTGGGATAGACTTCTCTAAGAACTCTGGGCAATGGTTATATGAGGCCGACCTTAAAGATTCTGATGAGGACTAGAGGGGCTGAGAGTTGTTATGATCAGGATGTTTATTTATTATTTTTCGTAAACTCTATGTTAAGGAGTTTTATTCCTATTTTTTGTTTAAATTCAAATTTATGCAAATAAGAGTACCTGAGTACTCCAAGATTTGAGAGAAAATTTATGAGCAATTCTTTAGACAAAAACTTGCATATGATTTTCTTTTACTTAAATCTGACTGTGAATGCATGCTCAACTGAATTGACTTAATCATTGAATGTATAAACTCATCATTTGGGTATGGTTTAGAATGGCACCCAAGTGCCATGTAGCTATATCAGGCAAGAAAGTTCTAGAGGCAAAACATATGGCACCAGAAGTTGAAACGACCTAGATGCAGTCACCTAACCGGGGAAATGTGACTGAACCAGATGTGAAAATGGGGTCTGAAGCATCAGCTGAAGTGACAATGGGGCAAGCATTCAGCAAGATGGCAGAGATTTTGTAGACCTTGACTGAGCGGAGGAATCCCAAGGGAGGGGATGAGGCATTGGAGCAGTTTTTGAAATTTCAACCGCCCATTTTCTTGGAGGAAGCTGAACAAGATCAGAAAGCTGAGCAATAGATAGAGCAGATGAATGACATATTTTCTATGCTCCAGTACACTGAGGAGCGAATGGTAAAGTTTGCTACCTTCCGTTTGAGAGGCCCAGCTAGGGCATGGTGGCAGCGGGTACAGGACGACTAGGAGATGGTTGATCAGGAATGGACGTGGTCCAATTTTGTTGAAGCATTCAGAGCTGAGTATATTCCCCTATGGATAGTGGAAAAATGGGAGGACGAATTCCAGAATTTAAAGTAGGGAGGTATAACAGTGGCCCAGTATGTAGCTCGGTTCACCTAGCCATCGAAGTACTGCAAGAGGCTAGTGGACACTGAACAGAACAGAATGAGGCAGTTTGTCAAGGGACTGAGGTAGGAATTGAGGAGGGCGTTGGCATCTTCTCCTTCAACGACCTATTCGGGGGCCGTAGACATAGCTACCTGGACAGAAAATGAGGACCGCAGCAGAATGGCATTGAGGCCTTTCCAGCCACCAAAGCAATAGCAAGGACATTTCCAGAGACAGCAATCCAACAAGCGCCCTGCCAACCAGCAGTGGCAGAATCGGGGAAAGCAAGCTCGGACAGCACTGGTTGGTCGCGCAGAACCTTCCATTATGCCGGTAGTGTGGAAAAAGAGGCCACACAGAGAAGAATTGTTGGTCCAAAGGAAGTAAGTGGAAATGTTACCACTGCGAGAACCCAAACCCTTTGCGGAAGCTTGCCCTAAACTACACCTAGTCGGGCAAGAAAATTCGGCTCAGAATCCGGGGCCCAATAGGGCCAATACCGTGGGAGCATCTGGGAGTGGAGCGCCGAAGTCTCAAGTGAAAGGAAAGGTATTCGCCCTCAACAGAGAGGAGGTTGGAACCAATGCAGTAGTAGTGGAAAGTATGTTTACTATCCAAGGACATTCCGTTAATGCATTGGTAGACCCTAGATCTACTCATTCCTATTTAAACAAGAACTGTGCATGTCATTTGGTTTGGGACGGACTATTTAAGTACTAACACCATCCAGTGTAGTAGGAATTTCATATCATGATCTCTATCATGATTTCCTTAACACAGTGTTGTACTAGAGACTTTATCGAATAGTTATATTACTTAAAGTAAACAAAAGAAACTGTAAGATAAATAATGCCTTTTATTAAAATAAAATGTGTTATATACAATGTACAAGTGATTGCCTCTAGGGCACAACACTAACACCTTAATGATAGATTATTATCTGGGCATTTAAAAATCAAACAGAAGCCTTAAGGCCCACGTCATGTTTAAGCCATTAAACAAACCTTTGGACCTATGACCCAGTTTATTGGGTTAAGCCTTTTAATTTAATTTAATTATTCTTGGACTAATCAAGCCCAATAATTAAGTTAATTAAATAACCCAATGGACCAATATTAACATCAAGCCTTGGCCCAGTTAATTGGGTTTAGCCTTTAATTTAATTTAATTATTCGTGGACTAATACAAGCCCAATAATTAAACTAATTAAATAACCTAAATGGGCTAATGAATAATTCTCTCTCTTTGGATCTTTTATTTTATTCTAGCCTAATAAACAAATCAAGCTACTCGAATAAAATAAATTCTATTCAATATAAGGTCAATCCCTTAACCCAAACCCATCAGCACTTATAGGCTATTCCGATGACAAAAAAACACATCACTTTGGCTACTAAAATGACTAAAATACCCCTGCGATAGAAATAGTTGTATTTTACATTTTAAATATTTTCTAATATCACCATAAGAAAATATTCACCCAAGGACAATTCTGTATTAGCAAATTCTCCGACCTACAAGTGTAATGACTAAATACCCTTCTACGCATCGCCATATATTTAGAGAAGAAGAGTGTACTAATACATTTCTAAAAGACATCTACCATCCTTAGACCTCTAGTCTAATGATCCATGACTCCTGGAATATTTCTACTTTCTAAGGGAGCTACCCTAAAGCCAATATCCAAGTCATGTTCCCCAGGGACCTGGATATTTAGATTTTTTAAACAGTCACATGGGTGATATAGTGCAGAAGCTATCTTGAATAAGTTTGTTTTAACTAACTAGTCATATATACCCAATATACAAGTATATTGGCCCTACGATAAAACCTCAACTATAGCATATCAAAGTACATGCTTGGAGCTTCGTCAGACCACCAATGCATACTCAAGCGGTAGAGTATTAGTCCACGCTATAGTAGTATTAGTGTAGATTTCTTCTAAATAGTACTTTTAAGTACCACTATTATAGGTCCTGTTCTTCGTATTCGAAATATGCTCATGCTATGAAGTGAGTAGACTGCTTACTGGTTTTATGTAAGCCATTTCCTATTTGGAATTCATAACATAATAACCTAAACACGACGAGATTCTTATTCTCATCAATTGGTTAAGAATAAATGTTTATGTGTTAAGTAACTTGTGATCTATACCTTACTGTAAAAGACCACCATTTACATAGATCACCTACTTAAACACAATGGGTCTTTTTCAAACGTAAATCGTGCACAAATAAAATGTAAATTCATATACAAAATTTGAGAATAAATTATTTTATTAATAAATTTGATAATTACACCAGAAACCTAGTCTAGAGAGCATACATTCTAACAATGTGGACTGGACGAAAGCCAAGTTTGAACTATCTCAAGATATGGGGTTGTCCAGCTTATATGCTGACAAAGGGAAGTAAGCTAGAACCAAGATCAGAGTTATGCTATTTTGTTGGGTACCTAAAAGGAATAAGAGATGGATATTTCTATCATCCTCAAGGGCATAAAGTACTTGTTAGTACTAATGCTAGATACTTAGAGAATGAACAAGTTACTTCTACTATGGGTTCAAGTAGAATAGAGTTAGAAGAGAAGTTGGTCACTGATTCAACTTTAGGTACTTCTAACATCACTGATTCAACTTTAGGTACTTCTAACACCCAAAACGAGGAAGCAATAGAAATACTACCGGATGTTTCTATACAATCTGAGCCTCGTCGTAGTGGGAGGATCACAAGAGTTCCAGAAAGGTGAAGCAAAGAGATCTTTGATCTAGTCTCTGATCATTAGGAATAATATCCCACTAGATATGAAGAGGCCATTATTGATGCTGATGCAGACAAATGGTAGCTAGCCATGAATGCCGAGATTGAGTCCATGTACCTCAATCAGGTCTAGGATCTTGTCACTGTACTTGATGGGATAAAATCTATTGGGTTTAAGTGGGTATACAAGAGAAAGAGAGGTGCGGATGGAAAGGTTGAAACCTATAAAGCAAGGTTGGTTGCTAAAAGTTATACTTAGAAAGAAGGGATCGATTATGAGGAAACCTTTTCACTAGTAGCCATGCTTAAGTCTATCCATATTCTTTTAGCTATCGCATGTCATTATGACTACGAAATATGGCAAATGGATGTTAAGACGGCTATCTTAAATGGCTATCTTAGCAAAGACCTCTATATGTCCCAACCAGAATGTTTTATTGCTAAAGGTAAAAATCAAATGATTTGTAAGCTTAAGAAGTCCATCTATGGACTTAAGCAAATGTCATGAGCATAGAACATACACGCTTTGATGAAACTGTGAAAACTTATGGTTTCATTCAAAACGTGGATGAATCATGTGTGTATAGGCAATCAAACAGTGGCAAAGTGATTTTCTTGGTACTTTATGTAGATGACATTCTACTCATTGGAAATGATATAAGGATATTGTCATCAGTTAAGGTTTAGCTATCTAGTCAATGTAGCATGAAAGACATGGGGGAAGCTAGCTACATTCTAGGTATCAAGCTTCTTAGAGATAGGAAGTAGAGAATATTAGGCTTATTCCAACCTGTTTATATTGATAAGATATTGGACAAGTACAACATGGATCAATATAAAGGGGCTATTATACCTTTTAGACGTGAATTATCCTTATCTTCCAAGAAGTGTCCTCAGACACAGGAAGACAAATAGAAAATAAGCAGGATCTCTTATACTTTGGCTATTAGAAGTCTCATGTATGCTATACTTTGTACTATGTTAGATATCTACTTTGCAGTAAGCATGGTTAGTAGATGTTAGTCAAATCCAAAGGAAGCTCATTGGCAAGCCATCAAGCATTTATTAAAATATCTCAAGAAAACGAGAGATTATATGCCTGCATATCGTGTTGATGATTTAGTTCCTATCGATTACACAAACTCAGATTTCCTGGTGAAATGAAAGACAATTCACTAGTGGATATGTCTTCACTTTGTCTGGAGGAGCTCTTTCATGGAGAAGTATCAAGCAATCCTGTATTGCTGATTCTACCATGGAAGCTGAATATGTTGCTGCTTCAAAAGCTTCTAAAGAAGCTATGGACAGGTCTGTCATGATTTATTGTGATAATACTAGAGTAGTATCATAATACAAGGAACCTTGAAACTATAGGAAGGGCAAGCACATAGAGAGAAAGTATCACCTCATTCGGGAGTTCATCCAAAAATGAGAGATTGTGGTCGATCAGATTTTCTTTGCTAACAATCTGGCGAATCCCTTTACCAAGTTTTTGACAGAAAAGGTGTTTTGCAGACATTTAGATATCATAGGGGTAGGCACTTATAGACTTCCTTAGTCTTTATAGTGTAAGTGGGGGATTGTTGAAAAGTTTGCCTTCAAAGACTATGTATTCTGTGTAAATATATTGTAATAAAATATTTATTCATTTAATTTAGTTTGTTTCTTCTATTATTGCACATTTAAGGTCAAAGTATGACAAGTAATGGTCTATGTGTTGGGTCGATCTTCACAGTAAGATATAGGCCATGGATATTTGTCATATAACTAAAATTGAGTTTTTAGTCGTTTGATAGAATTGGGCATTTCATCAAGGTAAGACTATTATGCCATGAGTTCCAATGAGGAATGGTTTACCTTGAATTAGTGAGTAACTCACTCACATCATTGGCATAAGCGTATTTTGAATACATAGAACTGGACCTGTAGTAGATGTGAAACCCCACCTAAAGCCAACCTTAGAGTAAGGGGGTGGGGATGCATATCATATCATTTTTGCATGATTTTATGTGCTTTAGAATTATGATTTATAGGTTAAAAGGCTTAGTTATGCTTATTGAATAGGAATGGTAAAATGGTAATTTTCCTTGAGGTCAAAATAGGAGGATAGCTTGATGATTAAATAAGAAGAATATTTGGGTGAGAAAATAAGAACAAGAGTTGTTGTGGTTTAGTGGTTAGAGCTTTGGAATTAATCTCTAAGGTCATGAGTTCAAATCCCATCATGTAAGTTTTTATTATGATTATCTTAGTTAAGTTTGAATTTTTGTTTTCTTGCATTCCTTAAAAATAGGAATGTTGTCTTAGGGGAGACATGAAGAGAATGTCCTAATCCTATCATCATGTCCTAAAAAGAATTCTAGAGGAATTCTTATCCTTTTATTACCTCTATCTTGTCCTAACCTCTTCACCAATTAAATTTGTTCAAAATTTATCCAAATTCATGTTTTTAATTCCAGAAAATTTAGCAAGGATTCTTGGTCTTTGAATTTCAAAAATAAATCTTGGAAGTTGGAGGATTGACTGAAAATAGGAGAGGAGTTAGAGAAGGTTCCCAAGGGAATTTAATCTCCATGGTTCAACCTTCAAACTCCACTCCATAGTATTCATATTCTTCGTGGAAGAAATCTAGAAATTTTCCAGATTCTTGAGCAGCCTAGCCTTTGAAAATCACAGCTATCTTTCTTACTCATTTGCTACTAGAAAAATGACCAATTTATTCAGCTTGAAGACTGAAATTCCTGTGCAAAATCGGACTGCACACACTAGGAAAAATTCTGGGGAGATTTCGCTGCATAGCAGCTTAGAAATTGAGCTGTTTTCTTCTGTCATCAACTCAGGAAAATTCCTCTACTTTTCCTCCATAAAGAAGGAGGGAAACTAGCCTTAAAGGACCCTCAAACACTTCTCAAAAACCTCTACAAATCGGGCTGGAACATTATAGAAAACTTCATAGAAAAATTGCAGCAAACCTTCGAACCATGAACACCATGAAACCAGAAAATTTCCAGCTTTGTTCCCTTCAAGCCTTGGCCAAAACCACCCTCAAACCTCTGTAAATTAACTCTTGTTCAGCCATGAACTAAACACCATTAACCCCTCCACTTACCTTGCACACTTGGACTCCATAACCGCACCTCAAATATCTCCTAAGATCACACCATTCAAACTTCCATTTGAACTTCAAAATTTCCAGCATTTGCTCCATGAAAACACTCTTGTACTAGGCTTCATAACCAGAAATTTCTCTGCCATTGAGCTCAAAATTTCAGCCAACCTTAGAGCTCCATCAATCTTCATTCATTTTAGCAAAACATAGCAGTCCAGCCGGCTCCATTTCAGCACCAAGAAACCTCCAACAATTAAACACCATTAACATATCTTCTACCTCAAACCACTTCTCAAATCTCTCCATTTGAATTTCAAACAATCAGATTTTTCTCTCCCTCTCTAAGCTAAAAATCGAAACCCCTGAATTTCCTAAACCATTCAGCCAACACTCTCCAGAAATTCGTGCATCTCCTTTCTCAAATTCTCTCCATTTTCACCAAGAACACACACTATCTTTCTTCAAGCCAAAGACCACTCTAAACACCTCCAATCCCTCTCAAAAACTCCAAAATACTCCTACATACTCCATAGAGTTCATTTCTGGAATTTTTAACGTCAAATCTCAAAAACAAAAATTGGCATTCGGATCAAAACCAGTTTTTTCCTTGAAGTCTCAAAAACACCATCAAGGTAACCAAGAACTCTTTTGTTCATTTTCTTCCATTCAACCTTTAACATATCATGCTAATGCTCTCTCTCTCTTTCTCTCTCTCTCTCTCGGCTGAAATGGTGGTTACAACTATGGCTGTTTTTCCTTTTCTCATGGACAATACAAGACCCTCAATCGCGTGGACCTTCTTCAATCTTTATCGAAGTAAACATCAATCAAGTATTTCTTCTTAAACCTTCATTTTAATTCTGAATTCATGTCTCTTAGATGTTAATTGGGAGAATGGAATACGAATGGGGGATTGAGTATATGCATATGAATGAATGGGGTTGAGATTAGGACATGAGAATGATTGATCATGTTTAAGCTATATGGATTTTCTTGAGAATCAATGTATGATCATCATGTCTTAAGAGAATTATGATTGTTTAAGCATGCTAAATGTTATGACACCTTTGGCGAGTAGGATTTTTATGTTCTTATCTCCTTTGAAACCATAATTATGATTATGCTTAGTAAAGAATTAGCCATGTGATACTATGTATGGATTTTAAGCCTACATTTATGAATGGATTAGTTTGTTGTTTGATGTTGGAGAATGTGTTCATGATTCTTGTTAGCAATAGGAAAATTATGATTATAATCTTGTTGATCCTATGTTATTTTAATTAGCAAATTTTATTATCTTGATTAAAATTATTGCTATATTTTTCTCTAAGGATTTCGAAATTTCTAGGAAGTTTTGGAAATGGTGTATTAAATGAAATAGTGATAATTTAATAGTTAAATAAATGATATATTTTATTAAAAATAATATATATATATATATATGATAATAAATAAAATCTTAATACTAGTAAAATATTAATGACCTTGTAGGCCTATATAATTATAAATATGATTTATATTAAAATTTATTTGTTATCTATTAATAAAAAAATTTAATAAAATTTATTTATTATTAATTTTATTTATTACTAATTATTTACTATCTATTAATTAAAAGTTAATTGTAATTTATTATTTATTTATAATAATACTATTTAAAAATGATCATTTTTTAATATTATTTAAGGGCTTAGTATTATTCAATGTTCAAACCTTAGTTTATTTATTAATAATAGTACTCAGGATTTATTATTTGAACCTAAAACTTATTAGTAATTATTTTACAACCCTTAGTTATTTTAACTTATCAAGCGAGGATTATTTTATAAAATTCTTTATTATCTAGCCTTAAAGCTTAGGACATTAAGGTCATGATTATAATTAGTTGAACTAGGATTATTTGTGTAAGCAAATATAGCTCGAGTATAATCTTATGTCTTGTGTTTATCCCAGGCGGGGTTAGGTTAGCCTTGGAAGATTTTTGAATTCAAGTAAGTAAAGGATTAGGTAAGCTCCTGCATGAACTTATTTGAAGACAAAAAATAACTGTGGCAAGCCAAATGCGATGTGTATGGACACATTTTGTAAAGGCAATTAAGGACTGTTTTCCTTTTAATTTCAGTCAAGCAAATCATTTGAAAAATCAAACCAACAGATTTACATAAAATGCTAAACTTTTTCTAAAACCCAACTTTGACAATAATTTTAGAAACCCTTAATTGCTATTTCCAAGTAAATCAATGTATGATCAATTTTCTCCCAAGTGGGACAATCAACGTTGAGTACTCAATAAAGATAGACTACCAGGAATAGTCTCTGAAGGGTTAGGGTAAGTCTCTTAGTAGGTGGCCACCTCTGAGGGGTGAGTCCTTCCTGGATAGGATGCTAGTCTTGTAGGTCATGCCGATCCGAGCTAGCAAATTTTAGTCATGTGGACTGTGTGTTTCCGGAGTGGACAACCGGTAAGTTTGGGTGTAGAGATGGAGGAGTATCTCACTCGGTAGTTCGTACACCTACCTTTTGTTAGTTTGCAAAAAGTGTGGCATTCGGACCCAACGTGTGGTAACCCATGGCTACCCGTTTGAGTGGTTGTGTTTATTGTGCACATATATGGTTTGAAAAGCAAAACGCCACTCTTTATTTTTAACATTATTTAATGCTTGCCAGCACTTTCTCTTATGCAACTTTTACAACTTGCATACATGAACTGTTTTACCTGAAACACTTAAAGCACACACGAGCTTACTGAGATTTTTATCTCATCACCTTTTATACCATGTTTTCAGGCCGATCCTACTATGGAGATGAATAGCTAGATTTGTTGCCTATGCTTTGAAGACTTTATGTTATTTTTCTTATGTGTTGTTTTGAGAGATGGTAGCAAATAATTTATTTTGGATTTGTTCATGTATTTTTGGGTTGTAATAAGTTCAATTTTAAGGTATTACTTTTATTTTCTTTTGTGTGACCTAGTTATAAAAATCCCTTGTCCTATGGACGGGGCGACATCCCAAGCCCTGTTGGGCCTAGGTAGTGGGGTGTTACAAGTGGTCTCTTTTAAAGTACTATAATTTTAGAGACCAGACTATTACTGCCACAGCGTGAACGGATACCTTCATACTTGAGTATGAGTTGGTGGTCTAGCAAAGCTAGGGTCTTGCATTTTGATGTATATTCGGTGAGATTTCTTTTGTGAGATCAATAACTTTATACGTTGGGTATATTACTCTAGTTAGTTAAGACGGACTCATGTAACAGAGCTTCTATGCTTTACTTAGTGAAGTTAAATCACTCCCTTGTGATTGTCTAGGGTAATCTAATAATATAAGGCCCTGGGAACGTTACTCTAGAATGTGTGCTTTTGGGTAGTTTCCAATCATGAGCAAGTACATTTAAGTAAGTCATGAATTATTGGACTAGAGATCTAAGGATGGTAGATGTCTTTCAGATAGGTGTTAGTACATTAATCTTATCTCATTGATGGGTGTTACATAGAGTGGTATTTCTGTTATTTCACCTATAGGTCAAAGACATTGTTTTAGCAATATTATTCTTGGGGTCAATATTTCTATATGGTGATAAATAGAAATATTGAAAATGGTAAAATGCAGCTATTTAATAGTAAGAGCATTTTGGTCATTTTAGTAGCCATGAATAATATGTCTTTTGGTCCCCGGAGTAACTCAAGTTAGCTTGGTGTTGTGTAGACACAATCTGGGCTTAATGGATAATTATTTAGAAGAGAATAAAATTTATTCTAAGAGTCCAATTTGAATTAATTAATTAGTCTTGGGTTTTGATATGGCCCAGGAAAGATAATTAATTAATTAAGAAGATTAGATTGGAATAAATTAATTGGGCTTATATATGTTGACATATATTAAGAGTTTAATTAGAATTAATTAATTAGCCTTGGGTATTTAATGAAGCCCATAAAAGATAATTAATTAATTAAGAGGATTGAGCTAATCTTGGATTGGTTTCAGAGCACAGCACCAAGCCCATTAGGGATTAGTGTTTTCGGCCATTAGGGCTTCATTAAGCCCTAAGGTTGGCCAAAAAAATATGTGTGCAAGAGAGGGAGGGATAACGTGGTTTTTTTGCCTGAGCTATCTCTCCATGTGTGTTGTCTCTTCCTCTTGTTCTTATCTTTTTCTTTTTTCTCTCTTGGAGATATTTTTATTATCTAAAGAAAGAGCTTTCACTAAGCTAACCCAAGAGAAAGGTAGAGTCATATTCCAAAAGACGAAGAGAGGAAGCTTGGAGACGTTTGATGAGTAGGAGTAGAAGATTGGTGGGAATACCAATTGAACTGCAGGTACCTCCTTCTCCCCTTCCAATGTAAGTTCTAGTGCAACCCATCCCAACATTGGTTCATCTGCAACCAATCAGGAAAAGTAAGTACTCTCTCCTAGATGTGGCTCGGAAAACTGAAAAATTTTCCACTGCGTTTTCTCTGATGTTTTCCATTCTAGTCCTTCAGTAACCAATTTAACAACTAAATCCTCCAAAGATGGTTTGGGTGGTGCGTGTGGAAGTGGTAGAGGTGGAGCATGATATAACATAAGAGCTTGAGGTCATGTGACAAAGTTTACTTGTACACCTTGTAGCCTCACTTGATTTTGTCATTGAATACTCCATGAGAAATCTAGATGATTATGCTAAATTGGGTTATAAATGTTGCCAAAAGGAGTTTTATCTTGTCTTGTATTCCCTAAGTGATCAACATACTCAAGTTATTATTCATTTTCAATTCCTATTCCTTGGCATTCATGATTAGGATGTCCTCCTCCACAAAAGTTACAACTATATAACTTGTGGTTGAGAATTTACATTCATCTTATCCACCTTTCTTGTGAGTACCTCTAATTTTGAGAATACACTATGCACCCCTTGTATCTTAACTTTTGGCCTTTGTATGCCCCATGAGTGGTTGTTCAAAGTAATATTTCTATCAATTCAAAGAGTTTTATCAGAAACTTTGAAAAATGTGTATCTTTTGATGAGGCATCAATCATTTGTTTAGACGGAAAATCTAATCCACTGTAGAAAGTTAACATTTGTAATCCAAGATCAAGACTATGATGGGGACACTTTTTATCATTTCCTTTTACTGCTCCTAAGAATCATGAATTGTCCCTCTATCTAATTGAGAAAATGAGAAAATGTCATTCTTTAACTTAGCTACCCTACTGGAGGAAAGTATATAACAAGGAATTTCTCAGCTAATTATTTCCATGTTTTGATAGATCTGATTGATAAAGACTTTAGCCATAACTTTGCTCAATCTCTCAAGAAAAATGAAAATAATCTAAGTCATATAGCATCCTCCAATACACCATTAAGCTTAAGGGTGCCACAGATATCTAAGAATGTTGCCAAGTAATCATTGGGGTCTTCATCTTGCAATCTATCAAATTGAAGCATTTGTTGAATCGTTTGAATGAAATTAAGCTTCATCTCAAAATTGTTAGCATCAACTCTAGGCCTTATAATAATTGAATTAGTACCCGATAGAGTTGGTCTAGGATAGTCTCCAACTGTTCTTCTTTTATTACCATTAGCACATTGATTTACTTGTATTTTTTCACCAATTTGATTTGAAGTGTCTAGTTATTCAAAAACTTTCAAAGCTCTCTATTTTTGTTCCCTGCACAATCTCCAAAATGTCCTTTTTATTTTAGTATCAAATTTAGTCAATTTTTTACCATAATCTCTCCTATGCATACACACAAAATAATTTCCTATAGAATAAAGTAAAGAAATACTCAATTGCTCGCAATCCAAATTAAACTAGCCAAATCAAAAGAAATAAGTATAGTAACAATAAGATAATGATTGAAAAATCAATGTAATATGAATGTATCAATGAATCTAAGAGGGCTAAATAAGCTACAAACTAAAGAAGTATATCAAGAATTAAAGCAAAAGTTAGTATGACAAATATTCAAAAGAAACTAATAAAGCAAAAAGTGTAAATGCGAAAACATCTAAAATAAAACTATCCTAGAAAATAAATATATCAACCTACCTAAAGAAATTAAAAATTAAAGATACTAACAAGAAAAAACAAAGATTGAATCAACCAAACTCAAGTGTTTTGAATTGATGATTGATCCCTAGAAACAACGCCAAAAACTTGAAGTGTGCTATGCGATTTTGTGCATTCATGTGCTCGTGTAATAGAGAAGTGCATCCAAAGTTCAATCAAGTTTTAATTTAAAATATCAATTTAATCCACATAACATACAAATTCAAATAAGTATACCCATCATGTAGTATATAGTTGCATTGATAAGTATCAAAGAATCCCTAGGTACCACTTCAACTACTCCTACTTCCACCGTTGTTTCATTGTAATCAACTAAAACAAAGAAATAGAGTCACTAGCTACTATTAATTCTAACTAATTATCAATGAGCACTTCAAGAATACATCAATCCAATCACAAGGTAGTGTCTAGAAGATTATAAGAGTAAGATGTAAATAAGAAAATGAGGTTAGTCATGTAATTAAAGTCAAATCTCCTAAATAAAATCAAGCATCAAACATTACTTAATCAATAGAATCAAAATCCAAGCATTGGCAAGGGTTCCCCAAAATGCAAAACCTATTTTTTTTTTTAAGTAACGGGTTTCCTATCCTTAATCGCAACCTGTAAATATCTTTATCATGCAAATTAAACCCAAGGAGCATTAAATTTAAAGACCCATAAATCTAAAGATAAAAAGTGTAAAGCCCCTATCTCTAGGTGACCAAACAACTTCATCCATCACAAAGTTCTTATCCCTTAGATCCTTTCTCAAGTTCATCAAGGGAAAATAAAACTATTAAACCAATATAAATTGGTACCCATCTTATAAATCATTTTCTCAAAGTTAATACAAGAGAATAACACATTTAATCAATTCAATCAAACAAGCCCAAGTGATAGATTGCTCAAACAAGATTTAATTAATCAAATAATAATCCAATACAAGATCACATCAAGGTACAATCCTTTAATTACAATTAGATCTAAGTAATATAAACATTATCAAATTAAAATTATAAAGCAAAAGTAAAGGGAAACCCATAGACAAGTGTCCTTCTTCTATTTTTGGATTCTCTTTGGGATGCTTTTCTTCTCTTTCAATCTTTCCTTGATCTTCTCTTCTAGCACTCTTTGATGTTCCAAGATGTTGTTTAGACATAAAAATCTTGTGGCTCTCTTCTGAAATGATCCTATTGATGCGTATTTATGACTTCCTCTTGAGGATCCCTAAAATCTGCGAAATAGAGGCTGACTTCGATTTTGCTTGGCACCGTCCAAGGTACTCTACACGGAGACATGCATACTTTATATTAAAGATATTAGCTTCCCATGGAATTGTTTAACATGATCTTCATAGTGTGACGTAGCTCTGCACGGCGAGGTCCAAAATAATATGCATAGCACCGTCGATTCCCAATACTTTGAAACTTTAAAGCTACACGGTGCCATGGAAGGTAGACTGTATAGTGCCATTAATTCCCAATACTTTAATTCTGAACTTCAGGTTATGATACGGTGCCATGTTGAAGGATCTTGATGCTGCCGTGTATGGTTCTTGAAATTCTTTTAAAGTTCTTTTTTATCTTGCTTCCAATTTTATTATTCAATCAATGTAACCTACATCAAATAAGGGGAAAATAAGGGGATAAGTAGCAATCCATAGTAGATTTCTAACTACTTTAAAGCATAAAGGATATATAAAATATGCATACGATGAGCAATTATCATGCATCATTCGTGCCATCCTACAAAAATCATAATTCAACTTAATATAAATCCAAAATCTATTCTTTTAATCAAATGATAGTCCAACTTAGTACTCTGATACCAATTGTAACGCCCTATAACCAGGGGCCTGACAAGTCAGTGATGTTGCTCAATTTAAGCGACAAAGGATCTTCATAATGTGATAACTAAATATATATATATATATATATATATATATATATATATTTGAGAACTTAAATAAACTCTGAAATAAAATCTATTACAAATCCTTCAAATGTAAACATAAGCTCACAAATAAGGAAATCCAAATAAACATCCACAAATTATATATCTGAAAATACAAAATGTAGGGGATATCAAAATAAAATTCCTTCAGCCTTGCTCCTAAGCAATTCTCTCTGTAAATATGAATAAAATAATGTGAAATGAAATTTCAATAAGTCCTATGTGGGCAACGTGTAAGTTTCAATAACAACTTTTATGATGCATGATAAAAATTACTTTAACGGTTGCAAAGAAATGTTATTTCGCATTCATTATAATTTACAAAGTAAATCATGGGAGATTGACAAATTAATATAATGTTTATCTCTTTGGGAAAATAGGTAAAGAGTCAAGGCCATAAAATCATTTACAACATTCGTATTGAGCTTTTCATACACATACTATATCATATTTTCAAAATACGTATTCCATAATAAAAACATATTATGATCTCATATCAACTGATAGAAACTTATCTCATTAATAAAGTTGCCACCCGACACGATAGGATTAAAATCCTACCAACATAATATAATTAATGTAGTATCCTCATGCTACTAAAAAAATAATCAAATCATTGCCATTGTCATGGTATACCAACGTGACACGGATGTCCCATGTCTGACCTTGGTTTTTCCCAATAGAAAGTGTGTTGCTAGTTAAGAATGGCTCTACAATATATATTGTCACCTTGCTAAAAAAGAGATCACAATCTGGAAGTGGACACTAACTGAAAAGCATTCTCAAACCTATAAGTTATTATAAGCACTAGCCTCTTTGAGTGCTCAAGATTTACATACACAAGTCACAATAAATAAATGTAATATCATTTCTCAAAATAGTTCAGTACCCTTGAAAACTCATGTCCCAAATATATACATTTTTCATATATATATATATATATATATAAATATATATATATATAATACTCCCATAGGTACATACTATATTATAAGAATTTATCTCTTGAAAGCTTTTCATATTCACATAGTTTACAAATATCATAAAAAAATTTCATAATAATTAAAGCTAATAGTTCAAGATCGTGCTTTGATCTTTACAATCCTTTATTTGCATGAGAATATAAAATTATAAATGTTTTTTAAAATTCAATGTATGGATTTCAACTCAACAAGTTATGTATAGAAGATTTATCAAAATAGAGCATGTTTAGAGATTTCATAATCATGTAAGGTACCTCATACTTTACAATTACTCATAAGAGAAAACAAACATGATTCCACTATACAATTTCTATAAAAGAATCATATATAATTTATGAAAGCTAACTTGCATACAAAAACATTTCATGAATATCGGGACTTACTATTGGATTTCAATCACGCAAAATCAAATAATGCGCTATAGAAATTAAAACAAAATTCATGCAACAAGATCACTCGTATTTAATTAAGAAAAGGGAAAGAGAAAATTTTTTGTTACCTGAATAATGCAGCTTTCAAAATTTTTCCTCCCAATGAAATTCCTCAAAAATTCTCCAAGTCGTGAACCACAAAATTCCAAATGTAGGAATGTCGCTAATACGGTCCACACGAAGAACGATACTCAAAATTAGGCACCAAAAAATCTATCCTAGTAGATTTATATCATGGCGTCTAATTGGATTTAATCTGCAAAAAGAAGAATATTAGAAAAAGGCTTTCGTATGTTTCTATGCTGTTTCAACAATGCGGTAGTTTCCTATATATATTGCTATATATAAGAAAAATCACCGTCTCAAGAAGAACCGCACATTTTGTTTCCTAAGACTTTTAGGAAACAATTATTTAGCCTTTTAATTATGGGCTCTTAGATTTACAAATTACAATTTGGCCTTGAAATTATAACAAGTTTATAATTCACCCAAAAAGGATTTAATAATTGCAATTCAATCTCAACAATTATAACACTTTATATTAACATATAATAATTATTTCTTCTCACAAATTAACCACATATTATTATCAAATAATATCTTGAGTACCCATTCCTCTATTGTGTGTGATCTATTAGATTTTTCAGTCTATTGGTAGTGAAATAAGAATTAATTCTAATCACTATAGATTTAATAATCCTTAATAAATAGAATTAACTTATTAATTCTAATTAGGATTAACTTATTAATTCTTAATTAATAAGTTCATATTTAGCAGATCATGAGTGGCATCTAATAATGTATCTTGACTACCCAAAAGTCCAGAAAATCAAGTTGTTTAACATAAACATTTTAATAGTAAAATATCAGTGCAATAAACTCCTTTTATCATATGATCTCATTCAATATGGAGTATAGAATGAGAGCCAACTCCTTCTATAATATAATTAAACTACAAAAAAAAAAAAAAAGTCTTTCATGACAAAAACATTTCCTAGCTAAAGCCCAAAATTTCCAAGCTAAAGCCCTTTCGCGACAAAATTCACCTTCTCACCACTTTCTCACTAAAGCACCGTCACCAAAGTTTCTTGGCTACAAAATTTTTCATTTTGTTGCCTAAGAGAGCCCTTTATTTTTGCTAGGAAAAATTTCCTAGCTAAAGGTAAAAGTATTGTGTCACCAAAGATTTTAGTTTTGTCGCTAATAATATTTTTAGTGAAAAAAAAGTTTTGTTGCTAAAAATATAATTTTATTTAAAAAATTAAATATGTTGGTGAGAAAATGTATTACCTTTTTTGACAAAAAAATTCCGTCGCTAATATAAAAAAAAAATTTGCCACCAAAAGGGGTCAATGCGACAAAAATCTTTACATTGGCGACCAAAAATTTCCTTGCCAAAAGGGTACCTTAGGTCCTCACCAATGCAAAGGTTTTTGTCACATACTGCTTCTTATTGCTTGGTCCACATGCACCCCCCAAACTGGATTGCGCCACTCCAATTAATTGGAGAAATTCAGGCGCTGCGAGATTCGAACCTTGGTCTAGCGGGAGTGCAATACACACACTCAACCCCTGGGCCAAACTTCATGTTTGATCATATCTTTTTCTTTTTTTCTTTTTATTTAAACTACTTGTAAAGTTCTATTTTAATTTTTTTTAGACCTTAGTATTATAACAAAATATAATAATCATATTAAGTTTACTATTAAAACAAATTATTTAACATAATAAGTTATTTGTATATTTATATAATTTTAAAAGTCTATATGCTATTAATTATGTCATTGATTTTATTAAATAATGTTATATATACAGATCAATTAGAAAAAAAGACCCATACATTATATTTTCTATACAAATATCACATAAACACACACACACACACACACACACACACACACGCACACACACACACACACATGTATACATACATACATACATACATACATACATACATACATACATACATACATACATACATACATACATACATACATACATACATACATACATACATACATACATACATACATACATACATACATACATACATACATACATACATACATACATACATACATACATACATACATACATACATACATACATACATACATACATACGTACATACATACATTGATGCGTATGGATTTAGATATAAAAATAAACACATTTCCAATCAAGTTTAAATTAAAACGTTAACCCCAAATTACACATATGAGCAAGCGTACTCACTATTAACATAGCATAGGGTTCAAACAAGTATCGATCCTCAAGGAACAAGTATGCATTAATCATTTTTCTTTCATTATTTAACCGACTAAAAAAAGTGAAAAAGAAATAAAAAGGAAAATAAAATAAAATAACAATATATACATGTCAAGGATGGAGAATTATGTAACTCAAACCATTGTTTTGACAAACATGATCTCAAAGTACCTAATCATTATCATAACTAATTATTCTCTTGGCATCATGAAGGATTAAAGTAGATTCACTTCTATGGCCAATCTATGAAATCACTATCTTCTAGATAAATTAGCATCACTTGGTCTGTCTCAACTAATTTACCCAAAAGACGGATTAAACATAATCCTTGATTAAATTTCCTTGGTCTGGCAAATTTAAAGCATGAAATTAATCAATGAATCCTTAGTCTGGCAGACATCAATTAACCTTTAATTATTCAATCCTTAGCAATTAACCCCCTTGGTCTAGCAAGTTAACAGCCAATAAATATGAAATTAATCAATTTCACCCACCATCAACCTCTTTGGTCTAGCAAGTTAATGAAAAGAAACAACTAATTAATCTTGTAATAAGTCCAAGTAATTAAATACCAAGAAGAACAATCAATTAATCAAAAGATCAAATAACTCTAAATACCATGAATATCCAAAACAATGTCAAATTACAATAAAACAATTAATATATCATTATTCAAGAAAAAGAAAAGAAAGTAAAAGAAAGCACTCATAGATAAGCCTCCTTCTTCTTCATTTGAAAACCTTCTTGCACAACCCTCTTGAATTGAAGAATTCCTCTTTTGGTTAGAGTGATTTTCTATGATAATCTATGAATTCTCCTCTTTTCCCTTGTGTTTTCCATCTATTTATAGGATTAAGAAGTACCTAAACTCGTTGGTCCAAGTTTCTTGGCCGAGTAGAAGTAGGAAGATACTAAAATTCCATAGATTACCAAAAACTGCGTACAAAAATCAAGATCCTATCTTTTCCTCAGGGCACAGCCATCACCGCCTTGACTGCTGGAGCCGACGCCGATTGTGTTCTGTTTCTTCCATTGTTCGTCGATTTTTCTCGATTTCAGCACAATGTAGTCTAGAGTGTAGCCAGCATTGCCTTAGCTACTGGAGGCGGCGCCGGTTCGGTTCTGTTCCAGTCTCGTTTCAACAATTTTTAGTCACTTCAAAGTTCTTGTCATCAGCATATGGCCAGCGCCAGTTCCTCTGTCCTGGCCGGTGCCGCCTCTATTATGTTTTGCGATATTAAGAAATAACAAATATGAAATTAATAAAATTAAATCAACTCTTAACGTCATTTTCCAAGTCAATTAGAAGCAAACTAACTTCATCAATTTTTCTTTGATCATAAGTAATCAAACACCAAGAATGATAGAAAATTGATCAAATAGCTAAATTAATACACAAATCATGAATACTAAAATATTGTCAAATTACAATGAAAACATTAAGTAAATCATTATACTGAAAAAAGAAAACAAAGGTAAAAGAAAGAACTCATAGACTTGCCTCATTCTTCTCCCTTGAAGACTCCTTTGAACAATGCTCATTGATTTGATGAATTCCTTCTTCAAAGAGTGATTTGTTGATTTGATCCTTGGATTCATATTTTTGTCTTATGTTTTTCTTGTTTTAAAAGGCTTCCAAGATGCTAAAATTCATCTCCTAAGAGTTCTGGGCCGAGTAGAGATTGGAAAATACCAAAACTCTTGTGAAATTACCAAATTTGTGCAAAACTAAAAAGCTCGCCGAAATTAGACAGAGTGGAGTTGGCGCCGACTCTATGGGTCATGGCCGGTGCCAGCCTTACTCTGGTAGGCCCGGTCGTGCTCTATTTTTCCAACAAAAATTTTCCTTGGTTCCATAATGGGGCCGGCACCGGTTTGATAGGTTATGGCCGGTGCCGGCAGTGCTCTGATGGCAATGATTTTGTTTTTTGTTTTTTTTTTATCGTTTTCTACAATAAAATTTCAAAACACCTTTCTAAGGGTAAAATATCAAATATGAAGGAATATGCTTAGTTATTACAATAAATGTATCACAAAACACCATGAAATAACTAGGAAAATATAGATGAATTTTGCCCTTATCAATGATAAAAATGTAAAGGTAATCGGATATGTTGTTCAACATAATTTAGAATAATATCTATAAAAATATCCAAAACTTAAATATTAACGAAGATAGGCATGTCAAATTAAAGATTCAACCGTTAGATGTGCTAAAATTGCTAAAAAAAAATTACTACAACAAAATTTGAAAGTAATCGAATATTTTTTGTCCCATATTCTAGTATAATCTCTATAAAAATACTGAAAACCTAAAGTATTTGAAAAGATAGGCATGTCAAATTAACAATCCAACCGTTGGATTTATTAACATTACTAAGAAATAAATTATGGCCAAATCTATAAAAATGCTTAAAACCTAACACATTTACAAGGATAGGCATATCAAATTGACAATCCAGCTATTGGATTTGTTAAAATTACTAAAAATATATATTATGACCAAATTTTATGGTAATCAGATATATTTTGCAATATAATATAGCTTAATCTCTATAAAACTGCCTAAAACCTAACATATTTACAAGGATAGGCACATAAAATTAATGATCAACTATTAGATCTAATAAGATCATTAAAAAAAAAGTATTACAACCAAATTTAAAGATAATCAGATATATTTTGTCACATAATCTAGCACAATCTCTATTAAAATGCCCAAAACCTAATATATTTATAAAGATAGGCATATCAAATTAATGATCTAACTATTAGATTTGATAAAATCACTAAAAAATGTATTATGACCAAATCTAAAGATAATTAGATATGTTTTTCCATACAATCGAGTATAATCTCAATAAAAATGCCAACAACCTAATATATTTAGAAAGATAGACATATCAAATTAACAATTCAACCGTTACATTTGATAAAATTATTAAAAAGTATTGTGACCAATTTTAAAAGTAATCGAATATGATTTGCCATAAAATCTAGCATAATCTATATAAAATGCCCAAAATTTAACATATTTACATAGATAGGTATATCAATCGTACGATCTAATCATTATATTTAATAAAATCACTAAAAAAAGTATTATGATCAAATTATAAGGTAATTGAATATGTTTTGCCACAGAATTAAGCATAATCTCTATAAAAATATTGAAAACCTAACATATTTAGACAGATAAGCCTATCAAATTAACGATTCAACCGTTAGATTTGATAAAAATACTAAAAAAAGTATTATGACCAAATTTAAAGGTAATTGAATATTGCTTAATGTAATTTAGAATAATATCTATAAAAAATGCCCCAAAACTAAAGCATCAACGAAGATAGGCATGTCAAATTAAACACCCAACCATTAGATGTGCTAAAATTACTAAAAAAAATACTATAACCAAATTTGAAGATGATCAGATATTTATCGCCACATAATATAGCATAATCTCTATAGAAATGCCTAAAACCTAATACATTTACAAAGATAGACATATCAAATTAACAATCCAGTAATTAGATTTGATAAAATTGTAAAAAAAGTATTATGACTAAATAAAAAAGTAATTGGATATGTTTTATCTCTGAATCTAATATAATCGCTATAAAAATATACAAAACCTAAAATATTTACAAAGATAGGTATATCAAATTAATGATCCAACTTTCAAATTTGATAAAATCACTAAAAAAAGTATTATGACCAAATTTAAATATAATTGGATATGTTTTGCCCCGTAATCTCAGTATAATATCTATAAAAAATGCCCAAACCTAATGCATTAACAAAGATAAGCTTATCAAATTAATTATCCAATCATTAGATTTGTTAAAATTATTTAAAAACATATTATGACCAAATATGAAGGTAATCAGATATATTTTGCTACATAATCTTGCATAATCATTATCAAAATGCCCAAAACCTAATGTATTTACAAATATAGACATATCAAATTAACAATCCAAGCGTTAGATTTATTAAAATTTCTAAAAAAAGTATTATGATCAAAATTGAAGGTAATCAGACATGTTTAGCCATATAATCTAGATTAATTTCTATATAACAGTCTAAAATATAATGTGTGTGTGTGTGTGTGTGTGTGTATATGTATGTACACAAAGATTTAAAAATTTAGGGACTAATTTATAAATTTTTTGAGATTATATATTAAATATTCTAAAATTTAATGACCAATTTATAAATTTTTGGTGATCATTTTATAATATTACAAAATTAAAGTACCAATTTGTAAAATTTAAGGTCAAGTTTTAAATATTAAAAAATTTAGGGACCAATTCTTAAAATTTTTAGTGTTATATTGTGAATATTTTAAAATTTAGGGCTAATTTACAAATTTGTCATTTTGTAATTGTACAAAATTTAAAGGCTAATTTACAAAATTTTTGGAGTCATATTGTAAATATTTAAAAATTTAAAGAAAGGAAACTTTATTAGCGAGGAAAATTTAGTTAGAAAATGAATTTTCATCACTGATGCTGCATCATTAGCGAGGAAACTTAAATTTTTTTCCTTGCTAATACACTTATTTCCTAGCTAAAGCCATTGCTTTTAACTAAGAAATAAAAATTTTGTCACTGAAGGTCTTAATCAGTGGTGATAAAAAAAAAAATCCTTGCTAAAAGGTACTTTTAATGACAAAAATTTTTTTAAACTAAAGTTTTGTCGCCAATGTGTCATTTTCTTGTAGTGTTTAATTCTAGCTTCAATTTATTAGTACTTGATCTAGAATCTATTATTCAAATTGTTCATTATTTAAAACTATTTCAAACACATAATTGTTTTGACCAAGGAATTCTTGAGTAATAATTCCTCACAAGTGGCCATGAGATATACGCCTCTACTACTAAGGAGTAATGAATCCTTTATTGACCCTCTCAATTGCTCTCATTTACTTTACATCATACGCAATACCTATCCTATTGGTAGTTCTAATGAGACTTCAAAGATTAAAATCAAAGTACAATTCTTAGCAAATAAAGTACCTTGCAGATCTCAAATCTAAGTATATTTGTACATTTGCTATAATGAGATTCTATTACTGGCACTAAATAGTTATTTATGTGATTACCTCATAGTTAGGTCATCTAATATACCTGTTCATGTAACAAGTATCTACGTATTAACTTTGAATATCATAAGAACCACGGATGTGAGAACCACCACTTGATCCAATTAAGAAGTTTAACACTTGTTAGTCTTGGTGCATTAATGATGCCCTATCTCATTAATACTATGACTATAGATAGTCTAAGTACAAGTACTGTATAGTGTAATAAGAATATTATATTATGATCTTTATTATGATTTTCTTAATACTTTACATTATATAAGAGACTTTATCTATTAATTGTATACACATACGCATATGAAACAAATAAACTAAAACATAAAGAATGCCTTTATTAAATAAATGTACAAAATACATGGTACAAATGGATTTGTTGTAGGGCATAACTTGAGCAACTTTTCACTTGTACTAGACCTAATCATTTATTTATTAAATACCAAATGACTGAACATGACTATCATATTTCTTTTGGGGTAATACTTTAGTAAGTGGATCAGCTATGTTCTGATCAGTAGTAACTCTCTCTATCTTTACATCTTTCCTATTAATGATTTCACGAATTAAGTGATAGCACTTAAGTATATGTTTGGATCATTGATAAGACCATAGTTCATTTGCTTGTGCAATGGCTCCATTGTTATCACAATACAAGAGTACTGGATCAACAATACTAGGTACCACTCCTAGTTCTGTTATGAACTTTTTAATCTAGACCGCCTCTTTAGCTGCTTCAGAAGCTGCTATGTACTCAGCTTTAGTGATTGAGTCGCTAGTTGTGTCTTGTTTGGAATTTTTCCAACTAATTGCTCCACTGCAAAAAATAAATACATAGCTAGATTGGGATTTGTAATCATTCTTATCAGATTGGATACTGACATCAGTATACCCTTCAACTTGTCACCTTCTTCATATACCAAAAATATATCCTTAGTTCTTTTTAAGTACTTAAGGATATTCTTGACAGCCACTTAATGATCTTCTCCAGGGTTAGATTAGTATTTGTTTGTCAAGCTTGCAACAACGGATACATCATGCCTTGTATATATCATAGCATACATGATAGACCAAATTGCTGAAGCATATTATATTCTACTCATGTGATCCCTTTCATCTTATGTTTTAGGACACATAGACATTGAAAGACTTATCCCATAGGTCATGGGTAAGAATCCTAATATGTCAGATTGGGTATATAAAATCCTTCAATTTTAAGTCCATTCCCAATCAAGTTTTAATTAAAACGTTAATCCCAAGTTACGAATATGAGTAAGTGCACTCATTGTAAAGTATAGTATAGAGAATCAACGAGTATCTTCCTCAAGAAATAACTACCATTAATTATTTTTCCTTTTTTGTTTAACATAGCAAATAAAATGATTAAATAAAGACTAAGTGAAATAATTACACAATCAAGGAGAAAGTAACATGTAATTAAATAGAAATTCTAAAAATTATGACAATGATAAATCTAGCAATTATCACAATTAATTACCATTATAGCGTCATGAAGGATTAATGTAGAATCCACTATCTCTCGAGTTATAGTTTCACTATCTCTTTGTTAAATTAATGGATATCTCTATCTCACCAAAGCAACCAAAATATGATTGAATCACAATTCCTCAATAAATATCCCTATCTTTCGGTGATAAAAGCATGAAATTATTTAATTTCCCTATCTCTAGGAGATATCAACAAACCTTTGATTACTAAAATTCTTTACTTAACCTCTCTCTTGAGTTAGTTAAGAAATAAATCCAGAATTAATTAAATTAGAACCACCTTCTAATCTCTTTCTCAAGTTAATTAAAAGATAGAATCAATCTACTAATTCATCAATTCAAAGCTAAGTAACCAAATACCATAAATCAATAATTAAATTGATCAAATCACTACAATCAATACAAAGTCATAAATTCTAAAATATCATCTAAAAATAATTAAAACATTAATCACAACATTGTTTATGAAAAAGAAAATAAAGGATTAAGATAGAACTCATAGACAAGCTCTCTTCCTCTTCCTATGAAAACTCTTCTCAACACATTGCTCCTTTGATGAATTCCTCCTTGAAAGATTGATTCTTGATTTTGATCCTTGAATTCAACCATTTTGTTTTTGTTTTCCTTGTTTTTATAGCCCTCTAGGTTGCCAAAAATGTTCTGTAGAAGTTCTGATGTATGCATAAGTTGAATACTAAAAGAACCCTTAAGAAACTTCCAATTCTAATTAAATTCTTATTGCAAAACCACCTCCCGTTAGTAAAAGATCCTTAGAGCTGGCACCATTTACGTTCTATTCATTCTCATTCTCCTCTATTTTCTCCCCAGTTTTGCCATGTTTTTTCTAGAATTGAGCCACGATCGGTTCATACATCCAATTCGGCACCGAGTCTACTTCGGAACTAATTTTGCTCCAAAAATCCACAACTTCCGCACAAAATCCAAGATAAACCTCTCTACAATCAATTATCTCAGAAATATCAAAAATCAAGGGATTTAACTAGCTATTATACTCAAAACATCACAAAATCACCTCAAATATCTAGGAAAATATAAGTACAATTAGACCCTATCACATTCCTTCACACTTAAGGCTTTGCTTGTCCCCAAGCAAATACTTAAGATAAGGCAAAATAAAATAATTCTTTAAGTAACCTATTCAAAAGATATTCAACTCATTTATTCAATCATAGCTAGCATAGCAAAAAACATTATCATCCCCTTCACTAAGAAAAACATTACACCATATATTCAATTCAATCAATCCCCAAGATCAAACTCAAGTATTAGATCAAATATACATAAAACCATCAAAGTAAAGTGACACAAGTTGATACTTATCAACTCCTCCATCAAGTCAATAATGAAGCTACCATGATTTATGTGACATACCACCCTAAATGCCCCTGGAAATGGGGGAATATATGGACCATATAGCTTGAGCCTTTTTGCATATAGACATATTTGGCATAGCATGAACGAATTTGTTTGAATATGATTGTGGAAGAATTGTAGTGCTTCGGAATGTTTGCGAAATCGCTATATGAAATAATGATGGATATAATATTCTAGTATAAAACTATTAATTGGGGAAAGAAATATAAATATATAAATAAACATATATAAGAAAATGTAGCTAACTCTAAATTGTGTGTTTAATTATTGGATAATGGTTAATTAAAATAATTTAGGTAACTATTTACTAGTTGTTAAATAAGTACACATGTATATATATCTATAATATATTTGTGTATTTTCTATATATTTATTAATACTAATTGTATGTTTATTTTATTTATTTTCTTATCTATTAATTTTAGGAAATATTTAAAAATTAGACTAACAAGACTTTTCTCTTATTTTATTTTATTTGGAGAGAATTTGAATTTCCTTAATTTAAATATTTAATCTAGCAAGGAGAATATTTGGAGGAACCATTAGGATTCTAGAAGCCTAGTAGCTGCCACTTAGGAGTAGAAAAAGGGGGAAAACTCAATTCTTATATATTTGGGAAATTAACTTGAAGGGGATTTATTATTTCCAATCATTTAATGCTTAGGAAAAAATTGGAAAATAATTTTTTTCCTATTTCCTCTCCTTTGTGCTGCCACCTAGCTCTCCAAACTCTCTAGGATTTTGACTAATTAATTAAAGGAAGCTTTTATTAGATAAAAGCTAGAGAAAATAGGATTTTTCTTAATTCTTCTTTTTTTTTTCTTCTATTTCCTAAACCTATTATATTTCACCTAAAAAAGCCTATCTACATCAGATTTTTTTGCCCTAAAAATTCCTAGCCTCTCTCTCTCCTTTTGCCCACGTTTAATTAATTTGTTGCTTATGAAAAATTTCTGAACAAAATCACAACTTTGGAGCACCATTCTTGGATTGATTCTTTGACGATCTTGGTGGTAATAGAAGTTAGGAGACACTCACTCGTCCCTCTAAGGTTGTTCGAATTAGGCGTAACAAGATCTAATAACTAAAGTCGTTTCTTTTCCTTTATTTTCTTGGTGCCACCATTATAGAGGGAAAATTAGGAATTTTAAAATTGTGACGTGTATTTCTTGAATGAAAATTTATGATTATCATCTAAACATGCTTAGGTATTAAAAAAGAAACCACCTTTCAAAATATTTTTATTAAATAAAGCTCTTTTATCCAATACCCATGAAAGCTTGAATTTTTGTGATGATATGCTAGTTGGTTGTAGGATTTAAGGCAAATAAAATAGTGAAGTGATTTATTATCATAGGGCCTTTTGATATTGTAATCTAGACATAATTAGAGTATGTTTTATGTTAGAAATCATGCAAGAAAACTTTGGGACAATACCTAGCAAATTTTGAAAAAACTAAAAGGACAAAGTGCATTATTTCTGCTATATAGTTAGTTTGATGCTATTATTTTGGTATGATAAAGACCAAATTTGAAGGAGGTAAAAACAAAAATGTAGCTTTATGTATGTAGATGCTAACTGTAACATTTCAGATTTTTCTGACGAGGGAATTAAAAGTTACGAAATTTTCTTTCATACTGGTCTGTGTTGGGCACAGTACCCTTGTAGCAAAAAATAATTTTTTGAGTGCAAATTGTTGGGAATATGCCCTCTTAGACTAGTTTCTAATATAAAAAATCGAATGTTTTAATAAAAGAATTTATTTTCAAAAATCATTTGTGAATTTACTTTTTTGTGCACAATGTCGTTTGGAAAAGACCTATTGTGTTTAAGTAAGTGGTCCATGTGAATGGAGGTCTTTCACAGTAAGGTATGGATCATGGATTACTTAACACATAGACATTCGTTCTTAACCAATTGATGAGAATAGGAATCTCATCATGTATAGGTTATTATGTTATGAATTCCAAATAGGGAATGACTTACCTTTAGCCAGTGAGTAGTCCACTTACTTCATGACATAATCGTGTTTCGAATACGTAGAACAGAACTTGTAGTAGTGGTTTCTTAAAAGTACTGTATGGTAGAAACCTAGACTACTACCGCTACAGCGTGGACTAGTACTCTACGATTTGAGTATGAGTTGGTAGTCTGACGAAGTTGGAAGTATATACTTTGATATGCTATGGTTGAGGTTCTATCATAGGGCCAATATACTTGCATGTTGGGTATATGTGACTAGTTAGTTAAGACAGACTTGTACAAGATAGTTTCTATACTATATCGCCCATTGTTGTTGTCTGAATGATCTAAATGTCCAGGGCCCTGGGAAACATGACTTGGATGTTTACTTTAGAGTAGCTCCCATGGAAAGTGGAAACACTCCAGGAAGTTGTGGATCATTGGACTAGAGGCCTAAGGATGGTAGATGTCATTTAGAGAGGTGTTAACACACTTCTTCTTCTCTGAATGTACGGCGATGCATAGAGGTGTATTTTAGTCATTACACCTGTAGGTCGAAGACTTTGCTAACGCAACATTGTCCTTGGGGTTAATATTTCCTTATGGTGATATTAAAAAATATTAAAAATACAAAATACAGCTATTTATATAGCAGGGGTATTTTGGTTATTTTAGTAGCTAAGGCGATGTGTCTTTTTGGTCCTCAGAATAACCCGTAAGTCCTAATTAATTTTGGGTTGAGGAATTAGTCTCAGTTAAAGAGTAATGTATACTCAAGATGCTATTTGATAACATAGTGAGGTTTATTACGAGAAAGAGAAGTTGATGGGCCAATTTATAATTCTGAGAATTTTATGGGTTCTAATTGCAATTGGAGAATTGTTTGGAATTCTCAGATTTAGAATAAGAGACCTCCGTCTCTTGGTATGGAAAGAAAGAAAACCTAGTTTTCTTTTCCTAAGCCCTCTCTCTCTCGTGACCTTTGGTTCTCCTCTTGATATGGTTAACCAAAGAGCAAAGAAGGGAGAACTTTCTCTCTTGTGACCTTTGATTCTCTTGTTCTTTATATTAGCAAAGAATACAAGAGGTTGGAAGGTGGTTGATTTTCTGCTCAACCTTTGGTTCACCAAGAAAGTTGAGAGGATTCCTCCTCTTGAGATCATTCCTCTTCACCATTTGTTTCACTAAGAATTAGGCAGTGGAATATTCTGACAACCAAAAAGTTTTGTCATTCATCGTTCATGCAAATAAGGTAGAGTAGGAAGTTAGTAGGTTTTCAATCGGAAGCTTCATCAAGCGAGTAAGAAGGGGCTATCCTTGTTGTTCAATCTATTCTTTCAGAACTTAAAAGTTTTAAGGCACCCAGAGGTATGATTTAAATGCTTCCATGCTGCTGCTCTTCATGGTTTTTCTTTGCCTCTGTTTGTTCTCTGTTTCTGCAACATGTTCCTTTGTTTTCTGTCAAACCAACATAAATAAAGTTTGATTTTTATGCAAGGACACTTATGTTTTGTTCTATATGAGTTTAGGTATGTCTTTATAAAAATTGAGGTTAATCTGATGTGTTTGCATATGAGTTGGTGATATGATATTGGGAAGCACCAATTGTTGTGGATTGAACCCAAAACAAGAACCCTACCAAACTCACACACAAGAACACCAAAATGCAAATCAATTAACACTCTTGTGACAATGTGAACCTATCACACTTCAAAGACACCTTAACACCCCAATCTAACTAGATATTAGAACACTAAAGATAGAAATTTGAAGGCACTTAACTCAATCCGATCAAACATATTAGGTAACCTAACACATAGAATAGAGATGAAGTTTAGATCATCCCTTAAGATTTAGAGACAAGATCAAAGGTAGGACTAAATCCTTTGACTTAGTCTTAATGTTTAATGGAATCACCCATGAGGATCACCCTCAAGAACTCTCTCTCTAGAGAGAAAATCTAAATTCTCCTTCCCAAAGTACCAAAGGTATATTTACAAAGTTATAATAGCCTATTTATAGTTGCTTTGCCCTAAACTATTAACCAACTAAACCTAAATATTAAATGGCCTTAATAAAAGTTTTGAGACCCCATTACATACCTTAAAATAGGTTAAAATATAATAAAAGTGGTAGAAAAAAAAATTACAACTGAAAAGGCTAAAACAAGAAAATTTGCAAAAGGTTGGATCTGGCCAGAATATGGTTGGCACTGGGTAGGTCTCCTGGGGGTGGCGCCGGGTTCAATCTAGATGAACAATTCTCATGCACAAAAGTCGGAACAAACAAACGAGGCTTTTTTTCTAGTCCACAGCCAGCGCCAATTATGGCTACTGGGGTCGGTGCCGATACCGAGTTGATTTTGTTGGAACAGTACCAACGTCAAAATTTGAAGAATTTTTGTAGATCATATTTAGTGCTTGGTCGGTAGATCTAGGTCGACGCTGGGTTAGCTCTGGGCAGTCCCTCTTATTTTGTTACACTCCAATCCCTACTCATTTGACATGCATTCTTTCTATTCCTTTTTCATGTATTCCCTTGATCTTCCAAATAGTTTTGAAGCCAAGATTGTTTCCATTTGAAGCTCTCTTGGCTTGCATTCTTTCATTTGCCCATCTGCCATTTAATTCTTATTCATTTGTTTGCGTGACCTTCCACAAGGATTGTTGCCTTCTTTGTACTCCTTTTGGCCTTCCTTTTATTATCCATTCCATGTTGGGTGGCCCTTGTGGTGGTACGAGTCCGGTCCTGTGACTGCAAGTGTATATAAGAGGGGTATGTGCCCCCACTGACAACTATAGCTTTTGGTGGAGCTGGTCATACCTTGCTCATATTAATTGTGCACTTAAAGAAAGTGAGATAAATGCTGGAATTTGGGGTCATCCTGAGAATTTTTAAGGAAACTCTCTATTATTAATTTGTATACGTCTATATGTATAAGAATTATAATTATTGACACTTATAGATTTAGTAAAGGTTTAAACAAGGATTTATTTGATGTTTTGTTTTTGGTATGCAAATGAGAAATTAATTATATAAGGAATATAATTTCCTAAAATATTAGGAGTAGGTTGTGACTTATTTATTTTATGACTTTTAGACTTGAAAAAGGTTGTCAAGCGCAAGGATCTGCTCATTAGGATTAAGAAATTATAATATACCAAGGTAAGTTCTTGTATTAAAACTATTTGTGAAATGTAGCAATTGTAATATTTCCAAATGATAGGATGTGTCATTGGAAACATGAGTTTTGTTTTAAAATGTCCAGCATGGCTAGTTTTCTTACTCTATTGCAACTTACACACTAATTTCTTTAAAAAAAGGATTTCAAAACAATTCACTTAACTTTTGCAGTAAAAGATTTAATCAAGGTTTACCAAGTCCTACTAGATAGTTTCATTTTTCTTACTACTTGATGCTAATGAGTTTTCTTGATGCAAAAATATTGAGTACTCAATAAGGGTAGGCAACTAGCACTAGCCTAAGAAGGTGCAACGTAGCTTATTGACAGGTGGCCACCTCTGGGAGGTAACTCGTATTTTATTAGGTAATAGTGGTATGGAGGTAGGCCAGTCCAAGCTAGCAACTAGTTCTAAGTGGGACTTTTTTTCTCCAGAATGAATAACCAGTAAGTTAGAGGGGTTTGAAAGAAGGAGTATCCCTACCCAGTGGGCTAATCACTTCATGTACTGTGATGCAAGGTTTCACAGTACAGGATCATGATGCAGGCTTTCATGACACAGGACTATAATGCAAGATTTCATAGTCCATTTTATTGTTGAGTGGTTGATCTCCTTGAAATAAAATTGTTTATTGATAATACAAATTGAAAACACCACTCTTGTTTTTGAAACTGTTGATTATGATTGTAATTGCACTTTTTGGGATTTCAAAAGGCATATCACGAAATTATTTCAAATTAATACTCTCACATACACAGGACTTGCTCGGAAATTTATTTCTCACATTTTTGTGCATGTTTTTAGGTCGTGAGCACTATTGACAAAGTTGGGGCTAGAGTTTAAGATCTTGTACTTTATATTTTAGTTTCTTTTCTTGGAGACAATATTCTATCATTTTCAATTTGAGAATGTATATAGGTTTTACTTGAGTTGGAATATATTTAAGTTTTATTTAAGGTATTTTTTTGGTTAAGTTATTTATTTACCTTGTTATATGGACACCTTATCCTTTGGTGATATGAATTCTTCGTAGCTTTTCTTGGTGTTATGGGTGTTTTAGTTGGCTAACTGTTCAATTCAAACAATGGGACCCAAAATAGAGATTTTTCTTGTGACAAAAGGAGAAAGAAACCTAACAACTTACACTCTTTCAAACCCTTGAAGAACAAAGCCTCAAAGACCCTTAAGATGAGTAGATAGTTCTACTATAATCTCACCCCAATATCCTTGAAGCAATAAGGCAAACAAGAACAAATAGAATAGAGAAAATAGGCACCGAAATATTGGATTTCAAACAAACCTTAGAAGAACAAAGCAACTAAGACCCATTCAAAGAAACAACAATGAATTATCCAAAAGATTTATAGACTCTTACAAAAGGAAGACTAACCCTTTTAGCTTGGTCTTGAACAAGATGAACGAGGAGGTAAGGGCCTCTCAAGATTCTCTTCTCAAATTTGAATTAAAGTGAAGTGTGTTGTTTTGTCAAGTCACTTAAGGTGCTATTTATACTATCCTAACTCTAGCTAAGTAATCCTTGAAGTTCTATTATAGTTTAGGGTCATACTAAGTCTTTACAAGCAATTAAAAGTGAAGAAAATCGGTGAAAAATATTAAGACGCGGAACAGTCGACGGCTGCCCAGGGGGAAGTAGGCGCTGGTTTGGACATCACAATTGGTGCCGATTTGGTTTTGTCTTCGGGCCGATTCATGTTGTGCTTGAGATTTTGTTGGACAAAATGGAGCCGGTGCCGGTTTGGCTGCATAGAGCCGGTGCCGACTGTCCTTTGGGAAGCCTCCCTTGGTCAAGTTTTGTCTCAGTTTGCTACCGGTTTGAGTTCTTGTTGATGATGTTGAGGTCCTTTGTAGATGGTCATCAACACGAACTCTTGGTTAGCTTCCTCAACTCTCCAATCCTCTTTCATCCTCAAGCATGGTTTGATGACCAATTGAAAACTATTTTGAAGCTTCTTGGTCCTAACTCTTGTTATCGATCCTTGTCCTCCATAATGAAGTGGCGTCTCATCATCTTCCTCTCCTTGAAAAGGATTCATCTTCGAATCATCGCCATCATCTATATCAAAGGGAGAGAGGTCACTAGCATTAAAGGTGGCACTAACATGATACTCACTGGGTAGATCTATCTTGTAAACATTATCTCCAACTTTGGCAAGAACTTGAAATGGTCCATCCCTCCTTAGGTCTAGTTTGCTCCGTCGTTGTATGGGGAATCTTTCCTTACGAAGGTGCATCCATACCCAATCGCCCCGGCTCAAATGTCACCTTTTTCCTTCATTGATTGCGCTTATGAGCGATCTCTTCGTTGTGTTTTACAATTATTCCTTTCATCTTTTCATGGAGTGCTATCACCATTTACGCCTTCTTAGCTCCATCGAGGTTCAACCATTCACCTATAGGCAAATGGATCAAATATAAAGGAGTTAGAGGATTAAATCCATATATAATTTCAAAAGGAGAATAAGAATTGGTAGAGTGAATAGCCCTATTGTAAGCAAACTCAATGTGAGGCAAGCACTCCTCCTAATTTTTCAAGTGCTTCTTGATTATGGTCCGCAAGAGCTGGGTGAGCATTCGGTTGATCACCTCAATTTGTCCGTCCGTTTGGGGATGACAAGCTGTGGAAAATAAAATATTAGTACCAAGTTTGTTCCATAATACTCTCTAAAAGTGGCTAAAGAATTTAGTATCCTTATCCAAGATAATAGTCCTTGGAATCCCATGCATTCTCACCACTTTTTTAAAGAATAAATCTGCAATATAGGAAGCATCATTAGTCTTGGACTACAAAATGAGCTATTTTAGAGAAGCGATCAACAATAAAAAATATGGAATCCTTACCCCCCTTAGACCTAGGCAATCCTATGATGAAATCCATTGAAATATCAACCCAAGGTACATTAGGTGTGGGCAAAGACTATAAAGACCATGTGGAAGAGATCTAGACTTAGTTCTCCTATAGGTAATGTATTGAGAACAATATCTCTCCACATCCTTTCTCATTTTTGGCAAAAAGAAATGTTCTTTAAGGATGCCTAAGGTTTTTGCAACACCAAAATGCCCCATTAATCCCCCACTATGGGCTTCCCTAACTAGCAACATCCTAATAGAACCTTTGGCATACAAAGCCTTGCCTCCCTAAATAAGAAACCATCATGCCTATAATATTTAGCAAATGCACCTTCTCACAAGAATGGAAAATATCCCCAAACTCCTCATCATCAACAGATAAATCTTTCACAAATTTAAAATCAAGAAGTTTAGTATTCAATAAGTTTAGTAGTGCATACCTTTGAGATAGTGCATCCGCTACCACATTTTCCTTACCTTTTTTGTATTGAATGACATATGGAAATGTCTCAATAAACTCTATCCACCTTGCATGCCTCTTGTTCAAATTTTGTTAGCTCTTGAGGTGTTTAAGGTCTCATGATCGATATGAATGACAAACTCTCTTGGAAAAAGGTAGTGTTGCCAATATTATAAGGTCCTCACCAAGGCAAAAAGCTCTTTGTCATAGGTAGAATAATTGAGGGCAGCCTCGGACAATTTCTCACTAAAGTATATAATGGGTTTTCTATCTTGGGTTAAGACCACATCTATTCCCACCGCACTTGTATCACACTTTATCGCAAAAGCCTTCTCAAAATTGGGAAGAATAAGAATTGGAGCTTGGCTCAATTTGCCTTTGAGGGTTTGAAAGGCTTGTTGTTGGGCTTCCTCCCACCTAAATCCCACATTTTTCTTTACCACTTCGGTTAGAGAGGTTGCTATAGTGCTAAAATTTTGGATGAACCTCCTATAGAAACTAGCTAGCCCATGGAAACTACGTACTTGGGTAATGGTGGTAGAGGTTGGCCAATCTTAGATGGCTTTCACTTTTCCCTCATCAACCTCAATCCCTTTGGCACTCACAACATACTCAAGGAATGTAATCATCTCCAAACAAAAAAAGCATTTCTCAAGATTAGCATACAATCTCTCCATTCGGAGGGCAACAAGTACACATTGAACATGATTCAAGTGATCCACATATGATTTGCTATAGATTAATATATCACCAAAGTACACAATAACAAACTTCCCAATGAATTCCCTTAAAACATGGTGCATTAATCACGTAAAAGTACTAGGAGTATTAGACAATCCAAAGGGTATGACAAGCCATTCATACAACCATTGTTTAGTCTTAAAAGCTATTTTTTATTCATCCCCTTCTCTTATTCTAATTTGGTGATAACCAGATTTCAAATCAATTTTTGAGAAAATGTATACACCAAATAGCTCATCAAGCAAGTCATCTAGCCTAGGAATGGGATAGCGGTATTTTACCGTCACATATGCCATATTCCATCTTTTTTGGGCACCAAGAGAACTGGAACCGCATATGGGCTTAGGCTTTCTCTCACATGTCCCTTCTCAAGTAATGCCCCCACTTGCTCTTGCCACTCCTTGGATTCCTCCGGGTTGCTTCTATATGCTGGTCAGTTGGGGATGACGGCTCTGGGCATAAAGTTGATTTGATGCTCAATTCCTCTCAAGGTTGGTAGTCCTCCGAGCACCTTATTTAGGAAAACGTCTTAAAATTCTTGAAGAATAGCTGCAATTTCATGAGGTAAAGACAATGTGAAATCATTAGTAGAAACATAAGAACCTTTGCATAAAAGAAGAATAGCCAGTTCCTTAGCTTCTATAGCCTCTATAACCTTACTTTCTTTTGCAAAGAAATTCACTCTTCTTTTACCTCTCCTCTCTTGTCCTTACTCGCTTTTATCCTTGATTATCAAAGGCACTTGTTTGTTCAACCTCTCTCTCAACTCTTTTTTTTTTCTCTCTTGTTCTTTCCTCTCAATTTCTTGCTTTTGCTTTACTTCTTGTGCTCCCTTTTTCTTTTCTTTCTCCTTCATGATTTTTTTATCTTTGTTCACCTTACTAGGGGCCATGGGGGTGAGGGTAAACTTAGTTCCCTCCTTGAGTAGGGAATAAGTGTTCTTGCTCCCATCATGTTTTACATGCCTATCATATTACCAAAGCCTCCCTAGTAGTAAGTGACCCGCTTGTATAGGTACCACATAACATAGCACTTTATCCATATACTTCCCCATCTCAAAAGATACCAAAACTTATTTGTTCACCCTCAATTCCCCACTATCATTCAGTCATTGCAATTTGTAGGGCTTGGGGTGTTTTATCCACTTCTTGTCCAATTCTTCAACTAAGTTTGCATTAATCACGTTAGTGCAACTCCCACTATCCACAATGACACTACAAGGGGTCTTGTTGATTAGACACCTAATGTAGAAAATGTTCTCTCTTTGTTGGTGATCTTGATCCTCAATGGCTTGTGAATTCAATGACCTTCTTGTGGCTTCTACCAGTGAGTATTCTTGACCAACACTTCCCCTTCATCACTCTCCTCTTCCCTTCTTCCTTCTTGGTCTCCTTGGTACCTTTTGCTTTCTTCTTCCTCATCGGTGGAGACCTCACCATAGGGGTTAGTATACATCGTTCTCTTACTTAGACACTCATGGGAAGTATGTCCATATCCAAGGCACTTAAAACACTTGATATCCCTATTTCTTTGTGTCCTCTCTATGGCTTTTTCCTTATCCTTGTTCCATCCTTCCCTAGGTTTCCAATCCTCCCTAGTTTTCCAATCATCTCTAGGCTTGTAGAAGTCTTTTTGGAATGGCTTAGGGGTTTCATCCTTCTCAATTGGCAACTTGCTAAAAATATTGGGGTTTGGAAGTGGTGGTTTAGTAATTGCCCTCCTTTTTAATTGTGTCTCAATTTTCATAGCGGCATGTACCATATCCTCCAATCGATCATAGGGGTGCAATTCCACCAAATTGGCAATCTTCCTATTTAATCCTCCCAAAAACCTTGCTCTTGTTGCTCTAGGATTTTCATGGATTTGAGCTCTCATTAACATAACTTCCATCTCCTTATGGTAATCTTCCACACTCTTGTTCCATTGCTTGAGTGATTGGAGCCTTTGGTAAAGATCGTTGTAATAATGGTGTGGTATGAACCTTGCCCTCATCATGTCTTTCAACAAATTCCAACTAGCCACGGTTTCCACTCCTATTTGTCTCCTTTGAGCATTAACTTGCTCCTACCATACCAAGGTATACTCCGAAAATCCGAAAATAGCCAACCTCTATTTTGACCTCTCACTATAGTTATGGCTTTCTAGAAATATCTCTATTTTGCTTTCCCACTCAAAATAAGCTTTGGGGTCACTCTTACCATAGAATGTGGACACTTTCAATTTAATATGGCTCAACTCCCTTTTCACATCATTTCCTTCTCTCTTTCTTTCTCTATTACCCCATCCACTATGATGTTCCCCGAAGGCCTCAACTTGTTCCTCCTCCTACTGTGAAACCCCAGTCAAGACCAACCTTAGAGTAAGGGGGGTTGGGATGCATATCATGCCTTGTTTCATGATTAAATATGTTTTCATATGATTTCTATGTGCTTTGAATTTGATTTTTATTATCTTGAAGTCTTGTTGGTGAGTGATGTGTGAGAAGGGCAAAATGGTAATTTTTGCCCGAGGTGAAAATAAGGAGATAGCTTTTGGATTGAATAGGAAATAATTTTCCTAGTAGAAATAGCAACAAGAGTTGTTGTGATTTAGTGGTTAGAGCATTGAAATTAATTCTTGAGGTCTATTATTATGGCCTTGGAATTTAAATAAAATTCCATCTTTTGGAAACCTCTTGGCCAAAACATAGGAGAGCTAAAAAGAATGTTTTTTTCTTCCAAGATTAAATCACCAAACTATTCACCTAAAGAACTTCATTTTTTGTTATACTTGTTATGGTGAAATGCTGGAAAATATTATTGCTCATCTCCCTAGCTAAATTTTTGAAACTTGGGAGCCTTAGTACCATTTCTTCCTTTGCAAAATAAGCAATCATTGTTTGGGAGCAAAAGCTGGAATTCTTGATGAATTTTGAAACACCCTTAGCTCTTTCAAAATCGGAAAATTTCCAGCAAGCAAGAAAGTCATTTAGCTAAGAAACTCTTGAGCATTCAACACCATGGACTAGTTCTTCAATTGTTCCTCTTCTTCAACAAGGAGATGGCTAGAAAATCACCATTAAAAGACCTTGAAATACTCCTACTTTGAAGCTGCAAAATCTATTCAAAATACTTTGAATTTTTGCTAACAATTTTCCAACATTTTATCATTTCTTCTAACTAACTTACCAGAATTTTTCCAGCCTTGCTAAACAAATGAAAATCAGTTTTTTCTCGCTACTTCACTATCATTTTCGGCTACACTAAGAACCAAAGCTAAACATCTTTTCTAGCTTCACCAACTATAGCCACCAAAACCCTATTAAAGCACCTCAAACCTCTCCTAACTTTATTTTATTTAAAACATTCTTAGTTCAAAAATCAATTTCCATGCATTGCTCCATCAAATACTCACCAATCAAGCAACCCACTCTATCAACTAAACAAGAATTTCTACACACTTGCATTAAGAATTTTGGCCAGCTCTAAAGGCTAAAGCATTCTCCATTTTCTTCTATAACATAGGCAAACCAAGTAAGCCTCCATTGAAGAGCTAGAAACCTTAAAGGATAAAACACCATTAGCAAATCTTCTACCTAAAAAATCTCAACCAATTCCTCAACCATTTCTCAAATTCAAAACTTGAATAAGTTCCTAGAATATCTCTCGCGTAGCAAAAACCAAAACACTACCTCTAGCAAGACCATTCGGCCATCATCAAGCCAAGAACACTCCCTCTTCTTCTAATTTTCTCTCTAGTTCTCTCAAGAACACACACTACTTTTCTTTAACCCTTTAGCCATTTCTAATCACACCAGAATCTCAAATCAACTAGAGAGCAAGAAATATTCTCTTTTAAAATACTTTATAACACCAAAATAACCAATGTTCTTCCTTCGCTCTATTCAAACAAGCATTTTTCTTTCAAAGTCAAGAAGAACACTGAAAAACCTTAGAGAGGAGGGTGAATAAGGTTTTTGGCAAACTTAAATTTTTCGAATTGTCTAATATGCAGAACAATGATGATCATCAAGATCTTGAACCAACTTTATGATAACAAAGAAAGCTATCCAAGAACTCTTTAATAAATATATGTTCAGATTCAGACCAGAAATGGAAATACAATTTAATAATAAAAGAGATGAGACACGATATGTATAGTGGTTCGATCTTCCAAGATCTACATCCACTACCTTAAGCTCACACTTAAGGATTTTCAACCAGATTTCATTTACCCCATTTAATGAAATCAAACAATACCACATACAAGAGAGGATCACCACACTAGGTTTTCCAAAACCTCTCAAACACACAATCACAACAAGGTTCACCCCAACTAGGTTTTACACCACAACCTTGCAATATAATAGAGATTGAATATCAATAGAATAGTAAAGAGCTCACTTATTTGAGCAGATGTTCTCTAGGATACAAAGCATAAGTACTTTTACTTTGACATGATATGAATTCACTTTGAAGCTTTTTGATAAAAGGAGATTTTTGAAAACGTTGAGCAGTAGTTTTTCTTAGAAGAATGTTTCAAAAATCTTATATCTAATCTTGCTTGGAGGCTATTTATAGAGCCAAAAAATGAAGTGCCAACTGCTATAATTTTCTGTTAAACTTATTCGTATTTTGAACTCAGGTTTTGGACGATAATGCATCCAAAAGGTATGTCCAAAATGACACTTATTCAGGCAGAAACATTTCAACACAGTTTACAGGATTTTGGATGAATCTTTTGGATTCAAACTATTCAATCCAAAATTCTGAGATTTTCAAATATTTTGAAATCTTCTCTTTTGGTACTTCAAGGTAAAGTCAAATGAATCAAAAGGTAAAGAGACATAGGAAATAATAAAAATATCTTAATATCATTTCCTAGTCTAAAGTTCTTCTTATAAGGACTTCTTGATATGCAACTCCATATACTTTGATCTTCTTTTTGATCTTCCATGCTTGAATTCAATCACGAAAGAGTTGCCAAACAATCACATCAGAATGCCTTAGAAGAATAGAGGTCAAACATGTCCTATCACAATAGATTACACAAGTTAGTTCATATCAATGTTTGTCATAAGTTAAAACATAGAAGAAAGCCCTTAGGGCTAACAATCTCCTCATTTTTGAGTGATGACAAACATAAAAAAATTGCTATGTATTGAGTGAACATGTTGATCGAGATAGATGTAAATAAACTTTTATTAAAAATGTAATCTCTCATTATAGGTCTCAAAGAGAGCTTATGAGGTACATGATTTCAAAGCATTAGCTTGTAAGCATTACTTAATGAGCTTAAAGCCTTTCATATATCCATATGAATATTTAAAATAATTTGATACAAAAGAGATATGAGACAAGTCATACAATAAGATGCTCCCCCTAAATATTTACTTATATGATTTTTTTAACACAAGAGGGAAAAGCAAAAATTAAGATTTGTACGTCCAAAACGTATGTCCATAACAATTTTGCAAGAGTGTATAAAACAAGTCTTTTTTAGAAATACATTTTGGATACAGGCTCCCAAATTAATATGACTTCTTAGAAAACCATTTGTGTGAAACCCCAGTCAGAACCAACCTTAGAGTAAGGGGGTTGGGAAACATATCATATTTTATTGCATGTTTAAATATATTTTTATATGATTTTATATGCTTTGGATTTGTGTTTGATAGTCTCGAGGGCTTAATTGTGTTTATTAAGTAAGAAGGGCAAAATGATAATTTTTGCTTGAGGTGAGAATAGGGGGATAGCTTGAGGATTAAATAGGAAAAATATTTTAGAGAGAAAATAAGAGCAAGAGTTGTTGTGGTTGAGTGGTTAGAGCTTTGGAATTAATTTTTGAGGTCTTGGGTTTAAATTCTATCATTGGAGTTTTAGCATGATTAAATTTTATTTTTGTTAGGGAATGTTAGATTTTCATCCTTGAGTACTCTAGAGAAGGGTAAAGGTGATGTCCTAGGGGAAACATGATAGGAGTACCCTAATCTTACTCTTGTACCCTACAAAAATTTCTAAGGGAATTCATACCCTTATTGATCCTTAATTTTCCTTACTTCTCAATTTCTTAAGTTATTCAATTTATTCAAGCCAATTTCATTCCAAAAATTTCAGTAAAGTGTTGTGGCTTTGAATGTTCAAAATGTCTAAGTGAAAGACAACTTATGGACTGAAAATGTGGAAGAGATGGGGAAGGTTCCAAGAGAATTAATCCCCCTAGTGAACCTTCAAAACTTCACTCTAGCTATGTTTATTTTCCTTCATGTAGTGATTTGATATTTTTCCAGCTTCTTGTGCCTTCAAGGTGTCAAAATTTTCAACCATCATTCCCTCCCAAATGCTGCCAGAAAATGGCCCTCTTGACCAGCTTAAAATCTAAAATTTTCTAGCCAAATTCGGCTGCACAAATGCTGTGCAAAACCAGAAAATTTCTAGGCAAAATCGCAGCATATATGAGCTTAAACCAAGCTATTTTCTTCTAGTTTTCTCCCAACTCCTTAGCCACGTGTTTCCTCCATGAAGAAGGCTGAAAAATAGCCTTGAAAGACCTCTAAATGTCCCTTCAAACCCTCTGCAAACTGTCTAGAAAAATGGCAGCAAAAGTTGCCTAGAAAATTCCAGCACTTGCAAAATCCTGTGCAGAATTTATCCAGCCTTGCTTCATCTTCAGCCATGTCTGAAAACTTCCTCATCTTTCTGTCCAAACTTATCTGGAACAACCTTGAACTGAACTCCATTGTCTTCCCCAGCCTACTGCTCGAAAAACCAGTCATGGCTGCCCCTAAAATATCTCCAACAAATTACTCCAATCATGCCTTGATTGGAGACCAAAATTCCAGCAATCCTAATTTAGTAAACTTCCATAAAATGTCCCTTAAAAAACTAGACCTTTCCTTCACCATTATACTCCCTCTTTTTGGCCACTATTAACCTTCTTCAACCAACTTTCATCTAGCAAAATCACTGAACATCAGTCGGCCATAGCAGTTTCCAAAATGCTCTCCATTGATCAAAGATATTCTTGCTCTATTTTGTTTCCAAATTTGATTCCCAAAAATATTCTTTTAGGATTTCAACAACCAGCCTTTCCTTTTCCTTTCAAACCAGAAAAATCATCCACCTAAACTACACAAACAATTCGGCCACTACAAACATACAGAATTTCGGTAGCTTTAAATCCAAAATCCCTCCATTCTTTTCAACCTTCAAGCACATAAAGAACACCAAGAACATCTACTCACTTCTCTCGCTTAATACCTCTCCAAACCATTTCAATCTCCTTCAAAAAAATTCCACATTTCATCTACTCACTGCCGTGAGTCCATCCATACCATTTTTAACATCAAACTCCAAAATCCAACTCTCTCATTTAGATCAAGGTAAGTTTGTGCAATCAACTTCATCTTCTCTAATCTCCAATCTCTAATGAATATATATGTGTATAAGCATGCTGATGGACGCTCTTCTTATCTCTCTCTCTCTCTCTCTCTCTCTCTCTCTCTCTCTCTCTCTCTCTCTCTCGCTCGCCAAATACCCTCTCCCTCTTGGCCGAATGAATTCTTCACCAATGGCCATGCTTTCTTCATCTCGTTTGGACGGATCTAGTCATCTAGGATTTGAGATCCATTCGGAATTCAACCCTCCTTTTTAATTCTAGATTCATGTCTCTAGGATGATATTGGTAGGAGATAGATTATGAATAGGATTTGAGCATGTATTGTTGTGATGAGTTGAGATTGAAGCATGAATAAATGTGTGTATATGATGGAGATGGGATTTATGCATGAGTTGGTTATCTTGGTTGATTGTATGGTGTTTTTAGGGTTTAATGCATGTCTCCATGTCATAAGTAGTATTTGTGACCAAGTATGTTAGAGATTATGTCGCCTATGGTGAATAGGATTTATATTCATGTATGATTGTTAAAGCTATGATTATGTTTATGCTAGTAGAGGTTGGATCATGCCTTGGTAAATTTAGATCTATGCTTTTATTCATGATTTGGATGAGTTGATGAATTGAAGTGGAGTATATGTTCATGATTGTGGTTAGCAATAGAAATATGATCATGATCTAGTTGTCTCTAAGCTAATTTTATTTCATCAATAAAATATTTAATATTATAATTTTTGCTTGTAAGGTAGATTTGGATTATTATATATATAATAAGGATATTTTAGTCAAATAAATGATAGCTTTTATTCAAGAAATAAAATATAGAGATATTATATATAATAATAATATCAAATAAAGCCCTTTATACAAATAATCATAATAAGTAAAATATTAATTTTGTAAGTCTTATATTCATAAATATCATTAAAATTTATTATCTTTTAATCAAAACCTATTAAAATTTATTTAGTATCTTTCAATCAAGACCCATTAAAATTTATTTTCAACTAATTTTAGTTATCAATTGTTTTCAAACAATTAATTATTAATAAATCATTATTTTACCTAATACCACCTAGGACTCTTCATCAAATAAACTTTAATTTATTCTTAGCAAGATTTAAACCTTCAACTTGTTAGTACCTTTTTCCCAAAACAATAATTATTTTAAATATCAAATTAGACTTAGCTTATAAACCTTTTATTATTATTATTATTATTATTATTATTATTATTTGGCCTTAAAGCTTGGGACATTAGGATCATGGTAGTAGTGAGTTGAGCTAGCTTTATTTGTGAAAGTGGATTTTAGCTTGAGATCAATTATGGCTTGTATTTATCCCAGACGGGGTCAAGTCAGCTGTTAAAGACCTTTATTTTATCTCAAGCTAAGGATCAGGTAAGTTCCTGCATAAAACTTGATTGATGTAAAATGTTTATTATGGCAAGCCAAATGTAGAGTGTATGGACACTCATTTCTGTAAAGGTAATTAAGGATTGACTCCTTTCTTATTTCAGTCAAACAAATTATTTGAAAATCAATAAGCAGATTTACTCAAACTCAAAACTCTTTCCAAAACTGATTTTGACAAAGACTTTGGAAATCCTTAATTTCCATTTTCATGTGGAACTATGTTTTGTTCATTTTTCCATGTGGGATACGTTATATTGAGTACTCATGAAGGGTGGACTGCTAGGACTAGTCTTTGAAGGGTTAGGGTGAGTCTCTCAGTAGGTGGCCACCTCTGAGGGGTAAGTCCTCCCCGAATAGGATGTTAGTCTGGTAGGTCGTGCCGGTCCAAGCTAGCAGTTTTTTTTTCCCAGTCAAGTGACTGTGTGTTGCGGGAATGGACAACCGGTTGTTATTTGGGTATAGAGAAGGAGGAGTATCTTGCCCAGTAGGCCGATCACCTACCTTTTGTCAGTCTGCACAAAGTGTCGGCATTCTGACCAGTTATGGGGCACAACGTGTGGTAACCCATGATCATTACTTTTGAGTGGTTGATTTTATTGATTATGTATGGTTGGAAAAACCAAAACACCACTCTTGATTTTGACTAATATTTATTGCTTGCTAGTATTTCTCTTATAAAGATTTATACTTTGCATTCACCAACTATTTTCATTGGATACTCAAAGCACACACAGACATACTGAGATTTTTATCTCATCACCCTTTTTACCATGATTTCAAGTTGATCCTGCTGTGAGGATAAGTAGCTATATATTGCCTACCTTGGAAGATTTTTTTTTTCTGATATTTAATTTGTGTAATACTTTGGGGAGTTGCGAATGGATAATCTTTATTATGGATTTGATTTTGGAATTCTTGGATTGTGATAAATTTTAAGTTTAAAGTATTATTTTTATCCTATTATTTTGATTGTGTGATCCTAGTTATAAAGACCCCTTGTCCTTTGGACGGGGTGACATCCCCGGCCCTGTCGGGCCTAGGTAGTAGGGTGTTATAATTTGTTTGGATCAAGAAAATATGAGTCAAAAACTCCCCTGACACAATACATGAAATAATGGATTTTTTGATTTTTCAAAGAATGTTTTAAAGAATCTATCTGACTAAAATTTTGATTTTATCACAGAATCTAGTCTCAAAGATACTTTTAACATAAAGAAAATACTTTTAGATTAAAAAAGAGTAACCATAAACTGAATATCATAAACAGAAGTTTAGTCAGAAATTATTCCAACTATCCAAGTGGAAGATTTTCAATCATTTGTCAATAGTCATATCCAGTAAATCAACCAGTTTCTAGAATAGTATCATATCATCAGTTCATCAATAATCATATCTAATATCAACCAGTTATTTATGCAGTTTAGATCAAATCATATCAGTTCACCGATTAATAGTTCATATCAAATATATCAGTTGGTCTAACAGTTCATGCAATTCATATCAGTTCATGAAGTTCATATCAATTGGTCTTAACCCATATATTAGCCATACAGTCAATCTTTCTATTTCCATATATCATCTGTATATATCATCAGTCATACAGTCAATCTTTTTCTCCCCCTTTGTCATCAATCAAAAAGAAGAATATCGAAAGAGAGCAAAAAATAATATGCAGAACATAGACAGATAGGAAATATGCATAATATATGAAAGATGATAAAAATAAACAAGTATGAAGCAGCAACAATTATCCTAAAGCATAATCTAAAAATAGAAAAGTAAATTGTTCAATTTTTCGGAAAGTAAATTGTTTGAGAGATGTCATCAGAAGATCATTCTGCCCAACAAATCATAGAAGATGTTAATTGTTTCAATTTTCAAACCGGCACCCTTCTTAGAGTGTTAACTCGCAATTCTGTTAGATTTTCTTTTTACCACAATGTGTTTCTGTCGCTTTCCAAAAGATTTTGGTTTAGGAGAAGTAGAAGTTGCTATTGTTTCCTTGATTGGAGAAGGTTTCTGAGCTAGTTCAAGAGTAAGATCTTTTTCTGCAATAGGCAGATCAAATTCTTCCTCCAAGACAGGTTCATTCTTTTATTGAGCATATAATGTTGGAAAAGATACTGTGGTGCAATAGTTTTAGCAGACATTTCAACTACAGATATTCTGCTTCCAAGACTATGAATTTCAGAGCTGAGAATGTCCAATTTCACAGCTAAAGAATTAATCGCATCCAGTATACTCTCGGATAAGCCTGCATCTTGATCTTTCCCATTGGCAGAAGATTCTGCCTGAAGAACATCATCAATTTTCCTTTTTGTTCCTACACTAGGAACATACTTTCCTTCGTCTTTAATTTTCATCAAATTTTCCCTTTCCTTTCCAGCAGTATCTCTCAGTAATTTCCATTCATTATTTTCCCTCACATAACCCATCATTTGAAAGGAATCAAAGTTGTAAACATTTATCTTGGATGGATCACTAGGAACAGAATTTAAATCAACCTGAAAATAACTAAACACTTTGGACAACAAATTTCCATAAGGCATAGCTTTACTTGAAGTATTCCTTGACTGCAACATCAATTTTGTAGCTACAAACCCAAAGTTTATTTGCCTACCCTCTGTTAGGGCCAACATAATTATCATCTGTAGAATGCTTATAGAGGTCTTATGTCCATAGCTAGGTACTACCGTGGTAGACACCATATGGTGCAGAATTCGTCCAAACCCATTAAGCCACTTCGTGCTTCTATTTCCAGAGTTTCCAAAGTTCTTCCCGCAAGTGAAGATCTTTTCAAAATTTTTCAAAACAAAAATATCATTTCCTTTTGGAAATTTATTGAGCTCAAAGTACTGAATCCCTGCATCCCTCACATCACCTATCCTATTTATCAGTCGATGATCAAACTCAATATTCACCCTCAACACATACCAACGAATCATGAATCCACCCTCAGTTTCTTCAAGTCTACTTTTTCTTAAATTAGCATAAAATTTCCAAACAAGGTGAGTGAATAATTTCTCATCAACAGACAGCATCCTATGTGATTAAACATATCCAAAACATTTGACAGAATCGGAAAAGCGGAATGATTAACACTGTAACCAAAGATAACCGTCCTATTCCTTGACACCTAATCATTATACTCAATTTTGTATTTAGAGTTAATGAAGTGAGGTACCTAATTTTCAGAACTCATTTGTTCTGGAGACGACTCAGAGGAATCGTAGTGAGATGCGGAGAAATCCAGTTGAGGAGAAATTTCTTTCTATTTTACTTTGCTTGAAATCGAACCCTTTTTCTTCATCTTCGGAGATGTTTTGTGCCCCTTTTTTGGTTTTGGAACAGAAGATTTTGTCTTTACCATCGTAAGATTAGGGCTTTTTGGATTGATGGTTTTTTTTTTTTTTTTTTGAACAAGAGGAACACAGATGATTTTTGGTAGAGATAGTTACAAAGGTTTTGAGAGAAAAATCAGAGTGCTTTGAATGTTTTTGAGTAATGTGAAGTAAAATGTATTGAAAAGATAAGTTTTTCATAGAAGTTTAGAAGGATGCACAAACTAATTTATTTGAAATTCAAAGTTCGGAATAAAAAAAATATTAATGATGCATTTTGGAACTTCACCCAATCCGAAATTATCATCCAAAAGAGTGTTTTCCTGAGATGCATTTTGGATGAAGGATTTAGATTCAAATACTGCGTCCAAATCAGATGTTGGTGCATTTGAGATGTAAAACACTATTTCCAAAATCTTTTTCTTCACAAATCCTACATAAAGAAAACTTATGCCACATGGTTAGTTATCAGATTTTTGTAATTCTCAAACCTCTTCTCAGATTGTTGAATCTTTTCTCAGCTAGAGATTTAGCGAAGATATCTGCAAGTTGTTCATTCGTTGAAATATATTCAACACACACATCGCCTTTGAGCACATGATCTCGGATGAAATGATGTTTAACTTCTATATGCTTTGTCCTAGAATGTTGAACATGATTTTTTGTCAAATTGATAGCACTTGTATTATCACACAATATTGGCACGCAATTGAAATTAAGATTAAAATCTAGCAATGTATTCTTCATCCACAAAATTTGAGCTCAACAACTCTTAGCTGCAATGTATTCAGCCTCAATAGTGGATAAGGATACACACACCTGCTTTTTACTATGCCATGACACAAGAAAGTGTCGAACAAATTGACAATTGCCACTAGTACTTTTTCTTTCGACTTTATAGCCTGCATAATCTACATCAGTATATCCTATAAGTTCAAATGTGTTAGTATGAGGATACCATAAGCTATAAACATATATGCCAATTAGATATCGGATTAAGCATTTTACTGCACATAGATGTGATTCCTTGGGATAAGATTGAAAATAAGCATAAAGACATACCGAAAACATAATATCTGGTCAGCTACCAGTAAGATAGAGTAGACTTCCAATCATACCTCTATACTTATATTCATACACTTTCTTACATTTTTCATCTTGATCGAGTTTTATGGAAATACTCATAGGTGTGTTGATTTCTTTTACTTCATTCATTCCAAACCTTTTGTGCAACTTCTTGGCATACTTAGCTTGATTTATAAAGATCCCATCCTTAGTTTGCTTAATTTGCAATCTGAGGAAGAAGTTTTGTTCTCCTATCATACTCATTTCGAATTCTTGCTGCATAGTCTTAGCAAACATCTTACTCAAAGAGTCATTAGTAGCACCAAAAATGAAATCATCAACATAAATTTGAACAACTAGTAAATCACCAGAATTATCAGATTTGATGAATAAGGTATTATCAATCAAACCTCTAGAAAAACCTTTTGAAATCAAGAATCCACTAAGTCTTTCATACTAAGCTATTAGAGCTTGCTTTAATCCATAAAGAGCTTTAGAAAGTTTGAAAACAAGATTTGGAAAGTGCTCATGAATAAAACCAAGAGGTTGTTCAACATATACTTAGAAATGCACTCTTGACATCCATTCGGTAGAGCATGAAATTTTTAAAGGATGCAAAGGCAAGTAACATTCGTATGGATTCTAGTCTAGCAACAGGAGTGAATCTCTCATCATAATCAATACCTTCTACTTTATTAAATCCTTGGGTGAGTAATCTAGCTTTATTAATTACAACCCCATTTTTATCAAGTTTATTTCTAGATGTAAAACCTATCTAAAGCCAACCCTAGGGTAAGGGGGTCGGGATGCATATCATATAACTTTGCATGAATATACATGTTTTTGAATGATTTTATATGCTTTAGAATTATGATTTATAGTCTAGAAGTTGTAGTTATACTTATTGAGTAGGAAGGGTAAAATAGTAATTTTGCTTGAGGTCAAAATAGGAAGATAGCTTGAAGATTAAATAGGAAGAATATTTAGGAGAGAAAATAAGAACAAGAGTTGTTGTGGTTTAGTGGTTAGAGCCTTGGAATAAATCTCTAAGGTCTTGAGTTCAAATCCTATCATTTAAGTTTTTGTCATGATTATTTTAATTTAAGGTTGGATTTTTCGTCCCTTGTATTCCATAAGTAAAAATAGGAGTGTTGTCCTCGGAGAGACATGAAGGGAATGTTCTAACCCTATTATTATGTCCTAAAAAGAATTCTTAAGGGATTCATGTCCATTTATTTCCTAGCTTACCCTAAATCCTTTTCCAATTAAATTTGTTTAATTTATCCAAATCTATGTTTTAATTCTAGAAAATTCAGGAAGGATTATTAGCCTTGAAATTTTGAAAATAATTCTTAGAGGTTGGACATTGGACTGAAAATAGGGAATGAGTTAAGGAAGGTTGCCAAGAGAAATTAATCTCCATGGTTGGACCTTCAAACTCCACTCCATAGTGTTCATCTTCTTTATGGAAGAAATCTGAAATTTTTCCAGATTCTTGGACAGCCTAGCTTTCGAAAATCTTAGCCATCTTCCTTACTCAATTGCTACTAGAAAAATGGCCAAACTTATTCAACTTGACGATTAAAAATTCTTTTGCCAAAAAAATCGGACTGCACAAAGCTGTGCAAACAAGAAAAAAATTCTGGACAGTTTCAATGCACAGTAGGCCAAAATCAAAGCTATCTCTTCTACCTTCAAACTAGTAAATTACCTCTGCATTTCCTCCATATAGTAGGCCTATCAACAAACCTTAAAGGACCCTCAAATACCCCTCCAAACCCTCTACAAAAAAATTGCACAGCAAATTCCAGCAACCAATTCGAAACAACCAGAAAAATTCCAGCCTTGCTCTCTTCAAGCCTTGTCCGAAAATCACCCAAACTTCTGTGAGTTAACCTGTGTTCAGCCATGGACTGAACTCCATTACCCCCTCCACTAACCTTACACGACTATACTCCATAGCTACTCCTCAAATTTCTCCTTAATCACTCCAATCCAACTTCCATTTGAAGTTCAAAAATTTCAGTAATTGCTCCATGAAAACACCCTTAGATTAAGCTTCAAAACCAAAAACACCCTTAGGTCAGCTTTGGAAGATTCTTAAATTTGATCAAGCAAAGGATCAGGTAAGCCTCTGCATAAACTTATTTGAAGACAAAATATTTCTATGGTAAGCCAAACACGATGTGTATGGGCATTCATTTTGTAAAGGCAATTAAGGACTGTTTCCTTCTTGTTTTAGTCAAACAAATCAATTGAAAACCAAACAAGAAGTTTTGCCCAAATATTAAACTCTTCCTAAAAACCAACTTTGGCAAGAATTTAAGAAACCCTTAATTGCTATTTTCAAATAAAGCAATGTATTATCAGTTTTTCCTAAATGGGACAATCATTGTTGAGTACTCAATAAGGGTAGAATACTAGGACTAGTCTTTGAAGGGTTAGAGTAAGTCTCTCAATTGGTGGCCACCTCTGAGGGGTGAGTCCTTCCCAGATAGAATGCTAGTCCAATAGGTCATGTTGGTTCGAGCTAGCAAATTTCAATCATGTAGACTGTGTGTTTCTGGAGCGGACAACCGGTAAGTTTGGGTATAGAGAATGAGTATCTCACCCGGTAGGCCGATCACTTACATTTTGTTAGTCTGCACAAAGTGTGGCATTCTGACCATTATATGGTTATGGGGCCCAACGTGTGGTAACCCATGGCTACCCATTTGAGTGATTGTATTTATTGTGCACATGTACGGTTTGAAAAGCAAAACGCCACTTTTTATTTTTAACCTTATTTATTACTTGCCAGCACTTTCTCTTGTACAATTTTTACAACTTACATACATGAACTGTTTTACTTGAAACACTCAAAGCACACACGGGCTTACTGAGATTTTTTTCTCATCACCTTTTATGCCATGATTTCAGGTCGATCCTGTTGTGGAGATGAGTAGCTAGTTTTGTTGCCTGTTTTGAAAACTTTATGTTATTTATTTTATGTGTTGTTTTGAGAGATGATAGTAATCAAATTATTTTAGATTTGTTCCTGATTTTTTGGGTTGTAATAAGATCAATTTTAAAGTATTGTTTTTATTTTCATTTTTATAACCTAGTTATAAAGATCCCTTGTCCTTTGGACGGGGCGACATCCCCGGCACTATTGGGCCTAGGTAGTAGAGTGTTGCAAGTGGTATCAGAGCTAGGGTTTGGGTAAATTTTGATAATATATGTTTTGTTTTATTAAGTTCAAATCTTTTATCTAACCTGTCTTATTGATACTGTAGGATGGTTAGAATGCTTAGAACCACAAGGAAAGGGCAGCAATGGCGTCCTTCCTTCCCTATCTACCCAGAAGACTTACTAGTGCTTCACCCTGCACTTAAGCCTGCTCCGCAGCTAATTATTCCCTTGGATGATAGAAGTGACGATGAGGTCCAGATTAATGAGCCACCCCCAATACCTTTGATAGATTTGGTTATTGATAGTGAAGATGAGGAGATTGATATGGAATATGTTCCCCACCCTCCTAGTCCCGTTGTTAATTTGTCAGCTGATAGTGATGATCCGGGGAAGATAGATTATGAATCTCCATCTAGACATTTTTTCATACTCCGACCCAACCAGGTTGAGACTGGGGAGAGTTCTAGGCTACCCGAGAAAGAACCAATGGAGGGGTTTGCAAGTAGGGTTGGGATAGACTTTACTAATAATTCTGGGGGATGGTTATATGAGGCCGACTTTGAAGACTCCAATTAGGAGTGGAGAGGCTAAGGGCTGCTATGATTAAGATGTTTTATTTATAGCTTTCCATAAACTTTTATGTTAAGGATTTCATTCCTGTTTACAACTTTAATTTCAAATTTATGCAAATAAGAGTACCTGGAGGTTTGAGAGAAATTTATATGCAATTCTTTATACAAAACTTACATTTGATTTCCTTTTACTTAAATATGAATGTGAATGCATGCTCAACTGAAATGATTTAAAGCTTGAATGCATAAACTCATTATCTAGGTATGGTTTAGAATGGTACCCAAGTACTGTGTAGCCACATCAGGCAAAAGAGTTCCAGAGGTAGAACCTGTGATACCGGAGGTTGAGATGACTCAATTGCAATCACCCAACAAGGGAAATGGGAGTGATCCAGATTTAGAAATTGGGTCAGAAGAACCTATTGAAGTGACAATGGGGCAAGCATTCAGCAGGATGACTGAGATTCTTCAGACCTTGACTGAACAGAAGAATCCAAAGGGAGAGGACGAAGCTTTGGAGCGGTTTTTGAAATTCCAACCGCCCATATTTTTGGGAGAAGCCAAGCAGGGTCAAAAAGCTGAACAATGGATAGAGCAGATGGAAGACATCTTCGCTACGCTTTAGTACACTGAGAAGCGAATGGTGAAGTTTGCTGCATTCCGACTGAGGAGCCCAGCTTGGGCGTGGTGGCAACAGGTTCAGGATAACTGGGAGATGATTGATCAAGATTAGACATGGGCTAATTTTGTGGAAGCATTCAGAGCTGAGTATATTCCTTAGTAGATAGTGGAGAAGCTGGAAGATGAGTTCCAGAATCTAAAGTAGGGAGGTATGACGATAGCTTAGTACGTGGCACGGTTCACTTAGTTATCAAAGTACTGCAAAAGGCTAGTGGACATTGAGCAGAACAAGACAAGACAGTTTGTCAAGAGGCTAAGGCAGGAGCTGAGAAGGGCGTTGGCACCTTCTCCACCAACGACCTACTCAAGGGTCGTGGACGTAGCCACCCAGATTGAAAAATGAGGACCACAGCAGAATGGCACAGATACCTTTTTAGAGGCCAAGACAATTGCCAGGACCTTTCCAGAGGCAGCAATCTAATAAGCGCCCCGCCAACCAGCAGTGGCAGAACTGAGGAAAATAATCTCGGATAGCACCGGTTAGTCCTACACAGAACCTTTCGTTATGCCGGCAATACGGAAAAAGGGGCCACACGGAGAAAAATTATTAGTCCAAAGAGGTGAGCAGAAATGTTACCACTGCGGGGACCTGAACCACCTGCAGAACGCCTGTTAGGTATCTCAGGCTCATATCCTATATGGCGTAACTCTAAATAAACGAGATACTATCCCAAGACCTGCCTATGTGTGGAAAAAAAGACATAAAGATAATAAAGGTAGCAGCTTTTTACCTTTGTTTGATCGTCTGAAGAACAAAATTTCTCTTTCAAGTCGAGACGCGATCCAGCAATCCTATGATCAACCTCCACGTTAGTTGAACGTCTAACCACTATAATCACAGTGTGTGATTATCTCTAACAATAATTTGCATAGAGGAATACTCATGCACCAAACTTTCGTATGCTAGAAGAAATAAGATGGTGGCTAGGGTTGTTTCTCAATACAATCGAGAGAGATAGAAAGAAGAGAAGGTCGAGTGTTGCTGGTTTTTCGTGTGTCACTTTTCAGCTAGGGTTTCGTATGTCTTGTTAATATGTCACATGAAATTTCCCTTCCCAAAACTGAGAATTCTAATCCTATTAGAATTCTCTAATTGTAATTGGAAACATCAAGTTCTCACAATTACAACTTGGACAAAAAATTATAACTAATTATAATTTGTCCACAATAACTTCTATTTCTCTCAATTAACCCTACTATGTTATCAAATAATATCTTGAGTATATAATCCTCTATTATGTGTGACTTTTAGGTTTCCCAATCAATTAGTAGTGAACATGAATTAATTCAAACGTCTTTGAGATTAATAATCCATGATTAATTAGAATTAATCATATTAATTCTAATCAGGATTGGTTTATTAATTCATCAATTAATAAACCCATATTCCCAGATAATGAGCGGTATCTAGCAACACATCATGACCACCCAAGAGTCCAGGAAGTCAAGTGGCTTGACATGAACCCTTCAATAACAATCTTCAGTGCAATCAACTCCTTTCACCATACAATATCTCATTTGGTTTGGAGTATGGAATTAGTGCCAATTCCTTCTAGAATTAATTCTGGCTCGAATACAGTAGTACTTATACCAGGAACCCACTATTCTAGATGTGTATCAATTAGAACTGTTTCCAATACACAATTGCCTTGGCCAAGGACATTCGAGTAGTAATTCCTACAAGTGGTCGTGAGATATTCGCCCCTACTATTAGGAGTGCTGAATCCTTTATTGACCCTCTCAACTACTTTCGTTTACCTCACAATGTACCCAATATCCATCCCATAGGCGGCCCTCGATCGAGCTCCGGAGATTGGAATCAAAGTACAATGCTCAGCAAATAAAGTACCTTAGAGATCTCAAGTCTAAGGATACTTGCACGTTTGCTACATTGAGATTATATCACTAGCACTAAATAGTTATCCAAATGATTATCTCAAAGCTAGATTATCCAATGAACTTATTCTATTAACAAGGATCCATGTGTTAACTTTGAGTATCTCAATACTCACGGATATGAGAACCGCCGCCTGATCAAATCAAAAAGTCTAACACATGTTAGTCTTAACGCATTAATGATGTCCTGTCTCATTAATACTATAACTAGGGACTATTTAAGTACTAACACCGTACAGTGTAGTAGGAATCTCATATCATGATCTCCATCATGATTTTCTTAACACAGTGTTGTACTAGGAACTTTATCGAACAGTTATATTACTTAAAGTAAACAAAAAAAAATTGTAAGATAAATAATACCTTTTTATTAAAATAAAATGTATCATATACAATGTACAAGTAATTTCTTCTAAGGCACAACACTAACAACGCCTGCCCTAAACTTCACCGAGTTGGGCAAGGAAATCCGGCTCAGATCTCGGGGGCCAATCGAGCCAATGCCACGGGAGCATCCAGGAGTGGAGCACAGAAGCCTTAAGTGAAAGCAAAAGTTTTCGCTTTCAACCGAGAGGAGGTTGGAGCGATGCGGTAGTGGTGGAAGGTGCCTTTACTATCCAAGGTCGTTCCATTAATGCATTGATAGACCCTGGATATACCCATTCCTATTTAAATAAGAACTATGCATATCATTTGGGTTGGGATGGAGTAGAACTGCCTTTTACTTTGTTTGTGAGTACGCCTTTAGGGAAGATGGTGCAAGCAGATCAGTATGTGTGAAATTGTAAAATTGAAGTTGGGAGAGAAAGCTTGGAGGGAGATTTAATAATCTTGGCAATTGATGATTATGATTTGATACTGGGAATGGATTAGCTAGCGAAGCATGGGGCTAGGGTAGACTGTACGAATAAATCGGTTCAATTCATTAGACAAGGATGTGATGTGTTGGAGTTCAATGGCAAAGAGTAAACGAATTGAAATATTTGATAGCTGGGGCTAAAGCCCGAAAATTATTGAAGCAATGATGTCAAGGATATATGGCTTATGTGATAAATAAGCCGAAGGACCAGTGCACTCTATAGGATTCCTAAGTGGTAAATGATTTTCCCAATGTGTTCCCTGTAGAACTCACTTCTCTACCTCCCAGCCGAGAAGTTGAGGTCATCATGGATCTAGTTCCAGGAGTGGAACCGATGTCCCAAACTCCATATCGTTTAGCACCGGGGGATCTGAAAGAGCTGAAGGAGCAGCTAGAAGAGTTGGTGAGGCAAGGTTACATCAGACCTAGCATGTCACCCTGGGGAGCACCTATACTGTTTGTGAAGAAGAAGGATGGGACTCTGAGGCTGTGTATCGATTACTGGGGCTTGAACAACCTAACAATCAAGAATAAGTATCTCCTACTACTGATTGATGAGCTGTTCGACTAGTTGCAAGGATCCAGTTGTTACTCCAAATTGGATTTGAGGTAAGGATACTATCAAGTGAGGATAAAGGAGGAGGATATCCCCAAGACGACCTTCAACACAAGATATGGTCACTATGAGTTCGTGGTGATGTCGTTCGGGGTAACTAATGCACCAGTGGTATTTATGGATTTGATGCATCGAGTGTTCTAAGCCTACTTGGACAAGTTCGTAGTGGTCCTTATCGATGACATACTCATTTATTCCAAGAGCCTGGAGGATCATGCAGAGCATTTGAAGCTAGTTTTGGAAAAGCTAATAGAACACAAACTTTTCGCCAAGTTTAGCAAATGTGAGTTTTGACTGGATAGTGTGGCATTTCTTAGCCACGTGGTGACCAAGGATGGGATCAAAGTAGACCCAGCGAAGGTTAAAGTGGTTTCAGACTGGAAGCAGCCGGAGAACATCACCGAGATTCAAAGCTTCTTGGGATTGGCTGGCTATTATAGGAGGTTTATCAAAGGATTTTCAACGCTCGCATCGCCTATGACCCAACTACTAAGAAAAGACGTACCATTTGTTTGGAGTGAAAAATGTGAGAAGAGTTTCCAAGAACTAAAACGGAGATTAATGACAGTACCAGTGTTGAGTCTGCCAGAGGGAGATAAGGCTTACGCACTATATACCGATACTTCAAATGATGGTTTGGGAGCAGTTTTGATGCAAGACCGAAAGGTGATCGCCTATGCTTCTCAGAAGTTGAGGCCTTATGAAGTCATTACCCCACACATGATCTAGAACTGGTTACCATTATGTTCTCCTTAAAAAAATGGCGGCATTACTTATACGGAGCGGAATATGAAGTGTTCATTGATCACAAAAGCCTGAAGTACATTTTTAACAAGAAGGACTTGAATCTTAGATAGCAAATATGGATGGAATTTTTGGAGGAGTACCATTATCCAATCAACTATCATCCCGAGAAGGCCAACGTTGTTGTCGATGCTCTGAGTAGAAAAGTTAGCATGGCCAGGCTAAGAGTACAGGAGGTTTAAGTGCTTCAGGATATGTTGGATAGAAGAGTGGAAGTGCAAGGGGAGAAAATTGTTGTTAGCAACCTGAAGTTGCTACCAGACCTAAGGCGAGAAATTATTGAAGCTCAGCAAGGTAATGTAGAATTTTAGCTTTTCAGGGACAAAGAGCTCAAACGGCAAGGCAGTGAATTCCGGCAGGACAAAGCGAGAGTTTTGTATTTCAGAGATCGGTTGTGTGCACCCGAAAAGCACCAATTGAAAGACAGAATTTTAGAAGAGGCGCATAAGAGCAAGTACGCCATTCATCCGGGAGAGGTCAAAATGTATCAGGATCTGAAAAGGGCCTATTGGTGGCCCGAAATAAAGCAGAACATGGTTAACTATGTCTTGACGTGTCTCTCTTGGATGTGTTTCATGTGTCGCAGCTGAAGAAGCACAATGCTGATCTTGGACATGTTGTGAATGAGGAGCCGTTAGTGTTGCAACCCGACCTAAGCTATGTGGAGAAACCCGTGAGGATATTGGACCAAATAATTAAGACTCTTCGGAACAAGCAGATTCCGATGGTAAAGGTGCTGTGGGAACATCACGACACAAGAGATGCCACATGGGAAATAGAAGAGTGGGTAAAGCGGAAGTATCCCGATCTGAGATAGAGGTATGCTTGAATTTTGGGACGAAATTCTCTTAAGAAGGGGAGGATGTGAAACCCCACCTAAAGCCAACCCTAAGGTAAAGGGGTTGGGATGCATATCATATTACTTTGCATGAATATACATGTTTTTGAATGATTTCATGTGCTTTAGAATTATGATTTATAGTCTAGAAGGTTTAGTTATGCTTATTGAGTAGGGAGGGTAAAATGGTAATTTTTCTTGAGGTCAAAATAGGAAGATAGATTGAGGATTAAATAGGAAGAATATTTGGAATAGAAAATAAGAACAAGAGTTGTTGTGGTTTAGTGGTTAGAGCCTTGGAATTAATCTCTAAGGTCTAGAGTTCAAATCCCATCATTTAAGTTTTTTGTCATGATTATTTTAATTTAAGGTTGGATTTTTCGTCCCTTGTGAAAATAGGAGTGTTGTCCTAGGGGAGACATGAAGGGAATGTCCTAACCCTATTCTTATATCCTAAAAAGAATTCTTAAGGGATTCATGTCCTTTTATTTCCTAGCTTACCCTATATTCTTTACCAATTAAATTTGTTCAATTTATCCAAATCTATGTTTTAATTCCAGAAAATTTAGCAAGCATTATTGGCCTTTAAATTTCGAAAATAATTCTTAGAGATTGGAGATTGGATTGAAAATAGGAAAGAAGTTGAGGAAGGTTCCCAAGAGAAATTAATCTCCATGGTTAGACCTTCAAACTCCACTCCATAGTGTTTATCTTCTCCATGGAAGAAATCTGAAAATTTTCCAGATTCTAGGACAGCCTAGCTTTCGAAAATCTTAGCCATCTTCCTTATTCAATTGCTGCCAAAAAAATGGCCAACTTATTCAGCTTGAAGACTGAAATTCTTTTGCCAAAAACCGGACTGCACAAAGCTTTGCAAACCAGAAATTTTTTTTGGATAGTTTCAAAGTATAACAGGCCAAAATCAAAGCTGTCTCTTCTACCTTCAAACTAGTAAATTACCTCTACATTTCCTCCATATAGAAGACTAGAAACCAGCCTTAAAAGACCCTCAAATACCCCTCCAAACCCTCTGCAAATCGGCTGGAACATTGCAAAAAAACTGCACAGCAAATTCTAGCAACCAATTCGAAACAACCCGAAAAATTCTAGCCTTGCTCTCTTCAAGCCTTGTCCAAAAATCACCTGTAACTTCTGTGAGTTAACCTTTGTTTAGCCATGGATTGAACTCCATTACCCCCTCCACTGACCTTACACGACTAGACTCCATAGCCACTCCACAAATTTCTCCTACAATCACTCCAATCCAACTTCCATTTGAAGTTCAAAAATTCCAGCAATTGCTCCATGAAAATACCCTTGGATTAAGCTTCAAAATCAGAAATTCTCCCACCATTGAACTCAGAAATTCTACCAGCCTTATAGCTCCTTCAACCCTCATTCATTTCAGCAAAACACAGCAAATCAGCTGGCTCCATTGTAGCTCCAAGGAACCTCCATCAATCAAACACCATTACTAAATCTTTTACCTTAAAACACTCCTTAAATTTCTCCATTTGAAATTCAAACAACTAGATTTTTCTTTCCTCCCTAATCTGAAAATCAAAATCCCAGAACTCCCTCAATCATTCGACCAGCCCCTTCAGAAATTCGTCCAGTACTTTCTCTCCAATTCTCTCCATTTTCACCAAGAACACCAAGAACACACACTACCTTTCTTCAAGCCTAGGATCACTCTAAACACCTCCAATCCTTCCCACAAACTCTAGAACACGCCTACATACTCCATAGAGTCCATTTTTGATTTTATAACATCAAATATTGAAAACAAAAATTTACAATCGGATCAAAACTAGAATTTTTCTTGAAGTCTTAAGAACATCATCAAGATAACCAAGAACAACTTTTGTTCATCTTCTTCCCTTCAATCTTTAACATGACATACTAATACTCCCCCTTTCTCTCTCTCGGCCAAAATGGTTGCTACAACCATGGCTGTTTTCTTTCCCCCCACTTGGATAATTCAAGCCTCCCAAGCGTGTGGATCTCCTTAAATCTTCATCGAGATAGCCATCAACTAAGTATTTCTCTTTAACCTTTATTTTAAATTTTGGATTCATGTCTCTTACATGTTGATAGAAAGGGATAGAATATTATTGGGGATTGAGTATATGCATATGTATGAAGGGGTTGAGATTGAAGCATGAGAATGATTGATCATGATTAAGCTTTATGAAACTCCTTGTGAATCGATGCATGTTCTTCATGTCTTAAGAAATTATGAGTGTTTAAGCATGCTAGATGTTATGTCACCTTTGGTGAATAGGATATTATGTTATTATCTTCATTGAAGCCATGAATATGATTATGCTTAGTGAAGATTTAGCCATGTGATAGTAGGTATAAATTTAAGCATTTGTTCATAAATAGAATAGTTTGTTGATTGATGTTGGAGTATATGCTCGTGAATCTTGTTGTCAATAGGAAAATTATGACCATGACCTTGTTGATTAGTAAATTTTAATACCCTAATTAAATTTATTTCTATGTTTTCGAAATTTTTAGGAAGTTTTGGAAGTGGAATATTAAATGAAATAATGATATTTTACTGGTCAAATAAATGATATCTTTTATTAATAATAATAATAATAATAATAATAATAATAATAATAATACATACATACATACATACATACATACATACATACATACATACATACATACATACATACATACATACATGATATCTTTTATTAAAAATAATACATACATACATACATACATACATACATACATACATACATACATACATACATACATACATACATACATACATACATACATACATACATACATACATACATACATACATACATACATACATACATACATACATACATACATACATACATACATACATACATACATACATACATACATACATACATAATCTTTCATATAAATAAGTAAAATATTAATGGCCTTGTAGACCATATGTTCATAGATACTATTTCTATTTATTTATTATCTATTAATCAAAATTTAATAAAATTTATTTATTATTTCTATCTATTAATTATTAAATAAGAGATTAGTAATAATTTATTATTCATTTTTCTATCTAAGAATTACCATTTAATAAATTCATTTAGGACTTAGGATTCTTCATCAATTACACGCTAGTTTATTTATTAATAACAACACTCCAAAGTTATTATTTGAACCTATAACTTCTTAGTAATTATTTTAGAACCCCTAGTTATTTTAACTTATTAAGCAAGTCTTATTTTATAAAATCCTTTATCATCTAGCCTTAAAGCTTAGGACATTAAGGTCACGATTGTAATAAGTTGAACTAGGATTATTTATGTAAGCATATATAGCTTGAATATAACCTTATGACTTGTGTTTACCCCAAGCGAAGTTAGGCCAGTTTTAGAAAATTCTTGAATTTGATGAAGCAAATGATCAAGCAAGCCTCTGCATAAACTTATTTGAAGACAAACGATTTCTATGGCAAGCCAAATGCGATGTGTATGGGCACTCATTTTGCAAAGGTAATTAAGGACCGTTTCCTTCTTGTTTCAGTCAAATAAATCAATTGAAAATCAAACAAGCAATTTTGCTCAAACACTAAACTCTTTCTAAAAACTAACTTTGGCAAGAATTTTAGAAACCCTTAATTGCTATTTTCAAATAAAGCAATATATTATTAGTTTTTCCTAAGTGGGACAATCATTGTTGAGTACTCAATAAGGGTACTAGGACTAGTCTTTGAAGGGTTAGGGTAAGTCTCTCAGTAGGTGGCCACCTTTGAGGGGTGAGTCCTTCCAGGATAGGATGCCAGTCCAGTAGGTCATGCCGGACCGAGCTAGCAAGTTTCAATCATGTGGACTATGTGTTTCTGGAGTGGACAACCGGTAAGTTTGCGTGTAGAGAAGGAGGAGTATCTCACCCGGTAGGCCGATCACCTACCTTTTGTCAATTTGCAAAAAGTGTGGCATTCTGACCATTATATGGTTATGGGGTCCAACGTGTGGTAACCCATGGTTATCCATTTAAGTGATTATATTTTATTATGCACATGTACGTTTTGAAAGGCAAAATGCCACTCTTTATTTTTAACCTTATTTATTGCTTGCCAGTACTTTCTCTTGTACAATTTTTACAACTTGCATACATGAACTTTTTTACCTGAAACTCTCAAAGCACACACGGGCTTACCGGGATTTTTATCTCGTTACCTTTTATGCCATGATTTTAGGTTGATTCTACTGTGGAAATGAGTAGCTAGATTTGTTGCCTGCTTTGAAGACTTTATGTTATTTATTTTATGTGTTGCTTTTATAGATGATAGTAATCAAATTATTTTGGATTTGTTCTTGAATTTTTGGGTTGTAATAAGATCAATTTTAAAGTATTGTTTTTATTTCCATTTTTATGACCTAGTTATAAAGACCCCTTGTCCTTTGGATGGGGTGACATCCCTGGCCCTATTGGGCCTAGGTAGTGGGGTGTTACACTAAATACCTATTTTGTACTAATAACAGGACGATCAAAAGGTTTAGGAACAATTTTCAAAAATTAATTTCTTTCGAATTGATTTAACTCTTCTTGCATAGCAATAATTCAAAAATCATCATGCAATGCAATATCTGAAGGCATGAAAAACTAAAAACACAAAGCACGCAGCGGAAGTGAAAACAAAACAAAACTGGAAAAACTCAAGAACAGGGGAACCGAACAGAGCCGATGTCGGCTCTATCAGCCCTAGCTGGCACCAGTCATGCTTTGCAGGAATTCTGAGGTTTAAAAAATACCTGTTTTTCTTGTTCTAAGAATTGGCTGGATCGAAATGTGCGCAACCGGGGTAGGTGTGCTAGTGAAAATCTCTGGTGTGATTCCTGCAAGTATCCTACTCTGTCTTTGCATGTAGTTGAATGCCAAACTCTCGGTCTTTTAGTCTATGGCCTGCCTAATTCCGTTTGCTGAATAACTTACAAGGCTAGGGAACTTTCTAGGAGAGAGTGAGTGAGAGAGAGAGAGATATCTGGCACTTTTCCATACAGAGAAAAGGCCGTAAAAAACAATGTTATATCCAATCCTCCTGTTTAACCTACATAAAAACTCTAAGTTAAACTGGACTGGGCCATTGGACTCTTAGTTTAACCTTTTGGGCTTAATTAATTATTCTAACTAGAACCAAATAAATGACCCAATTACTAATTAATTTTCCAGCCCAAATAAACTTGTCCAATTAACAAGCCTATATTAGTTTAGTCCCAGGTTAAGCCCTAATTATTCAAATTGGGCCAAAGCCCTGAATAATTAATTAACCCACCAAACTAATTTAATTAATTCTCTCTCTTAATCGACCTTTATTTTATTCTAGTCCAACAATTAAATAGGCTAGTTAAATAAAATAAATTTTATTTAATTTAAGATCAATTCCTTTGCCCGTATTTAATTAGGACTCACAGTCTATACTGCGGACCAAAAAACACACCGCCTTGGCTACTAAAATGACCAAAATACCCTTGTCGTATAAATAGTTGTATTTCGCATTTTGAATATTTCCTAATATCACCATAAGGAAATACTGACCCCAAGGACAATACTGCGCTAGCAAAGTCTCCGACCTACAGGTGTAATGACTAAAATACTCCTCTATGCATCGCTATACATTTAGAGAGGAAGAAGTGTACTAACACCTCTCTAAATGACATCTACCATCCTTAGGCCTCTAGTCCAATGATCCACGACTTCTAAGATTTTTTTCGCTTTCCAAGGGAGCAATCCTAAAGCAAATATCCAAGTCATGTTTCTCAGGGCCCAGGATATTTAGATCATTCAGATAACCACAAGGGTCGATATAGTATAGGAACTATTTTGTATAAGTCTATCTTAACTAACTAGTCACAAACACCCAACATAGAAGTATATTGGCCCTACTATAAAACATCAACTATAACATATCAAAGTATATGCTTCCTGCTTCATCAGACAACCAACTCATACTCAAGTTGTAGAGTACTAGTCCACACTGTAGTGGTAGTAGTCTATGCTTCTACCATACAGTACTTTAAGAAAACCAATACTATAGGTCCTGTTCTACGTATTCGAAATACGCGTATGTCATGAAGTGACTGGACTACTCATTGGCTAAAGGTAAGCCATTCCCCATTTGAAATTCACAAAATAATAACCTAGACATGATAAGATTCTTATTCTTATCAATTGGTTAAGAACGAATGTTTATGTGTTAAGTAACCCATGATCCATACCTTACTGTGAAAGACCTCCATTCACATGGACCACTTACTTAAATACAATGGGTCTTTTCCAAACATAATTGTGCACAAATAAAAATATAAATTCACAAATAATTTCTGAAAATAAATTCTTTTATTAAAACATTCGATATTTACATCAAAAACCTAGTCTAAGAGGGCATATCTCACAATAATCTCCCGCTTGCATTCTAAGACTAAGTAAGTCCATAGGTGCCTATCACTATGGCGTCTAAGTATCTCTTAAAGATTCTCTCTACCAAAAGCTTGGTGAATGGATTAGCTAGATTGTTCTCGGAGGCAATCTGTTCCACCACGACTTCCCGTCTTTGAATGAAATCTCGGATCAGGTGGTACTTTCTCTCAATGTGCTTCACCTTCTTATGGTTTTTGGGTTCTTTTGATTATGATACTGCTCTAATGTTCTTACAATACATCACAATCAGCCTGTCCATGTGTGCCATGACTCCAAGTTCTGAAAGGAACTTCCTGAGTCTGACTGCTTCCTTGGATGCCTTCGAAGCTGGCACTTACTCAGCGTCCATGGTGGAGTCAGTAATACAAGATTGCTTGATACTCCTCCATGAAATAGCTCCTCTAGACAAGGTGAAGTTATATCCACTAGTGGATTTTCCCTCATCCTTATCCACTTGAAAGTCTGAGTTTGTGTATCTTGTAGGAACCAAGTCATTAACCTTGCCAACCAGCATATAATCTCTCATTCCCTTGAGGTACTTGAGAATATGCTATACAGCTTGCCAATGAACCTTCCCAGGATTTGATTGATATCTGCTAACTAAGCCTATGTCAAAGCAGATATCTGGCCTAGTACTTAGCAATGAATACATGAGACTTCCCACAGCCGAAGCGTAGGGAATCCTACTCATTCTGCCCTTTTCTTCTTGAGACCTAGGACAGTCCCTTAAAGAAAATGATAACCTATGTCTGTAAGGCATTAAAGCTCCCTTGCATGAGTCTATGCTATACCTGGCCAACATCTTGTTAATGTATGTCGCTTTGGATAATCTTAACATTCTCTGCTTCCTATTTCTAGGAAGTCTAATTCCAAGAATGCAGCTGGCTTCTCCCAAGTCCTTCATACTGAATTGACTAGACAGCCAAACCTTTGTAGATGATAATGACCCTACGTCATTTTCAATGCGTAGAATATTATCCACATACAAGACAAGAATAACCACATTAATGCCTTCAAGTTTCCTGTACACGCATGGTTCATTCTCATTTTGAACAAAATCATAAGACTTTACTGTCTCATCATAACGAATGTTCCATTCCTTTGATGCCTACTCAAGTCTATAAATGGACTTCTTAAGCTTGCAAACCGTATGCTGTTGGCCTTTAACAATAAAGCCTTTCGGTTGAGACATATAGATGTCTTCACTAAGATGGCCATTTAAAAATGTTGTCTTCACATGCATTTACCATATCTCGCAGTCATAATGATATGCAATGGCAAGGAGGATACAGATGGACTTAAGCATGGTTACTGGGAAAAAGGTTTCCTCATAATCGACACCATCTTTTTAAATATATTCTTTTGCCATAAGCTTAGCTTTGAAGGTTTCCACCTTCCTATCTATTCCCTTCTTTCTCTTGTACACCCACTTACACCCTGTGGGTTTTTTCCCTTTAAGTGAAGCTACAAGATCACAAACTTGATTGAGATACATAGACTCAATCTCGACTTTCATTGCTTCATGCCACAGATTTGCATCGGCATCAGCAATAGCCTGCTCGTATCTAGTAGGGTCATATTCCTGATGGTCGAAGACTAGCTCAAAAGCTTCTCCAGTCTATTTCTTCGGAACTCAAGACACTCTCCCAATACGATGAGGCTTCATATGTATAGGCTCTTGAGGCTGTGCCTCTTCTTGTTTCACAATCGGGTTAAAAAAAGTTGCTTCCGAAGATAACTTCTCCTCCAGTTCCAACCTAGTTAAACCTTTCGTGGAAGTACTTTGATCATCCTCTAGGTATCTAGCGTTGATACTAACTAGTACCTTCTGCTCCTTAGGATGATAAAAGTAACCACCTTTTGTCCCTTTTGGATACCCAACAAAATAGCATAATTCTGATCTTGGTTCCAACTTGTCTCCCTTGACCAATGCATAAGCTGGACGACCCCATATCCTGAGATGATTCAGACTTGGCTTACAGCCAATCCACATCTCATAGGGAGTCCTAGGTACTGACTTGAAAGACACCAAGTTCAGAATATATGTCGCTGTTTCCTGGGCATATCCCCAAAAGGACACTGGAAGAGTAGCATGAGACATCACGCTTCGGACCATTGCCATCAATGTCCTGTTCCTTCTCTCAGCTACTCCATTTTGCTGAGGTGTCCCTGGTGTAGAGAGATGGGATACTATTCTATAATGTACCATGTAGTCCTTGAATTCACCCAGGAGGTACTCTCCACCATGATCCGATCGTAAGGTCTTGATCAATTTACCTGTCCGACGCTCCACTTCAACCTTAGACTCTTTGAACTTGTTAAAAGAGTCAGACTTGCATCTTATTAGGTAAATGTAACCAAACCTTGTACAATCATCTGTGAAAGTGATGAAGTACTCAAAACCTCCTCTAGCTGGTGTAGACAAGGGACCGCTCACATCAGTATGAACAAGACTCAATACTTCTTTGGCTCTATCCGCCTTAGGGGCAAATGACCTTTTGGTCATTTTTACCATTAGGCAGGACTCAGACTGAGGCCAATTTTCCAATCTTAACGAGCCCAAAAGCCCATCATGGATCAACCTCTGAATCCTAGTTGAGTTGATATGACCCAACCTTAGATGTCAAAGATAAAAGTCATTAACATTGGTTTTTCTCTTTTTTGTTAAAGGTTCAAATTGAGCGTTATTTTATTGATTGTCAATAGGGTTTAAGAAAAATAGGTTTCCATACATGTGCCCAGTACATAAAATTTCTCCATCTCTACTGATAGAAATACCGGAATGGAAAGATACAGAATATCATTGATTTATTAGTTTAGCAACCGAAATCAAATTCTGTCGAAATCCTAGTTCATATAAAATATCTTTCAAAACAACTATTCTATTACATTAAAAAATATGATCCAGCTCTCCCATTGCAAACGCCCAAACTTAGACTCCATTTCCCACACGTAGTCCATGCTCGCCCTTTTGGAGTCTTCTAATCTTTCTAAGCCCCTGCAAGGAGTTACAGATGTGATCAGTGGCTCCTGAATCAATAATCCAAGTGGAAATTGATCCAATCATTGATATAGTCACTAGATAGAGAACATTACCTGTAGGGTTTTTCTTATCTTGAAGATCTGGACACTTCTTTTTCCAGTGTCCCTTCAGTCTACATTTAAAGCACTTGCCTTTGGGTTTGCCTTTGGGCTAAGCCGTTGCGTTCCCTTTCTTCTTCTTGAACTTCCTGGGCTTGGGCCCAGTTCTAGAAGATGAAGCCTTAGCAATCATAGCCTTTGATTGTGGCTTTATGACCTTCTCCGCCATCTAGAGCTCCTTCATCAACTCAGTTAAACCCATGTTGAACTTGTTCATGTTATAGTTCATCTTGAACTGAATAAAGGAACCAGGTAGAGATTCGAGAACCATGTCCACTTGGCACTCGGGTCAATGACAGCCCCTAAGATTTTTGCCTCCTCTAAAGCAACAATCATCTTGAGCATATACTCTTTGACTGATACTCCCTCAGCCATCTTAGTGTTAATGAAAGTTCGAAGAGCCTCCTGCCTTGCGGGCCACCTCTTATCTACGAACATCATGCCTAATATTTAAGTTATATCATACACAGTGGCCATGTGCTCATGTTTGGATTGTAGCACATCAGATAAGGAGACCAACATGTAACAACAAGCCATCTCATCGGCCTTCTTCTATACCTTTTCAACCTTACGCTCCTCGACGGTAGAACCGTTCCTAATAACATGGCAGGTTTCAAAAAGGACATATTTATACTCTTTCTCTGTGAGTATTATGTCCAGGTTCCTCTTCCAGTCCAAATAGTTTTGTTCCGTTAGCTTATTCTTTCAGAGAATAACGGCCAATGGACTAAAAGATACTCCCACCATTTCTGCATTATTGAAAAATAAAAGAAAAAAAAATTCAGTTTGTGAAAACAAAACAAATATATGCCCTTTATCCTTCTTATCAAAACTAATAATAATCAATTTAGCTCTTAGAAAAACTAACATAACTTTCTTGGAAAGATTAACAGTTCCCTAAGCTAAGTGTGTTAAACGCCATAAATTAATTTCCCTTCTAGATAATAATCTAGAAGATAACTCCATCGAGGAGATGGCCGTTTCTCTCATTTCCTATGGATATACCTCGCACTATGACCTCCAACAAGGGGCTGGCTGATCACAGTACGTGCCCCGAGTTATTAATTACATCCCTCTATTACATCTAGATCCTTATGGTATCCCCATCCTATACGGGTTCACTCCAAGGGTGACGCGAGGGGACCCACAATCTCTAATGAGGATAGTGATGGAAGCCGTGGGGCCGTTGGAACCCCTCTCCCGCTTAGTCTTTTAAAATAAAGGTTTTCTGAAAAATATCTTTTTGAAAATTTCCATCAATTTTTCCCTTAACTCAAAAATAAAATGTCTAAGTCCATAAAAATCTCTATGTCAAGGTATATATCCTTTGAGAGATTTTTCCATGGACTAATTTTATTTAAGTTAAAAAAAAACTTAATGATTTCAAAAAATTTCCAATTAAAACTTTCTAGAGACTTTTGTCTCAAGTTTATTTGACAAAACAATTTTCCTTGTGCCAATATTAAAACAAAATGGCTTTCTATTTTAACCTTACAAAAATATTTAAATCCACTATATTTTCTATGTCAAGGATTAAATCATTTGAGAAAATATCTAAGGATTAATTTTTGTTCAAGTTAAAATAATCATTTAATTTGTAGAAAAATGTTTTCCTTGTCAAACCATTCCCAAAGACATTGGTCTTTGAGAAAATGTGCACATAGGTACATAAAAATAGCATGCTAGAAAACAGTAGATGTTTTCATGCTGTTCTATTTTTTTAAACCTAAGTGCCCAGATAATAGAATTAAACACATTAATTAATTAATTAATTAATGGTCTTGTTTAATCCTAAAATCCCTTACTAATATTTTCCATGCAAAAATATTCCTTGAATATTAACTATTGCAAAATATTAACTTTGCCTGGTATGGACCCCAAAATTGAAAGAAATTGCAAGAAAAATTAGAAGAAAAATTCAAAAAAATTCTCCTTGGTCCATTGCACCCGCTGCATTGGATCAGGCACCCATCTGAACTGTGGTCCACTACACCCGTCATACAGAACTAGGACCCATGAGCAACCAGCGCGTGGACCGGATTCTAGACCCTAGTCGGCGTCGGTTTGGGCTACCTAGCTGGCGCCAGTTTCGGTCTGGATGGCTCTTCCTGCAATTTTTTTTCTGCGAATTTCCTCTATTTTCTTCTCAACTTCTGGTATCAATAGCTCTCCGATTTCAAAACAAATACAATGAAATCAACCAAAACCAACAATTGCCTACACCCATAAATAATGGGCTTGCACGATTTTCTAAGAAAAATAGTAAATTACACATCTCCTATACCTCCACCCGCGAGGTTTAACAGAGAATCTATTCATACCATAAACAATGAAGGATCACAATTTTAATTACACATATATGTCCAGTTTTATTAATCTAGATGCACGCTCCCTATATTTTCACAAAACCTTCATGCTCTGATACCAATTGAAGGCATGAAAAACCAAAAACACAGGGCACGGAGCGGAAGAGAAAACAAAACAAAACTAGAAAAACTCAAGAACAAGGGAACCGAACAGAGCTAGCGCCGGCTCCGACAGCCCCAACCGGCACTGGTCATGCTCTGCACTGATTCTGAGGTTTAAAAAAAATACCTCTTTTCCTCATTCTAAGACTTGGCTGGATCGAAATATGCGCAACCGAGGTAGGTGTGCTGGTGGAAACCATTGGTGCAATTCCTGCAAGACTCCTACTTCGTCTTTGAATGTAGATGAACGCCAAACTCTCGGTCTTCCAGTATATGGCCTGTCTAATTCTGTTAGGTGAACAACTTACAAGGATAGGGAACTTCCTTGGAGAGAGAGAAAGAAAGAGAAAAGGCTGTCAAAAACAACGTTATATCCAATCCTCCTATTTAACCAAAATAAAAACCCTAGGTTAAACTGGACAGGGCCATTGGACTCTTAGTTTAATCTTTTTGGGCTTAATTAATTATTCAAATTAGAACCCAATATATGGCCTAATTAATAATTAACTTTTCAGCCCAAATAAATTAGTCCAATTAACAAACCTATATTAGTTTAGTCCCAATTTAATCCCTAATTATTCAAACTGGGCCAAAGCCCTGAATAATTAATTAACCCACAAAACTAATTTAATTAATCATCTCTCTCTCCATGGACCTTTATTTTATTTTAGCCCAATAATTAAATAGGCTACTTAAATAAAATAAATTTCATTTAATTTAAGATCAATTCTTTAGCCCGTATTTAATTAGGACTCACGGTCTATATTGCGGACCAAAAGACACACTGCCTTAGCAACTAAAATGACCAAAATACCCTTGCCATATAAATAGTTGTATTTCACATTTTAAATATTTCCTAATATCACCATAAGAAAATATTGACCCCAAGGACAATGCTGCATTAGCAAAGTCTCCGACCTACAAGTATAATGACTAAATTACCCATTTGTACATCACTGTACATTTTAAAGAAGAAGAAGTGTACTAACAGCTCTCTAAATGACATCTACCATCCTTAGGCTTCTACTCCAATGATCCACGACTTCCTAGATTGTTTCCGCTTTCCAAGGGAGCTACCCTAAAGCAAATATCCAAGTTATGTTTCCCAGGGCCCTGGATATTTAGATCTTTCAGACAACCACAATGGTCGATATAGTATAGGAATTATCTTGTACAAGTCTATCTTAACTAACTAGTCACACACACCCAACATACAAGTATATTGGCCCTACTATAGAACCTCAACTATAGCATATCAATGTATATGCTTCCAGCTTCGTCAGACCACCAACTCATACTCAAGTCGTAGAATACTAGTCCACGCTATAGCGGTAGTAGTCTAGGTTTCTACCTTGTAGTACTTTAAGAAACCACTACTACAGGTTCTGTTCTACATATTCAAAATACACTTATGTCATGAAGTGAGTGGACTACTCACTGGCTAATGGTAAGCCATTCCCCATTTGGAATTCATAACATAATAACCTAGACATGATAAGATTCCCATTCTCATCAATCGGTTAAGAACAAATGTTTATGTGTTAAGTAACCCATGATTCATACCTTACTGTGAAAGACCTCTATTCACATGGACCACTTACTTAAACACAATGTGTCTTTTCCAAACGTAATTGTGCACAAATAAAAATGTAAATTCACAAAAAAAAAAAAATGGAAATAAATTCTTTTATTAAAACATTCGATATTTACATTAGAAACCTATTATAAGAGGGCATATTTCCCAACAATATCAATGCAACTAGGTTTAATATTTGAAAGAAAAGCCAAGTTGTTAATGAAATATCATCTAGTTTTAACTCCATAGTTTGGATCCCCAATAATTTGTTCTTTGGGATGACCTATTTTGTATTTCCAGTCTTTTGGCAATTGTTGATTCGTAGAATCTTCAGTTTGTTCTTTTCCTTGTTCAACTTGTAGCTCTTCAATCTCTTCTTCTTTTGCATGAGTGTCTAGAGGTAGAACTTTGAGTTGATCTAACTTGACTTCCTTTGAACTTCCTACATCATCATTATCATCTCTTTTTGAAGTATAAATGTTAGATTCATCAAACACAACACGCATGGATTCTTCCACACAAAGAGTTCTTTTGTTGTATACTCTATATGCCTTTTTGTTGGAAAAGTAACAAAAAAATATGGCCTCATCGGACTTGCTATCAAATTTTCCTAGATTATCTCGGGTATTTAGGATAAAATATTTACATCTAAATACTTTAAAATAAGAAATAGACAGAGTTTTGTCAAACGTAAGTTCAAACGGAGTTTTTCTCAAAGGTGGTCTTACCGTAACTCGGTTTATTATATAGAAAGCTATGTTAACAGCTTCTGCTCAAAAATATTTTGGAAGGACATTTTCACAAAGCATTGATCTAGCCATTTCTTGCAAAGTGTGATTTTTTCTTTCAACAACAGCATTTTGTTGAGGGGTTTTTGCTGATGAAAAATTGTGAAAGACTCCATTTTCATCATAGAAGTGAATAAATTCACTATTGCAGAATTCTTTGCCATTATCACTTGTAATAGAAATCAGTTTGCATCCAATCGAGTTTTGGACGCGTTTAATCAGTTTCAAAAATTCAGAAAAGCTTTCATCCTTTTGTCCAAGAAATAAAGTCCAAGTAAATCTAGAAAAATTATCAGCAAGAACATATGCATATTTCTTACCTCCAAGACTAGTAGTCCTCATAGGTCTAAACAAATCCATATGAATTAATTTGAGTAGTTTTGAGGTAGAAATCTTTTTTTTTTTTTTGTTTAAAAGAGGTTTTGATTTGTTTCCCAAACTGGAATGCATCACAAATTTTGTGTTTATCAAATTTCATTTTTGGCAGTTCCCTAACAAGTTCTTTTGAAGACAATTTATTTAGCAAATCAAAAGATACATGACCTAATCTTCTATGCCAAAGATCACCATCATTTTCATGCACAGATTGACATCTAATTCCATTAGCTACAAGGTCATTTACATAAAACACATATACATTTCCCATATGTTTGGCAGTAAAGATCATTTCAAGATTTGCACTGTCAAGTATAGAACAAGAATCCTTTTCAAAGATGACTTTGCAACTATTGTCACAAAGTTGGCTAATGCTAAGCAAGATTTATTTTTAAAATCATCAATAAGTAAAACTTGTTTTATAATTGTCAAGGAACCTTTACCAATATTACCAATGCCAAGAATCTTTCCTTTCTTCTTGTCTCCAAATGTAACAAATCCTTCATTTGTGGTCTGAATATCCTCTAACAAAGTTTTGTTACCAGTCATGTATCTTGAACAATCGTTGTCTAAGAACCACTTGGTGAAGCTTAAAGACTGTGCCTATACATAAGATGAAGGAATGATTTTTAGCACCCATACTTTCTTGGGTCTATGAAGGTTAGTAACATTTCCTTTGATTTTCTAGAATGTTATTCCACAAATTCCACTTTTCTTTTAATAAGACATCTTGAAACTATATATCCCGATTTTTCACAATATGTGCAAGTTTTGTGTAAACTGTAAGATAAAGCAGTTTTGACATATTGAGACTTGTTATTTTTGTTCTTATGCTCATGTTCATATCCTAAGCCACTTCAATTTTCAGCATAAACAAATCTAGGCTTGTAAAATTTGTCCTTATCTTCATGTCTATATCCTAAGCCATTTCGGTTTCCAATTTGATGTTAAGTTCCGAGTAACTTTTCCAGATTGTTTTTACCATTTGTGAATTTTTCAATACAATTGGTAAGATCATTTACTCTATTTTTCATTTTATTAAAAGTTCTAACCATCCCTTCAAGAGTTTGAATTCTATCACACAAATTTTTATTTTCCAAAGATGCATATTCCAAAGCAGTCATGATCACATCTTTCTCAATGATAGCACACTAATGTGACTCAAGAGACATTTTGTTATCATTTAACAATACTTCATTTTCTTCCATTAAGCATTTAATCTTCAACTTCATTTCTTTTTTTTTTTTTGGGACAGTTTTTTTAATTCGTGAAACATATCACTTAACAACTCATTTGGATCAACATGCTTTTCAGTCATAGATATAAGTGAATTAGGCATGTAATTAGATGTAGAAGAGTTTACCTTATTTTCCAAAGCCATGAAGCATATGTTGGCATTTTCTTCTTCATAATCTCTATCTTCGGACTTAGTTTCATTTTAGTCCCAAGTTCCTATCAATCCATTACCTTTCTTTGCTTTTAGATCTTTCTTCTTTTTAAACGTTCTTCCTTTCTTACCTTTTGCAACAGGACAGCCGGCAATAAAGTGATCAGTGCTTTTACATTCATAACATTGAGGTTGTCTTTTCTTTCTCATAAACTTCCTTCCACTTTTGTAGTTTTCTTTGTTGAACATCCTTCTGATTTTTTTTGCTATCATCCCCAAATCATCATTGTCCATTTCCATCCCCTCACTGCTTTCCGATAGGCTTGTTTCTTCATCTTCATTTTCAACCTTCAATGCTATCCCTTTTTTGCCTCTATCATAATCATCAAATTCATGAAATCTTTTAAGCTTCATCTCATAAGTTAGAAGAGATCCAATTAGCTCTGCAGCAGGTAAGGATTTTAAATCCTTGGATTCTTCTACAGCAAGAGTTTTAGGCTGCCAGCTCTTTGGTAAAGCATCTAAAATTTTTTGATTTTTTTCCCTAAGGGAATAAACCTTCTCGTAAGCTTTAAAACCATTTGAGATATTAGTGAATCTCGTGAACATATCAGTGATACTTTCATTTGGCTTCATTGTAAATAATTCATAGTCATGAATTAGAAGCCCCAATTTTGATTCTTTGACTTGGTTTGTCCCCTCATCGGTGACTTCAAGTAATCTTCACATTTCATGGACTAAATCACAACCACTAATACGGTTGTACTCAGTCGCATCAAGTGCACAACATAAAATGTTCATAGCTTGAAAATTTTAAGTCATCTTAGCATTGTCTTCTATACTAAACTCAACATTCTATTTTTGGTAAGTTTATGCCATCAATCATCTTTGATGGAATTAAATGACCATTTTCTATCAAACTCCATTACTCAAAGTTGATAGAACACACATAAATTTTCATTCTATTTCTCCAAAAAGTATAGTTATTTTTTATAGGGCCTAAATTAGCCATAAATTTCTAAGTTATTTGAGACCATTTTGTGATACATTTTGTACAATAACTGCTCATATTCCTTCATAGTTGAGATTTAACCATTGAAAATGTATTTTGTGCATTATTTCAGATTTTAAGGGTAAAATAAGGTAAAAACGTCACGGAATAGAACAGAGCCAGTGTCGGTTAGGAGCCCAGAGGTGGTGCCGGCTGCAATCTGGAAGACTTGGCACGAAAATCATGAAAAAAATGGCGAACAGATAGAAAGATAGAACGTAACTGGCGCCGGCCCTAGGCAAGATAGGCGAAGCCGGTTGTGCATTGGTGTAGAGGTGGTGCCTCGATTTTCATGCACGTTTTTTTTGGCAATTTGCAGAGTTTTAGTATTTTCCTACTTCTATTCGGCCAGAAACCCTAGAAGGAAAAATTTAGGACTTCTAAAGCCTATAAATAGAGGGGAAAACATAAGTCATGGTGATGAATTCATGGATCAAAACACAAATCACTCAAAATTAAGGAGGAATTCATCAAATCACGGAGGATTGTACAAGAAAGTCTACAAAGGAAGAAGAAAGAGGCTTGTCATTGAGTGCTTTCTTTTAACTTTATTTTCTTTTCTTGAACAATGATGTGTTAATTATTTTATTATAATTTGACATTATTTTTTGTATTCATAATTTTTAGAGTTACTTTGATCTGTTGATTAATTAATTGTTATTCTTGGTATTTAATTACATATGCTGATTACAAGATTAGTTTGTTGTTTCTTCTATTAGCTTGCTCGGAAAAGGGGTTGATGGTGGTTTCAATTCATTAATTTCATATTTGTTGTCTATTAACTTGCTTGAAAAAAAGGTTAATTGATGTCTACCGGGATATGAAAATTTAATCAAGAATTGTGTTTAATGCATCTTTTGGGTGAATTAGTCGAGACAGGATATGTGATGCCAATTTGTCTAGAAGATAGTGATTTCATGGATTAGAAAAGAAGTGAATCTATTTTAATACTTAATGATGCCAAGAGAATAATTTGTTATGATAATGATTAGATACTTTAAGGTCATGTTTGTAAAAATAATGGTTTGAGTTACACAATTCTCCATCATTGACATGTATATATTATTTTATTTTATTTTATTTTCCTTTTTATTCTTTTTCACTTTATTGAGTTGGTTAAACAATGAAAGAAAAGTGATTAAGGCATACTTGTTCCTTGAAGATCAATACTCGTTTTAAACCCTACACTATGCTTAATGATGAGTACGCTTGCTCATATGTGTAATTTGGGGTTAACGTTTTAATTTAAACTTGTTTGGCAATGTACCTATTTTTATATAATTTTTATACCCAAATTCGTACACATCAAGTTTTTGGCCCCGTTGCCAAGGAACAATATCATAAAGCTTGGATTTTGTTGATTTAACCATGTAAATATGTAAATATGAACAATTGTTCTTTTTGAAAAAGGTGCCATCTTTTGTATTATGTGTATCATTGTAATCTAACTTACTAACTTTGACTGATGTTTAATTAACTAATTTGTTCTTTTAATTCTATTTGAATTGTGAATTCCATTGTCTAACTATCTTCTATGTTTAGGTGAAATGGCAAATTGGACCCAGAGGAAGCTTAATGAAGGGCAGTACCCCCATTACTCTTCCGAGATAACACTCAAAGCACCAAAATCATCAGAAGTGGAGATAGTGATTGGAAAATTTGCTGTCCATGTCACAAAATGCTTCCAAGAAATAGATTCCACATTTGAGAAGTTTGAGGAGATGATCCGCAATATGGAAGATAAATTTGGTTTTTTACTAACATGGTGTTGAAGTCTTAAGAACTAACACCAATAGAAAAAGATGCCCATATACATTTCTCCCGAAAATCCCACTAAAAATTCCACTTTTCAGCCTCAAATTCATTATCCTACCCGTATACACAAAGCCCAAAAAGATGCCCAATTTGTCAAATTCCTTAAGATATTCAAACAGCTACACATAAACATCCCACTCAGTGACGCTTTAATCCACATGCCCAAATATGCCAAATTTCTCAAAAGCATGCTTGTGAGCAAAAAGCGATTGGAAAAATTATCTATAGTGGTGCTAAATGAAGAATGTTCATCTATATTGCAGGACAAACAGAATTTGCCACACAAAGAGAATGATCCAGGGAGTTTCTCTATTCCATGTTTAATTGGCACTTTTAATTTCTATAATGCGCTAGCTGATTTAGGCGCTAGCATTAATTTATTGCCATATAAAACGTTTAAAAAGTTAGGCCTAGGAGAACCCCGACCCACTAGGATGAGTATTCAACTCGCAGATAGATCTATCAAATATCCTAAGGGTATAATAGAATATGTGCTTGTAAAAGTTGACAAATTCATATTTCCAGTGGATTTTGTTATTCTTGACATGTATGAAGATTCTAAAGTCTCTTTAATCTTAGGTAGACCCTTCCTAGTTATAGGAAAGGAGTTAATTGATGTTCATGGGAGGAGGTTGACACTTAGGGTTGGGGATGAGGAAGTAGTCATTCAAATCCACAAAAGCATGCAGCATCCTTTATCTTATGATGATTATTGTTTAAGAGTTGATATTCTTGATGAACCTATTTTGGTTTTATGCAGGAATCCTTTGAGGAGGAGTTGGTGGAAACTTCAGTAGCATATTTGGAGAACTCTATCGATGAGGATGGGATGAAGAGTTTTGAAAAAAATTGAGAAAAGCAGTTTGGAAAAAATGAAATCATCCATAGAGGATCCTCCAGAATTGGATCTAAAAGACCTACTCGAGCACTTGGAATATGTGTTATTGGCTGAAGGAGATAAATTACCTGTGATCATTGCCAAAGATATCACTAAAGAACAAAAGACTAATTTGGCAAGTGTGTTGGGGAAATATAAAGGAGTAATAGCATGGAAGATCACAGATATAAGGGGAATTAGTCTATCCTTTTACACTCATAAGATTTTGATGGAAGAAGGTGCAAAGCTCGTAGTGCAACCCCAACGTAGGTTGAACCCACATATGAGTGAAGTGGTAAAATGTGAGGTAATTAAGCTTCTAGATTTAGGCATCACTTACCTTATTTCTGACAGTATTTGGGTGAGTCCTACTCAAGTGGTACCAAAGAATGGAGGAATGACAATAAGCCCCAATGATAAAAATAAAGGCATAAGAAGAGAAAACATAGGGCATGCAGCGGAAGTAAAAGCAAAAAAAACTAGAAAAACTGAAGAACAAGGGAATCGAACAGAGCCGGTGCCAGCTCCGGCAGACCTAGCCGGCACTGGTTTCACTTGGTATGGATTTTGAGGTTAAAACAAATTTACCTCTTTCACTCATTCTAAGAATTGGCGGGACAGGAATGTGTGCAACTGAGGTAGGTGCGCTGGTAGAAACCTCTGGTGTGATGCCTACAAGACTCCAACTCTGTATTTACATGTAGATGAATGCCAAATTCTCTATCTTCCGGTATATGGCCTGCCTAATTCCGTTTGGTGAACAACTAATAGAACTAAGGAATATTTTCTGGAGAGAGAGAGATGTATGTTTCTTTTTTCCACAGAGAAGAGTCTGTCCCAAAAAACAACGACGATCTTCAATCCTCCTATTTAACCTAAATAAAACCCTAGGTTAAACTAGACCGGACTATTGGACTATTAGTTTAACCTTTTGGACTAAATTAATTATTCTAATAAGAACCAACTTAATAGCACAACAAATAATTAATTTTTCCAGCCCAAATAAACTAGTCCAATTAACAAGCCTATATTAGTTTAGTCCCAGGTTAATCCTAATTATTCAAACTGGGCCAAAACCCTGAATAATTAATTAACCTACCAAACAAATTTAATTAATTTTCTCTCTTCATGGATCTTTGTTTTATTCTAGCCTAATAATTAAATCAGGCTACTTAAATAAAATAAATTCTATTTAATTTAAGATCAGTTTCTTAGCCCTTATTTAATTAGGACTGATGATCTAAAATGGAGACTAAAAGACACCCCGCATTGGCTACTAAAATGACAAAAATACCCTTGCCATATAAATAGTTGTATTTCGCATTTTAAATATTTCCTAATATTACCATAAGGAAATATTGACTCCAAGGACAATACTGCGTTAGCAAAGTCTCCGACCTACAGGTGTAATGACTAAAATACCCCTCTAGACATTGCCATACATTTAGAGATGAAGAAGTGTACTAACACCTCTCTAAATGACATCTACCATTCTTAGGCTTCTAATCCAATGATTCATGACTTCCTGGATTGTTTTTGCTTTCCAAGGGAGCTACCCTAAAGCAAACATCCAATTTATATTTCCCAGGGCCCTAGATATTTATATCATTTAGACAACCACAAGAAGAGACATAGTATATAAACTATCTCCTACAAATTTGTCTTAACTAACTAGTCACACATACCTAACATGCAAGTATATTGGCCATACGATAGAACCTCAACTATAACATATCAAAGTACATGCTTCTAGCTTCGTCAAACCACCAACTCATACTCAAGTTGTAGAGTACTAGTCCACGCTATAGCAGTAGTAGTCTAGGTTTCTACCATATAGTACTTTTAAGAAACCACTACCACAGGTCCTGTTCTACATATTCGAAATACGCTTATGTCATGAAGTGAGTGGAGTACTTACTGATTAAAGGTAAGACATTTCCCATTTGAAATTCACAGCATAATAACCTAAACATGATAAGATTTCCATTCTTATCAATCAGTTAAGAACGAACGTTTATGTGTTATGTAACCCGTGATCCATAACTTACTGTGAAAGACCTCTATTCACATGGACCACTTACTTAAACACAATGTGTGTTTTCCAAACATAATTATGCACAAATAAAAATGTAAATTCACAAACAATTTCTGCAAATAATTTTTTTTATTAAAACATTCGATATTTCTATCAGAAACCTAGTCTAAGAGGGCATATTTCCCTACAATCTCCCACTTGCACTCTATGACTATGTAAGTCCGTAGGTAACCACCCATATGGCATCTAAGTGTCTTTTGAAGACTCTATCAGCCAAAGGCTTGGTGAATGAATCAGCTAGATTGTTCTCGGAGGCAATTTGTTCCACCACGACTTCCCGTCTCTTGAAGAAATCCCAGATCAGGTAGTACTTCCTCTCGATGTGCTTCCCCTTCTTGTGGTTCTTGGGTTCTTTAGATTGTGATACTGCTCTAGTGTTGTCACAATACATCACAATCAGCCTGTCCATGTGTGGCATGACTCCAAGTTCTAAAAGGAACTTCCGAAGCTAGACTGCTTCCTTAGATGCCTCCGAAGCTGCCACATATTCAACTTCCATGGTTGAGTCAGCAATGCAAGATTTCTTGATACTTTTCCATGAAATGGCTCCTCCAAGCAAGGTAAAGACATATCCACTAGTAGATTTTCTCTCATCCTTATCCGCCTGGAAGTGTAAGTCTGTGTATCCTATAGGAACCAAGTCATCAACCCTGTAAACTAGCATGTAATCTCTCGTTCCCTTGAGGTACTTGAGAATATGCTTTACAACTTACAAATGAATCTCCCCAGGGTTTGACTGATATCTACTAACTAAGCCTATGGCAAAGCAGATATCTGGCCTAGTGGACAGCATAGCGTACATGAGACTTCCCACAACTGAAGCGTAAGGAATCCTACTCATTCTGCCTTTTTCTTCTTGAGACTTAGGATAGTCCCTTGAAGAAAATGACAACCCATGTCTGCAAGGAATTAGAGCTCCCTTACATGAGTCCATGCTATACCTGGCCAGCATCTTGTCAATGTATGCCGCTTGGGATAATCCTAACATTTTGTGCTTCCTATTTCTAAGAAGTCTAATCCTGAGAATGTAGCTGGCTTCTCCCAAGTCCTTCATACTTAATTTGACTAGACAGCCAAACCTTTGTAGATGACAATGACCCTACATCATTTCCAATGAGAAGAATGTCATCCACATACAAGACAAGAAAAAATACATTAATGCCTTCAAGTTTCCTGTACACGCATGGTTCATTCTTATTTTGAATAAATCCATAAGACTTTACAATGTCATAAAAATGAATGTTCCATGCTCTCAATACCTACTTAAATCCATAAATGGACTTCTTAAGCTTGCAAACCATATGTTCTTGGCCTTCAATAATAAAGCCTTCCGGTTGGGACATATAGATGTCTTCGCAAAGATGGCCATTTAAAAATGCCATCTTGACATCCATTTTCCATATCTCGTAGTTATAATGACATGCGATGGTAAGGAGGATACGGATAGACTTAAGCATTGCTACCGGGGAAAAGGTCTCCTCATAATCGATTACTTCTTTCTGAGTATACCCTTTCGTGATAAGCCTAGCTTTGAAGGTTTATACCTCCCCATCTACTCCCCTCTTTCTCTTTTATACCAACTTACACCAAATGGGTTTTGTAATACCCCGCCCAAAACCACATTTAACCCATGGGGAAAAAGTCATGCATTGCATAGCATCTCGCATTTTATGTGATATCTTCAAATTATTTTTGCATGGGTGCATGTGATTTTCAAGGTTGTGCTTGCATAAAATTATTTAAATGTGTTGTTGCATTACTTGAGAGTTGTTTTCAGTGAAGTTTAGTAGAGGAGATGGAGGGAGGAGAATTAGGGTGGAAAGAATTTCCTAGAGAAATATTATCATCGGAGTTGATCTGGAATAGTGGTTAGGTTTAGTGATTTTCCTTGGTGACCCGAGTTCAAATCTTACCTCTTGCGAATCTTAGTTTTCCTTTTGAATTCTTTTCTCTAAATTTCTTCATGCTTTGGCCGAAAAACCCTAGCCATCCTAGTGAATTTCAACGCCATCATCTAAGGAGATAAGTCTCCATATTTATCTCCTAAATTCAAGGATTTTTTATGAGGATAAAGTTTAATTTTATTTTCAGCTTTTATTCTTTGATTTTCGAAAATCCTAGTTAGAATAATTAGATTCCAGTTTGGTTTTAATGTATCAGATTTTGTAATCGATAGTTGGAACTAAATTGTTATTTTTCTAGTTAGATACCTTTTTTTTTTTTTTTTTTGGTGCAAATGTAAATGGTTTAGTATTAATCAGTAAGAATCTACAAGAATTTCTAGTTTGCAGTCGAAGAGACTACAGCCTAGAGGATCTCAGTACATGTCTCAAACCTAGTCTTAACATGCGGGTACAAAGCAAAAATTACAGTGTACATATGTGTTTTAATCTTTTTCACGATATCTCCCTGATGCCAGACCATATCCTCGAAAATGGCCTTGTTACGAGCAGACCAAATGTAATAAAATGTGGCTGCCAAAGCAGTAGACTTGGCCTTAGAAACCCATGAGGTACCCCTGTTGCTTTGCTTATACCACCTAAGACAAGCCATAGCTGAATTCAAAGACTGTGGAAGTCCTAACCAAGTTTTCACTTCTGTCCAGATAGTAGCGGAGACCGCGCATTTGAAGAATAAATGATTCATCGTTTCAGGATGAGACCGCGCATGTTAAGTCATCCAGTCTGAACACAAGTGCGTCTTTGGTCTTAAGCCTGCCATTCGTACATAACCAAAGAATGAATGAGTGTTTGGGCGTTAAACCCTGCTTCCATATAGTATTAGCCCAATACACAGACTGTGAAGTAGATCTAAGATAGTTATAAGCAAGAGAGGCGAAGGAAGTAATGCAATTGCCCCAAGACTGAAGAAGACCAACAACACAGTGAGAGTCACCTTCTCGCTCTACGAACAAGTCTCTTATTGCCAGCAATTTCCTAAACAAGGGGGACTGTTCCTTACGTGCTTCAATTTCCCAAATGGAGCCGCTTTTCAAGTAGAAGTGGTTTACCCATTTGACCCACAAAGATTGCTTCTCCACCTGTACGTCCCAAATGATTCTAGACAGAAGAGCACCATTCCAAATTTTTAAGTTCCTCAAACCGAGGCCCCCTTCAGTCTTGGGGAGGCAAACATTGTTCCATGCAACCAGATGGTTATTTGAGTTCCACAGGAAGTCCTGAGCCATCCTTTCCAATTGAGAAATAACAGTAGATGGAGTAGGAAGAACAGACAGCAAAAAACATTCGACCCCTTGGAGCACAGATTGAATCAACTGGAGACGCCCAGCAAAAGAGAGAGACCGAGTAGACCATCTCCCAATAAAGGAGCCAATTCGATCAAGCAGTGGTTTGAAAAGAGTAAGTCTAATTTTACCGTTCATGATTGGCAGCCCAAGGTAGCAGAATGGAATTTCTCCAATAGGAATGCCCTTATTTGCCGTAATTGCTTCATGAATATCAGGAGCAATCCCCGCAAGATAAATACAGGATTTATCCTTGTTGATTTCAAGACCTGAGCATCTTTTAAATTCTTCTAGGCAATTAAGAAGGATGTGGATAGAAGAATAGTCTCCCCTAGCAAATAACATGAGGTCATCCGTAAAGGCAAGGTGGGTAACCCTTAATTCCTTACAATTTGGATGGTACTTGAATGATGTCCCAAGTGTATGCATTCTGACCACCCTTGAGAAATATTCTAAACAGATAACAAACAACAGTGGAGAGAGAGGATCACCTTGCCGCAGACCCTTAGCACCAGTAAAGTAGCCATGCACATCTCCATTGATAGCAATCGAGAATGATGTAGTGGTCACACACTGCTTAATCCATATCACAAAGAGATGAGGGAATCCAAGCTCAGTAAGTAAGTCCAATAAGAAGTCCCAGCTGACAGAGTCATAAGCTTTCCTTAGATCCACTTTCAATGTAGATCTTGGGGAAACTTTTTTACGACTATACATACGCAACAATTCTTGGACTAGTGAGATATTATCAGTCATGAGTCTGTCATGAATGAATGCTGATTGTGCTCTATCCACAAGATGAGGGACCACCAATTTGAGTCTTTCAGCCAGAATTTTAGATATGATCTTATAAACCATATTACAGCAGGAGATCGGGCGGAAGTCACCCACCCTATCAGCATGATCATTTTCGGCACCAGGGTGATGATAGAGTGATTTATCTGTTTAAGAATTTTCCCGGAACTGAAGAATTCCATAATTGCATCACACAGACTCTGCCCGACCGTATTCCATGCTTTCTTAAAAAATAGTGCCGAGTATCCATCCGGTCCCGGAGCTTTGGAATCTCCAATATCCCACAGAGCAAGTCTGATATCCTAGGTAGTCACATCCCTAACCAAGTCCACCATCATATCATGAGGCACAAGGGGACCAGCCCTGACAAAGTCCACATTGATTCCCCTACAATCAACTTTAGACCCATGTAGTTTCTGGTAATATTTAACAAATTTGTCCACAAGAGCCAATAGGTATTGGTCAGCGTACCATCCTCTATAGTGATAGAAGAGATGAAGTTCCGCTTTTTATTACGTTTGACAATGTTATAGAAGTAGCGGGTATTCTTATCAGAGAAAGCTACATACCTTCCTTTAGCAAGTTGCTGGTAGGACTTCATTTCTACCTCCGCCAATCGCCAAGCCGATCGTTTGCAATCCTTGAATTGTGCAATAAGGGTTTGATCTGCGGGGTTGCCAAGTAATATCTGTTGTGTATTAAGAACTGCCTGATTCGCCTTTTCCACCCATTTGGAAATGTGAGAGAATTCCTGTTTGTTTAGCTTCCGCAAGTAACCCTTAAGCATCTTTAATCGCCGACAGAGAGTGAATTGGTGGAAACCCCATAACTCTTGATCCCAAACCTCTTGAACAATATTATGGAACAAATTGTGGTTAGCCCAACTATTAAGGAACCTAAATGGACGAGCAATATTCTGAATGTTGTCAACCACTGACCAAATAGCAGGACCATGATCAGAAAGGTACCCAATAGGGAGAAACTGAACAGAAGCCTGTGTTGGGCATTGAAACCATGCATCATTACCCATAACCCTATCAAGTTTGGACCACACCCTAGAGTTTGTCCAAGTATACCTTGATCCGACATAAGGAAGGTCCTCTAGGCCAATGTCCTCACATAGAGATACAAAATCCCTAATTTCATAAGAGGAGGGCATTGAGTCACCAAGTTTGTCCTCAATATGTATATAGGTATTGAAGTCACCCATCAGAATCCACGAACCCGAAATTGATGAAGATAAGGACCGGATATCCTCCCATAAAATCCTTCTAGTCGTAACCGAATTAGAAGCATAGATAAAGGTGAAAAAATATGTAGAATGTGAAATCTTACACCTAATACTCATAGTGATCACTTGACACGTGTAGTGAAGTAAATGAACATCCACTCTAGCATCATTCCATAGGATAACCACTCTGCCTCCATCAGATTCATTCAAGTTGTGAAAGGCCGACCAATTAGAGAATTTTTTTTTATAGAATATTGTCCACCCCAACAGCATTCAACTTTGTTTCCAATAATCCAATAATGTCAACACGATGATTCGAAATAAAATTCCAAATCCCATGTTTCTTGAGGGTCATGTTTAACCCTCGAATATTCCAGCACGCTATTCTCATTGTGGACTAACTAGTGCCCCTTGGGCACTAATCAAGTCAACATTCTGCTGGGCAAATTTTTTCCATACCGAAGAGATAGATTATGGTGCCTGATTAGTCACTTTACCGGTATTCACTATGGTTACTGGCATCCTCTCATCAGACCTACCTAAATGTGTAGGGGAGAGCGATTGTGTAACTCCTGCTTGTGCATTCCTTTTTTTCAGCCAATGGGGCCGTCCTCTACACTTAAGTATAGAACGACCTCTTGTTTGAGAAGGTTGTACACACGGACCATTAGATGAGGATGGGATGTCATCTGCAACATTTCCTCCATGAGCTTGGATATCAATATTATTCTCTACAATGAGGGCCGGCTGTTTCCCCTTGTCTTTGTTTATATCCCCAATCTCACCAGCTTCACCTTGGGATATCATGTTTTTGTTCATTCTAACCGGGGCTGACGTTGGCCTAGTCGAAGATCTTGCCCTACCCTTATGCCCCTTGCTTTTTCCATCATTCCCGTTAGTCACCTGTTGTTCCTTTCTCTTCATATTTTCCCGCATACATGCCTTAGTAACATGGCCAAATCCACAACAGCATGAGCAATACAGAGGCTCAAACTCAAATTTCACTGCCTGGTGTTTGATCTTACCAGAAGGCATTCTGATTAGTACCGTCATCACCAGTGGTTTGGACACATCGACTTCAACAAGGACTCTAGCATAAGATAGGCGATCAAATATGGCAGTAAGCATATCCGTCATGATCGGTATACCCACTGCTAATGCAATCTTACTTAAGGCATTCATGTTCCAGCAACCGAGAGGCAAGGCAGGAAATGTGATCCATATAGGCATGATACTCACCTCAGCCAGAGAGAAATCAAAGTCATATGGCATTACTTTAAGCATCAAGGATCGCCCATATATTACATAAGGCCCCCCACGGAGAACCCACTGTCTATCCTCATCTCTTTGGAATCGAAATATAAGCCATCCAGTAGAACATAGAAGAGAATATTGATATGATCATATACAAATTGGAGACAATTTTTCCACCAAGCTTTTTTTATTCAATAGAACATTTGCCAATCCACTTACCGTATGAAGCTTTAGTAGGAGGTCCTGTGTAATATAGGTGGATGTATCCTTTTGGGAGGTTAGTTAAATATCTAATTTATTATTTTTTTAAACCTCAATTTGTTAATATCCATATTGATAAATCTCCAACCATAGGTTCTTGTACAATTTAAAGAAGAAGGTGGAAAAATAAAGCAAGAGTTGAAGCTTCAATTTGCAATGCATACCTAGTTGAAGAAGTTTCAATGTTTTGTACTTTTTACTTTGATTGTAATGTCAAAAAAAAGAGTAAAAGGGTTGAACGAAATGACGATGGTGTGGTTTTGATGAGTTAACGAGGTCAAGTATTTCAATATTTAGCTATCCTGGATGGCCATCACGTACTGCAAAGATGAGGTTCCTATCAGATAAAGAGTATGATGCAGCTACATTGTATGTGTTGCTAATTACCGAAGAGGTCTAACCATATATGGAATCATTTTGGAATGTGATAAATTTTAACATCTCACCATTTTTTTTTAAAATTTATTAAAATTTAGGTTATTCAAGGTTGATAAGCGCTCTAATACAACCAACATTTCTGATTCTGATTTAGAGTTAGCATTGGGAAGAGAGTTTTGTTCAATAGTTGAAGGAATATGTAAGCATATATCTAATGTCGTGTCATCCTAAATTTTCATTCTAATTAATTTCATCTTTTTTAGTTATAATATTTTTGTGTCAAATAGGTGCACAATCCAGCTAACAATGTTTCAAATGATGAAACAAAGCATCTGAGTTAGGGGCCAAAGAGATTTGTGTGCACATACACATAGTTTTTTGTAAATGGTTACAACTTTCACACAATTGCTCATAGCAAAGGAAAAGCCACTACAAATAGTGGCATAAGCATAAAAGGCTCTAATAATGATGATGGAGGCACAGTGGATTACTATGGTGCTTTGAAGGAAGTGGTGGAATTGGAGTATCCTGGTTTGCCTGTTAAACATGCCTATTTATTTCATTGTGATTGGTATGATCCAAGACATGATGTGGGAGTAAGAATTCATCCTAAGTACAAACTACTTGATATTAATCCTAAAAGATTATTAAACAAATTTGAGCCATTCGCACTTATGTTTCAATCAACCCAAGTGTATTTCATACCATATCCAAGTCCCAGAAAGGATACTGTAGATTGGTTGGATGTTTGTCATGTCGCTGCAAGACGAGCGTTAGAGATGGCTACAATTGATAGTGCATTACAAGAAAATGAAGTGAAAAATCCAAGTATTGATATTATCGATGATCCATTAGACAATCTAAGGGACCCAAACAATATTTATGAAGATGTAAATCCCTCTGTTAATATTAGTTAGCAAGAGAATTAGCAAGAGTTGAAAAGTAGTTCTGATGAATCTGATATAATAATATTTACTCAGAGTCAGAAGATAAAGTAGATAGCGAATTCTGTAGTGAAAGTGAATAGTTATAATATTTTAGAATTTAGAGATATATTTATATTTTGTAGTCATGTCTTTTGGATGTATTCAATTGAACATATTGGTTTTGTTTTATTTATCTAATAACATCATGACAATTTGTTGATTATTTAGCAAATTTTTGTTCAAAGTTTCACCATATTCTGTTTTTTTTTTTTTTTAGACTTTTGAAACATCCAAAACCAGTGACCTTATTGATTTATGTGTTTTCTTGGACTAGCAGAGTTGTGGGAATCTATGGGGTTTTCTGTTGAACAAGGTTGAAGCTATCCCCAACTAGCATTGGTATGGTTCTTTCTTGTTTTGTTTCTTATGCATAAGCTATTTCTAGTCTTAGTTACCATAAAATGCATTATCTTTCTTGTATAGAATTACATTTTATGCTCTGTAAATCTTGAACTTTTTTGTAGTTATTTTTGTGATTTTGGAGGGTGTTTGAGTGTTGAAGTGTGGGTGTTGTGCTTATATTTGTGTTGTGGTTTTGAGGAGTTGGAGTTGTGATTTTGTTGTAAAAATGTGAGTGAAGTGGCTAGAGAGAATGCTGGTGGGACTAAATTTCTAATCACTCTTTTTCTTTCTTGAGCATATTTGCATTGAAAATGATTGAGGTGATTGGCTGTTGAAGTGTGGGTGTATGGCTGGAAAAAGTGCTGGTAGGACTAAATTTCTGATCACTGTTTTTCTTTCTTGTTTTGTTTCTTATGCATAAGCTATTTCTAGTCTTAGTTACCAAAAAATGCACTATCTTTCTTATATTGAACTACATTTTATGTTTTGTAAATCTTGAACTGTTTTGCTATTATTTTTGTGATTTTGGAGCATATTTGCATTGAAAATGATTGAGGTGTTTGACTGTTGAAGTGTGGGTGTATGGCTGGAAAAAATGCTGGTTGGACTAAATTTCTTATCACTATTTTTCTTTCCTATTTTGTTTCTTATGCATAAGCTATTTCTAGTCTTAGTTACCATAAAATGCACTATCTTTCTTGTACTGAACTTCATTTTATGCTCTGTAAATCTTAAACTATTTTGCTTCTATTTTTATAATTTTGGAGCATATTTGCATTGAAAATTATTAGGATGTTTGACTGTTGAAGTGTGGGTCTTGTGCTTATATTTGTGTTGTGGTTTTGAGGAGTTGGAGTTGTGATTTTGTTGTAAAAATGTGAGTGAAGTGGCTGGGAAAAATGTTGTTGAAATGTGGGTGTTGTACTTATATTCATTGCACAGCAGCTTGTCCACTTTAGAAACCCTCTGTTCTAAACTAACTATTCCTTTGTTATTTAAAGACTGCACACTTGCAAATTGATCAAAATTGCTAGTGTATTGCTCATTTTCCATTCTTTTTCTTCTTTGTTTAGTTTAAATTTCTTATTGCACTGAGAGCCAAAGAAGTAACTAGTACTATCCTGCTATTACTTCAAGGAAATAAAAAAAATGAAATTTAGGTATTGGTGTAGGCTAGTGCCATTCTGTTGCTTAAAACAGATAGACCATAGGCTCTAGTCAAAAATAAAAATAAGATGCCCCTCCTATTAGAGTAATCCTTAGTGAAGTTTATTCTTTCTATTGAAATTCTTGGATTTCTATCTGGTTTGATCTATGAAAAAGAAAACTCTCAGAATTCTAGGTGGCATCAAAATTCATAAGGCTCTTTAATCCCTCCAAATAGATCTATCACGGAAGCATTTATAGAGAAATTTAATATAGACATACAAGGCTAATCAGAATTATAGGCAATGAACACTATCATGGACCGGTACTAACTTACATTCATAGCTCTGGCAGCATCTTCAGTAAATGCAGGAACAAGACCAACCAACACTACACCAATTGATAGGCCGAACATAATTAAAGTTGTAAGGATGATTGCTACTTTTGCACCTATAATGACATAATGAACCAAATCATGTTATAGTATAATCTCAATCCTTTCTGAGCACAATTTCAAGAGTTGCACTTGAATAAGTAGGAAAAAAAATTGTATGAGGAGCTTCTCCTTCTCTTCTTAGCAATAGAGGAGGAAGAGTATTGAATAATATTGAGAAAAATGATCAGGTCAAATGCAAAATTTCCATCACTGCTTAACAACTTAATTGAGTGCAACACAAGCTTTTTCTCCTACCATAATGTGAATTCCTCTTTTTTCCATTCTACCGTGCCTAAAGTTAGCTCTCCATAAAGTCAACTGAAATAACATCCTTTTTAATTAATTATTACCATGTTATCTGTGGACTCTCTCAATGACATCCATATATTATGTTACTCTTTCTCTCATCAATACATCTAATGATCATCTAAGGATATGACCAAACTATCTTAAATCATTTACTCATTTTATCTAAGACGTAGCACCTCTTTTTCTCTCTCCCTCTTGTCATTATTATCGTGCTTAGTTTCACCAAGTACTCATCTTTAAAATACTCACCCAAGTAATGCTTATTTTCACCATACACTATTTCTTGATTTCCCAAGACTTGAGATTCTACACCATGTGATACCTTATAATTGTCCCACAAAAATTTGTATTAACACAGGTACCTTAGTTATACAACTATCATACTGTGCTTTCCTCCATCCCAAATTAGCTCCACTATTGACATCCTTCATGAATCATAATCTCGCAACTCATTATCAACATGTAGCAAAACTATGTACTAAAAGTATTGCATACGCCACCATTTGTATGCATAGAGATTAAGAGTGCACTTATTCTTAAAATCAGGAGTCAACTATTATCAAGTTATTCTTAAAATCAAGGGATAACATTGAAAAAGCTTATTTTATCATTTAGAACCTCTCTAACCAAATTGTAACTTATAAGTGAGGACAAAATAGTAATCTAAAAAGTCACAGAAAATAGTTGAGGCAAATATTGCTCTATGTTAGTACGTATTGTAGATAGATTTCTTGAGTTATTATTACTAGAAGATTAATATCACTATCCAAATGAATTCATAGAACTAAAATTCTGTTAACTATACAAAAGCATCCCCTATTCTATTGTTTATGGTGTCAAATTCTCTAAAAACGGAATACAATGTTGCATTGAACTCTGGATCAAATCTCCTAAATCCTTTTTTTTTTTTAATTTTTCTTTCTTCTCTTTGTGCTTTTCTACTTGGTAGAATAGGAAGTGAGATGCAACAAGATATCACCAAGAACTTAAAAATAAATTAAAAGTAAGAAAAAAGGGCCTATGTAGGTTAAAATACCAAGTAAAAAATTCAGGAGCTAGGAAATTTAATAGCTGGCAAAGTGATCCTCCTAGTATGGACGTTTTTGTAGGTTATGTTGACATCTTTATTGCCTATCAGTTTGATTCACAAACATTAATTTAATTTTGTAGGATTTCTAAATTAATTAAATGGATTAAACGCAGCGGAAAATAACAAGAAATCCAAGCCATGGATCACGGGTTTGCAGTAGAAACGGGAAAAAGAGAAGATCACGCTTATTACCTCTTGAAGCCGGAATTTAAATTTTTCTTGTTCCAAGAACGCAGGCGTGATCCAGATCACAAAACCGGTTCACAGAAGCTCAACTGAAGTCCAAGAAAGAACTCCCTCTAATGATAATCCACACAAGGTCGAACGCTCACAATCTCACAATTCTATGCTAGTAGAATTTAGGAGGCTAGGGTTTGATTAATAAGAGAGAGACGGCTAGGGTTTGATCAAGAGAGAGGCAGAGAAATGGTTTCTCTGTTATTGCGTGAATAGTCTGTGTCTGTTACCCTAAGGAAATCGTTTCCTTATATTTATAGATTTATAATTATCGTAAATTGTAACTTAGTCCTTCAACGTCCAATTGTCAACAAATTGGTCCTTGAAGTTTACTTAATTACAATTAGGTCCCATTAATTATATCAAACTTATAATTCACCTATAAATATATTACCTTCTCTTAATTAACCCCATAATATTTTCAAATAATATATTTGAGCATTCAAACCTTTATTGTGTGTGACCCATTAGGTTTCCTGGTCTTATTGGTAGCATAATATGAATTAATTCTAACAATATTAGAATTAATAATCCTTAATAAAATAAAGGATTAAATTTATTAATTCTCTAATTAATAAATCCATATTTAGCATATCAAGAGCGACATCTAGCAATAACTCTTGACCACCCAAAAGTCCAGAAAGTCAAGTAGCTTGACATGAACCTTTCAATAGCAAATTATCAGTGCAATAAACTCCTTTCACCATACAATATCTCATTTGGTCTAGAGTATGGAATTAGTGCCAACTCCCTTCAGAATATTATTAATTCTGGCCCGAATATTTCAGTACTTGTTCAAGAAATCCATTACTCGATATGTGTATCAATTGGAACCATTTCCATCACATAGTCGCCTTGGCCAAGGACTTCATGAGTAATGATTTCTACAAGTGGCCTTGAGATATACTCTCCTACTATTAGGAGTGGTGAATCCTTTATTGATTTTCTCAACTACTTTCGTTTACTTTATGTTGTACCCAATATCCATCCCATAGGCAGTCTTGGATAAGACTCCAAAGATTAGAATCAAAATACAACGCTCGTTAAACAAAGTACCTTGGAGATCTCAAGTCTAAGGATACTTGCACACTTGCTATAATGAGATTATATCACTGGCACTAAATAGTTATCCAAGTGATTATCTCGTAGCTAGGTCATCCAATGAACTTGTTCCAAAACAAGCATCCGCACGTTAATCTTGAGTATCTCTTGATCCAATCAAGAGATATAACATGTGCCAGTCTTGGTGTATTAATAATGTCCCATCTTATTAATACTATTACTTGGGATTATTTAAGTACAAACACTGCATAGTATAGTAGGAATCTCACATCATAATCTCTATCATGATTTCCTTAACACTGTGTTGTACTAGGGACTTTATCTAACGGTTTGTACACATATTTAGATATAACAATCAAATTGAAAGATAAAGAATACCGCTTATTAATTTAATATGCAATATACATGGTATAAGTGATTGCCTCTAGAGCACAACACCAACAGATTTTTGGTGGTTCTTAGCTGGTAACACATCTTGTTAGTTAGTATACTAGTATTGGAATTAGAGTTTGGTATACTTAGTTCTTTTTCTAACATCTAGGTGTTTTGTCAGCATTATATTCCACATTTAATTTGACAATAATTTAGCACAATTATGTTTCTTATATATTTAGCTATTTCTTATTTTTCGAGAATTAAAAAAACTACTTATTTGCATTCTTAAGGACGCAAATTCTATTTCTATTATTATCAATACCAAATAGATGAATCATGAGAATAGCACCTCTCAAATACCCAACCTCTTTACCGGATCAACTTGAGTCGTACCATCCAAATTAGAAGGACAAATTTCCCAACTAATACTAAATCAACCATATTTATGAAACTATATCCTATGCTGCAAAATATAAAATTTCTGGCTACAATGAAGGGGATTCTTGTCCTGTTGTTAATGTGAGTGAAGTTGTTACTCCTGCAAGCTCTGAAATAAACCCTCTATCTTCTTTTTTCCCTATTTGCTTTTCTCCTCTCTATCAATGCCATGCCACTCTTTTTGAAATGACTTATTTTTTGATAAACCGTACACAGTCACTTCTCCTGTTGATACCCAGCCACTTGTTTTCTATGCATTATTTTTAGATGGCACTTGGTAGGAAAGGAATACAAAAAAAAAAAGAAAAGGAAAGGTAGGGTGATGTGTAAGCAAATCAAATAACGACTTCGAGGGTCAACCATTGAATTCATCCCTAATAGAAAATTAGAATTCTCCAAAGGCCATAGAATAGTAGATGATTTTCGTTCTCTACCACTTACATTGTCTACTTCTACTGATGGCCACAATGGTAGCAATTCTAGAGAAAGCATCTAGCTAAAGATTCATTCTAAGCAAGCCAAGTCAATCACTCACAATTAGCGAGTTGCGCCTATCACTCCTAATGATCAAGTTAAGTCTACTCCAGCTCAAGAGAATATGCAAACATCTAACTTATCTACAACTATTAATACACCAACACAGGGCATGATTGAATGTTGGATTGAAAGGGATGAGTAAGTGATTTGAAAATTTTTTATTTTCTGGAATTTAGCATTTGTTCTAAATGTACCAAGTAAAATCCTTAAATATATATATATATATATATATATATATATATATATTGTTGTAGGATTCTTTGCAATGCCAAGCCACTCAACAAACTAGTGCGATCCATTCGTCCAATCATAGAATCTATGTTTTCGGGACCATATCCTACTTGGAAAAGTGTCCCACCTGCCACAAGGAATGTATGGTACGCTGAGTGGGTAATAAGTATTAAATTTACTTTGTCTAATTATAGTTATAGGTTGTATTTTATGCTTATTATACTAATTTGGTAATTTTGTATGGGAAAACTACAGAACGGATACAAATGGGACCACAAATATGATTCAATCATGAGAAGAAAATGGGGAGGGGGGGGAGCCAATAACAGTTATAGGTACTTAATGGAAGAAGTACGAAATGGACATATCTCTCATGATTTCAAAAAAGAAGAGCATTGCGATGAGCTCCGAGCATATTAGGATAGTGATACATTCAAGAAAATGTCAAAGACTATGTCAGCAAATAAGAAGAATGTCTTAGAAGCCTTAAATCATTCTGGAGGATCTATCCCAACAACTGTACACAAGAGAAAGCTTGTATAATACATAGAATTTTAATTATTGTTCTTATATATAATACATTACAACTTCCATTTTGTGATGATTTCGTAGGAGGAGAAATACCATAGAGAATTTTCGTAGATGGACATCTTTGTCTTCATTCTTACAACAAACACTAAAGATGACATTGAGCAAGTGCTAAAAAGAGAAAGACTAATGTTACAGGGGGAAGAGGAGCTACGAGAGGTGCCAAATCTTGTCTTTATTAACAAGCAATCTGAGGACAAATACATAAGTGTCATATCTACTGAAATATAAAATGAACATATTTATGATTTTGGTTTTATGAGATCTAATCTGATTGCAGTGTTATTTTAATGGGGATCCACTGAAATTATTATTTCCACAATATTAACTAGTAATCTACACTTTATTACTCAAAATATATAAATATTCAGTGATAATCCATAGCAGTTTGAATTGTTGATTGTTAAGGATTGGTGTTATAATTAGATAAAGAATTTACTTGGTACTGTGTGATTGGACTTAAACTACTAGGGACTAGATTGTGCATTTGGTATTGAGATTAGCTACTAAAATTTGAATTGAATTGAGTTGACTGTGTAGAGCTGCATTCTGATTTTGACTGTTGGGTTTAAATTGATATATGATTGAGCTACCTTTGATGTGATAAGATTAAGTTATAGTTGACTGGATACTGGTTTTATACTATTAAACTTGAGAAGAGAAGTTAAGTTTTACTAGTTGATTTATGTTGGTTAATTATTGCATTTGTGTTGGTTGGCTAGTGATTTGAGCTTTGCAATGTGGATTGTTGAGTTTCTACTGTGGCAATTATGAGGAGGAGCATGTCAATTGTTTGATTGAATTGTGAAGTGTGGGTTGCAATAGTATTGGGTATATTGAAACTTGTGTTAGAACAATTGGTTTGATTGTGGTTCATTGAGGGGAGTTGATTTTTGATTGGTGAATTAACTAGTGATATAGTACTACATGGAAAAATGTGAGTGAAGTGGATAGAAAAAATATGAGTGAGGTGGCTATAGTGAGGGGAATTGTTGTCCTCTTGTTTAGGGTTGGAAAAATGTGAGTGAAATGGTTGGAAAAATATGAGTGAAGTGGCTACAATGAGGGGATTCTTATCTTCTTGTTTAGGGCTGGAAAAATGTGGGTGAGTGGCTGGAAAAATATGAGTGAAGTTGCCGCTCCTTCAAGCTCTAAAACAACCCCTCTATCTTTTTTTTTTTTTTTTTCTCTCGGAAACTTGTTCTTGGTTAGGGCTATTTTTTGGGAGGCTGTTTTGTTGGGACTATTTTACTAGCATGTATAAATTTTGTTATTAGGTTATTATTTATACTATACTATTTTCATTGTCACAGGTAAGGGACCAAGAGGAGTTGCAAAAGGTGATAGAGCTAATAACAAATCAAACACCTGAAGGGGAGTAACCAAAAATAGTTAACAAGGTTGATGTTTGGTTGCGAGTTGTAGGACCACCAAAAAAGGGTAATAAAATCTACAGCATGGGATCTCTCAGTTTAAGCTGCCTAGAGAAATCTACTACATACAAGTCATCATCTTCATCTTGTTCATTGGCACAATCTACAGAATATGGCCAAAGGTTAAAATTGCAAAGTGTTGACAAATCATTATGCAAGGCTATTCAAGAACTATGAGAAGCGAATGAACACTTGCAATTTGAGGTGAAATCCTTAACATCAGAAGTCAAAGAACTCAAGGGAGAGGATGCTTCACGAGCTGGTTCTTGAATTTATTTCAAGAAAGGGTAATACAATCTACGACATGGGATCTCTCAATTTGAGCTGCCTAGAGAACCGGCATGGGATCTTTATATCAGAAATCAAAACAAGTTAATAAGGTTGATGTTTGGTTGTGAGTTGTAGAATCACCAAAAAAGGGTAATACAATCTACGGCATGGGATCTCTCAGTTAGAGCCACCTAGAGAAATCTACTGCATACAAATCATCCTCTTCATCTTATTCATCGGCACAATCTATAGAATATGGCCAAAGGTCAAAATTGTAAAGTGTTGACAAATCATTATACAAGGCTATTCAAGAACTATGAGAAGTGAATGAACACTTGCAATTCGAGGTGAAATCCTTAACATCAGAAGTCAAAGAACTCAAAGGAGAGGATGCTTCACGAGCTGGTTCTTGAATTTATTTCATATTTTGGACTAATGAAGTAAAATATTATTTTAAGCTCATAACAAATTTACGTTATCTATTTTTTGTTCCATATCAGAATTTGATGTACTTTTGTTATGGATATTGATGTCCTTTCAATATGGATGTATGACTTTTGGTACGAATGTACTATTAATATTATGTAGGATTGCTTTATTAAATATGTATATTGATTATATAGTAATAGTATAGTTCTACTTACCAATGGAAAATCAATTGGTACTTTACAAAAAAAAAACAAAAAAAACAAAAAAAAAAATCTGTTGGTACATATCAAACAAAATTTAGAGGTGTTACTAACACACAATCGTTACTATTTACCACCACATATTTGCAGGTGCTTAGCGACAGATTTACCTGTTGCTACATAACAACAGAAATCACCAACACAAATTTATAGGTGCTTACCAATAGAATTATTAGTTGGTACATACCAATAGCAATCCCTAAGTGCTTTCCAATAGATCGCTGTTGGTAAGTAACAACAACAACTTGTAGCTAATTACCAACAGCGTATGTTTGCAATACCAACTAAATTGTAGTTGGAAAGCTATCAATACGCATTTTCTTTTTCGACATTTACCAACTAAGTACCAACTAAATCGTTTGTTGGTACTGAATAATAATTACCAACAACATAAATATACCAACTAAGGAATTGTTGGCAACTTACCAACAACATTACAAACAAAACAATTAATTAGAAAAAATACCAACAAAATAAACAATTCAAAAATTCTAACGACTTTACCAACTACGTAGTTAGTTTGTTGGTAACATAATAAAATTACCAACAGAAAATACTTGACTCCAAAGAAATCACTACCAACTGAAATATAATGTTACAAACAGTGAAATCTGTTGGTAATTACCAACAGACTTAAAAATCTCTTGTTGGTAACACTTTCCAACAAGCGTTTTACCCGTGGACCAAATTCTGTTGATAAACTAGCATTACCTATAGAAATTGGACAACTACCAACAAAATTGACAGTTGCTAATTAGCCTTTTTCTAGTAGTGATAAATAATTGTGGGTCTAATTCCTTTGTCTGGTCTTGAAAGGAAGAACTAAGGAGGAATTCTTCTCTCCAAGAGTTCAACACTTTATTCTCTCTTTGAAATTTGAAATCTAAATTCTCATAGAAAAGAGACTATAATAGGGTATTTATAGACCCCAAGTTGCCCTAACTAATTAGTAGACAAAGTATAGAGATTAGATGGTCTTAATACAAGTTTTTAGGCCATATTACGTTCCTTAAAATAATTAAAAACATAATAAAAGTCACGGGGATCAAAATAAAAATCTAAAAAGGTAAAACAAGGTAAAACAGGAAGCTTTTAGGCTGGAACCAACTTGGGTCAGCACCAGTTTGAGTGGTTAACCTGGTGTCGGTTTAACTTTGGTCCAGCAGCCACTTCAACAGACCACAACCAGTACCGGTAGGCCTGGCTGGGCTAGTCCTAGCTACCTTCTAGGCAGCCAAATTTGAGCTGCTCGATTTTTCACGGTAGCTCTGTTTCTTCACTATTTTCTTGATGTTTTGCAACCTAAATCTTGTTCTTAACCTCGAAGATCATTTTGATTGTTCCATTGACCTTCCAAATAAACATGAAGTCAAGTTTGTTCCTCTTTGAAGCTACCTTAGATTGCATTCCATCTCTATCTATCTTGATGTTCAATCCTTGGCTATGTGGCTGCTTGACCCTTCACAAGGATTGTTATCTTCTTTGTACTCCATTTGGCATCTCTTTTGGTGTCCATTTCTTTACATAGCCTTTGGTCCTTAGTTTGTTAAATTGGTTACTTTGAAAACTCTCTTTAATCATCTTGAATAGCAATCTTACCCAAGAAGACATAAAGTGTGATTTGGTCATTCCTACCCCTTTTTGGAAATGGCCTTCATGCCTACGATGATTCGCATAAGGAGGTAACGATGGACTTCGTCACCAGCTTGCCTATGTCTAAGACCTGAAAGGATGCCATTTGGGTAGTGATTAATCGACAAAGATAATGCACTTTATCCCTATAAATGTAATGGACTTTATAGAAAAGTTAGCTTAGACATATGTACAAGAAATAGTATGGTTGCATGGAGTATCCTCAAGTATCGTTTTTTATCAAGACTCGAGATCTACCTCACAATTTTGAGCTATGTTCCAAGAATCCATGAGTTCTAATATGAAGTTTATCACATCGGCACATAAAATACCACATGAGAAGTAGAAAATAATAGATAAAATGGAAATATCCCGACTAGATATAAAGGTACGAGTTGAATTTCGCGACGAAATTCTTCTAAGGAGGGAATGATGTAAAATCCCACCTAAATCTATCTTATAATTAGAGATATATGTTGCATTTCATGACATATTGCATGAAAAAAAATAATTTGGATGAATTTGTGTGTTTTAGAATTATTATATGTGAACTATATGATTTATTTATGTTTGATGAGTATTGGGGGCAATTAGGAAAATTTGCTTAGAGATAAGAGAAGAAAAGGCTTTGGATTTAGAAGGGAAGAGAATTAAGTGGGAAAAATAAAAATAAGAATTAATGTGGTAAAGTGGTTAGAGCTCGATGGCTAATTCCTAAAATCTTGTGTTCAAATCCCATCAACTAAGTATTAATTTTTAATTATCCTAACTACTATTTGAATTTTCTTTCTTGCATTCCATGAATCTAGGAATGTTGACTTGAGAAGACACATTGGTAATTTTCTAACCATATGATCTTGTCCTAAAGAAAATGTAGAGAAGTTTTATCCTCCATTATTTTAGCATTCCTTGTCTTAACATATTTGAATTTGAAAATATTCTATTTTATGAATTCTTTTTGTAAAATGTTATAAATTATTATGGCCTTGAAATTTAAATAAAATTCCAGCTTTTGGATACCTCTTGGACGAAATATAGGAGAGCTAAAAAGAATGTTTTTTCTTCCAAGATTAAATCACCAAACAACTCTCCTAGAGAACTTCATTTTTGCTTATACTTATTATAGTGAAAAGCTGGAAAATATTGTGGTTCATCTCCCTAGCTAAAGTTTCGAAACTTGGGAGCCTTAGTACCATTTCTTCCTCTGCAAAAGAAGAAATCATTGTTGGGAGCAAAAGCTAGAATTCTTGGTGAATTCCAAAACACCTATAGCTCTTTCAAAACCAGAAAGTTTCTAGCAAGCAAGGAAGTCATTTACCTAAGAAATTCTTGAGCATTCAACACCATGGACTAGTTCTTCAATGGTTCCTCTTCTTCAACAAGAAGATGGCTAGAAAATCACCATTAAAGGACCTTGAAATACTCCTACTTTGAAGCTGCAAAATCTATTCAAAATATTTTGAATTTTTTGCTAACAACTTTCCAACATTTTATCATTTCTTCGAGCTAAATTATTAGAAATTTTCCAGTCTTGCTAAACAAATGAAAATAAGTTTTTCCTCTCTACTTCACTCTCATTTTTGGCCACACTAAGAACCAATGCTGAACATCTTTTATACCTTCACCAACTATAGCCACCAAAATTCCATTAAAACACCTCAAACCTCTCCTATGTTCAGTCTATTCAAAACATTTTGAGTTTGAAAAATAAATTCCTTGCATTGCTCCATCAAACACTCACCAATCAAGCAACCAACTCCATCAACTAAACCAGAATTTCTGCACACTTGCAACAAGAATTTCAGCCAGCTCTAAAGGCTAGAGCATTCTACATTTTCTTCTATAACATAGGCAAACCAAGTAAGCCTCCATTGAAGAGCTAGAAACTTTCAAGGCAAAAACACCATTAGCAAATCTCCTACCTCAAAAACCTCCACCAATTCTTCAACCTTTTCTCAAATTCAAAACTTGAATAAGTTCCTAGAATCTATCTCTCTTAGCCAAAACAAAAACACTACCTCTAGGAAGACCATTCGGCCATCATCAAACCAAGAACACTCCCTCTTCTTCTAATTTTCTCTCTAGTTCTCTCAAGAACACCAAGAATATCAAGAACATACACTACTTTTCTTCAACCCTTTAGCCATTTCTAATCACACCAAATCACTCCAAAATCCTCAAATCAACTAGAGAGCAACCAATTTTCTCCTTTAACATACTTTAAAAAACCAAAACAACCAAAGTTCTTCCTTCACTTGGATCAAAAAAGATTTCTCTTTCCAAGTCAAGAAGAACACTATAAGGTAAACCAAGTCCAAACATCCTCTCTCTTCTTCTTTTATTTACTTTCATAGCTTCTCATTCTTTTCTCAATCTCTCTCTCTTGGCCGAATTGGTTGGTGGCCATCATCGAACTTCTTCAATTCTTGGTCTCTCAAAGGACTCATTAAGGCATTCAAGGCTCTTCAATTGTCAAAACGACATCTTCAACTTAAATTAATCATCAAACAAGTATTTTGACCTAATCTCCCTCATTTATTTTCGAACTCCAGATTAATAGGATGATGAGTTATTGAAGTATTGATGTGATAGTTGATGATCTAGTGATGTTGGGGAAGATAAATGCATATTTATATAATGTGGATGATTTTATGATATGAAGGTTGAGATTTGCATTAGGACTGATCTATGAATTATATTGGATTTTTATTTTTAATATGAGCTTAAGATATGTTTGTTAGTAGATTTATGAATTGAGTTTATACGTCACTAGTATGAGACGATATGCAGGATAATGGAGATTGTTGCTATTATTATTTTTGCTAATGCTTTAATATTGTTAATCTTACAATCAATTACCATGCAAATATTAATATTGCTGTTGATACTACTTTTGTTGTGATAAATAATTATTGTTACTTCTACTTGTATGATTGCTACTTTATTTATTAATAGTGAAATTATTAATAGTAATATTATTGTTACCTTTAATACTTAAAACGTTATCATTATTTTTATTACTATCATCACTATTAATATTAATTTTAATAATATTATTAGTATCATTACTATTATTACTATTATTATTTTAATAATATTATTAACATTATTATTTTAGAAAAATATATATTGTAACACCCCGAAGCCTAGGCCCGCCAGGGCCGGGGATGTCGCCCCGTCCAAAGGACAAGGGGTCTTTATAACTAGGTCACACAAATAAAATAGCGGAATCAAAATAATATTCAACTTTAAAAAAAAAGTTATTACAACCCAAAGAAAACTTCAAGAATAAATCCATGAATTCCAAAACAAAAACCATAAATAAAATTATCCACTCTCGCCTCCCAAAGCAATACATAAAATCAAAAGACACATTCTCTTCCAAAGCAAATATTACTAGCCACTCAACTCCACAGCAGGATCATCCTGAAATCATGATAGAAAGGTGATGAGACAGAAATCTCAGTAAGTCCGTGTGTGCTTTGGGTGTTTAGTGAAATCAGTTCATGGATGCAGAGTGTGAAAGTTTAATATGAGAAACATTGGCAAGCAATAAACATTAGTCAAAAGCAAGAGTGGCGTTTTGGCTTATCTAGCCGTACATAAGTAATGAAACCAACCACTCGAAAGAAAGGGATATAGGTTACCACATGTTGGGCCCCATAACCGGTCAGAATGCCGACACTTTGTGCAGACTGACAAAAGTAGGTGATCGGCCTACTGGGCAAGATACTCCTCCTTCTCTATACCCAAAGAACAACCGGATGTCCATTCTGGCAAAACACAGTCACTTGACTGAAAACAAACTGCTAGCTTGGACCAGCACGACTCACTAGACTAACATCTTATCCGGGAAGGACTCACCCCTCAGAGGTGGCCACCTGCTGAGAGACTCACCCTAACCTTTCAAAGACTAGTCCTAGTAGTCCACCCTTATTGAGTACTCAACGACGTTTCCCACTTGGGATAAAATGAACGAAGCATTGCTCTTCATGAAAATAGCAATTTGAGGGTTTCCAAAGTTTTGGGAGAAATCAGTTTCAGAAAAAGTTTTAAGTTTGGAAAATCTGCTCAGTAACTTTCAAATAATTTAAGTGTTGGAAATAAGAACAAATTCAACCCTCAGTTGCCTTCAAATAAACGAGTGTCCATACACTCCATATTTAGCTTGCCATGAGGAAAACATTTCACATCGATAGGTTTTATGCAGGAGCTTACCTGATTCTTGCTCACAACAACAAGGTCTCGAACAGCTGACCTAACCCCACATGGTTAAATACAAATCTTAATCAGATTCAAGCTACAATCCACTTCCTCAATTTTAAATCAACTCAATTCACTACTACCATGATCCTAGTGTCCCAAGTTTTAAGGCAAGACACTAATTAAATAGGTTTATAAGTTAAGTTTAATTTGTTATTTAAAATAATTAATGGTTTGGGAAATAAATTCTAATAAGTTGAAAGTTTACATCTTGTTAAGAAAAATATAGAGTTTATTTGATCAAGAATCATTGGAGGTACTAGGTAAAATAGTGATTTAATGATAGTTTAGCTGTTAGAAAATAATTGATAGCTAAAACTAGTTGAGATTAAATTGAATAAGCCTTTCTTGGAAAATAATAAGTAAATCCTTAAGGGTTTTGATTTAATAAATATTTTACTAAGCATAAATCTTTTTCATAAAGGCTTAAATTGATTTCTTTATTTTAAATAATATTTATTTATTTTACTTTCTAGCAAAATTATTATTTATTTGGCTAAAATTTCCTTTATGAATATAAGAATCCAAATCTACCCTTCCTAGGGCTTTCGAAAATACTAGGAACTTATTTTATTGAGTATTTTATTCATGGAGTGAAAATTTACTTTTAGGGACAACTAGATCATGGTCAATTCCTATGGCCAACCTCAATCAAGAACATGCACAATCTTTCAATTCATCAAATCAACCAAGTCTTGCATCTAGGCATAGATCTAAATTTATTAAGACATGCTTAACCTTTACTAGCATAAACATGAACATGGCTTCAATATTCTAGTCATGCATATAACTCCTATTCACCAAAGGTGACATAATCTCTAGCATATTTTATCACAAATACTACCTATGACATGTATCAAACCTCAAATCAATATACAATCAACCAAGATGAACCTTTCATGCATAAATCCCATCTTCTTCACAATCATACAATTGCTCATGCTTCAATCTCAACATTAAATATATATACTCAAATCCTACCACCATTCACCTTTTAACAACATCATCCTAGAGACACGATTCTAGAGTTTAAAAGAAGGATCAAAGGTACTTACTTGGTTGATGAATGTCTTGAAGGAGTTTGGAATAGATCTCAACTCCTAGATAGCTAACCTTGTCCAAGAGAGATGGCGAGAGCAAGATTATGGAAGGAGAAGTCATCCGTCCAAGGGTGAGAGATTTCGGCCATGAGAGAGAGAGAGAGAGAGAGAAGAAGAAGAAGAGATCATTAATATGTTTATTCATATAGGTTTTCATTAGAGATCAAGTTTGGAGAAGATGAAGTTGTTAGAATAAGTTTACCTTGAAGGTGTTCTTGTCCTTCACAAAATTTTTTGGTTTTTGATCCAAAGTAGCAAGATGATTTGTGGAGTTTGATGTTAAAAATGGTGTTGATGGATTCACAGCAGTGAGTAAGTCAAATCTGGAGATTTTCGTGAGGGTTTGAAGTGGGTTGAAGGTGTATTAGGTGAAAGAAGGTAGTAGGTGTTCTTGGTGTAGTGTGCGTGTTCTTGATGGTTGAAGAAAATCGAGAGAGAGAGAAGAGGAAGCTGCCGAATTTCTGTGGAATTGGGGCTGCCAAAATTCTGTAGGGTTTAGGGAGTTGTTTCTCTGATTTGGAAGGGGAAGGAAAGGTTAGTTGTTACAATCCTTGAAGAATATTTTTAAGAAGAGAATTTAGAAAGTAAATATTCTAGGATATCTTGATAATTTGGAGAGCTTGGAAGTCTCTTATGGCCGACTGCTGGAGTGATTTTTCTGAGGGATTAAAGCTGGTTCAAGGTGGCTTATGGTGGCCAAAATTAAGGTGCACAATGATGGAGAAGAAGTCTGGTCAATTGAGTAAGATATTATGGAAAGTTGCTAAACAAGATGGCTGGAATTTTGGAAACCAATCAAGCTAAATTGCAGGGATTTGTTGGAGAGATTTTCGAGCAGCCATTGATGGAATTTCGTGCAGAAGCTTAAGGGAAACAATGGAGCTCTGTTAATGGTGGTTTAAGGGAGGTTTTGACAGAAGTAGGTTGGCATTTTCAGCTGGAGGAGAAATAGGAAGCAAGCTGGAAAATTCCTGCACAACAATTTTCGCTGCACAGGAAATTTTCTGGCAGAATTTCATCCGCCTCTTCCAACTGAGATGCAGCGAGTTTGAAGGGGGGTTTTAGGGGTATTCAAGGCTGGTTTCCATCCTTCTTCATGGAGGAAAAACATGGCTAAGGTGCTGCACAAAATCTAGAAGAAAATAGCTTGGTTTTAGACCTCCAAAGCTGCGATTTTGCCCAGAATTTTCACTGGGTTTGCATAGCTTTTGTGCAGTCCGAAAATGGCAGAAATAATTCATGTTTTAAGCTGAACTTAAGGCCATTTTTCTGGCAGCATTTGGAAGGAAATTTTAGCTAAGAAGTTCGACATTCTGAAGGTACACAAGCTGGAAATTTTCAGCTCATTCCAAGAAGGAAGGTGATCTAGTTTAGGATGAAATTCAGCAAGCTCACTAGAGGGATTCTTCCTCTTGGAATTTCCCACAATTCATTCACATTTCCCAGACCATGAGAAGCCTTTTACTAGGACATTTTGATCCTAAAAGACCTCAGCACTTTATTGAATTTTCTAGAAAGGAAAAGGATAGAACACATTGATTAAACTAAAGAGTTGAAAATTAAGAAAACTAAAGAGCAACGGAGAATGAATTCCCTTTAAGAATTTCGAGTAGAGCAAGGAAGTGGAACGAGATTACCCTTACATGCCTCTCTCTTAGGACATCATCTCTACCTTACCCTAAGCTCATAAGGCCAAAACTATTACTTCCCAAGCAAAAATAAAATTTAATCAAGCTAAAGCTTCCATGATGAAATTTGAACCCTAGACTTCAAGAATTAATTCTAAGGCTCTAACCACTACACCACATCAATTCTTGTTGATATTTCTGCTAGCAAAATTATTTTATATTCCATCCACAAGCTATTTCCGTATTTTCACCACGGGCAAAAATGACCATTTTGCCCCTCTCACACAATACTCACCAACAAGACTTTAAAACAATAAAACTCAAATCCAAAGCACATAGAAATCATATGAAAATGTATTTAATCATGAAGTAAATCATGATATGCATCCCAACCATCTTACTCTAAGGTCGGTTTTGACTGGGGTTTCACATATATTATTATTACTGTTATTATTATTTTATCATCCTTTTAGCAATATAATTATTATCTATAAAATTAGCAATATTCTTTTTAATACTTTTGGACAATATTACAATTTTTTTATGCTTAATTATTACTTTTGTCACTTACTTATGTTATTATAATATCAAATTATTCTTATACTAATATTGATATTAAATTCTAGAATTATTTTTTACTAATTGTTTTTGGAACTCCTAAGCTATTATCATTATATTTGAGTGTTGTTATTATTTGGATGGACATGAATATTTAGAGTTGGGAGTTATTTGTAACTGTACATTTTTGTTACTTGGTTGTGCAAAAATAGTGACATATAGTCTATGTTTACCCCCAGACAGGGCTAGGATTCTTTGAATAGGAATTGGAAGATTATTTTATCCATGAGATCAAGTGATCAAATAAGTCCTTGTATAAAATTATTTGTTGAACCAAAGCTTTTCTGCAAGTCAAATGTGTTGTTTACCATGAAGATGTACTTTGGGATGCAATTATGGATGCTTTATCTTTCCTAATAAATAAAATTAATTCTAAAACAAGCAAACAATTTTCCAAACAAAACACTAAATTTTCTTAAACCAATTTGTACTAGACCATCTCAATACCATAATTGCTACTTCAAAGGTGAAACACTTTATTGATTTTACTGTTTCCCAAGTGAGACAAGCATAACGTTGAGTACTCAATAAGGGTAGGCTAATTAGAACTGACCTTAGAAGGCTTGGGTAAGTCTCTCGGTGGAGTCCTCTATCGAGAGACAAGCTCTTTCTGGATAAGGTGACAATTCTGGTTAGTCAGGTTGGTCCATGCTAGCAACTCAGTCCATGTGGGTTGTTTCTTTTCCAGAATGGACAACATGTAACACCCCACGACTACGTACCCTAAAAAGGCGGGGATGTCGCCCCGTCCCGTAGGACAAGGGGTCTTTAGAACGAGGTATAAAATATAAAGGCAATCTCCAAAAGGATCAACTTAGATAAATAAAGAAATATTCTTATTACATCAGGCTCAACTTGGAGCAAAACGGAATAAAACAAAATATTGTTTAGAAGCATAAGCAATAAATGTCTCCTAGAACGGATAGAGAAAATAGCAAAAGCTCCAACTATTACATGCCCCGCTGACTCAGCACAATCTATCTCCTGAAAACATGGTGTAAAATGGTGTGAGAATAAATCTCAGTAAGTCCTGTGTGTGCACACGGTGTTTTTAAATAGTTCGTGTATGCAAAGTGTAAAACATTTGTAAAAATAATTTGGCAAGTCATAAAAAATCTCTTTTCGCAAGGAGTGGGTTTTTCTCAATGTCACACTTTGTACAAAATAAATCCTCCACTCGGATAAAAGTCATGTCACCACACGTTGGGCTCCATGAGAACAAGTTGGCCAAGGCACCACACTTTGTGCACCTTGTCCGGACCAGATTACCACACGTTGGGCGTTCTGATCAAGGTGAGTGTACAGCCCACCGGGTGAGATACTCCTCCATCTCTACACCCAACAAAACCATCCGGGTGTCCATGCCGGGAATATAAATAATACCTATTAGGTATAATGCTAGCTCGGACTGGCCTGACCGACCAACACTGTCGCCTTTTCAAGCAGAGTTCATCTTCTGGAGGTGGCTTTATGGCAGAAGACTTACGCTAGCCCTCCAAGACTAGTATTGTTAGCCTACCCGTATTGAGTACTCAACGAACATATCCGTCAATTCCTGATTCAAAATATTTTCAAACATTGGCTTTGTAAAACGTGGTTTTCTTTAAAAGAGATTTCTAAAAATTTAAGGAAAAGAATAGTTTTCTTGCTAAAAACCGTTAGTTTGACAAAACCGTTTAAAGAATAAATATCCACGTTTACAACCCAAGCAAACATAGTTTAACAATAGCTTTACAAAGCTTCACAACATAGACTTGCCATCACAACCTTTAACAAAACAGTTTATAGAAGGACTTACCATCACAACATTTAATAAAAGAGTTTATGCAAGGACTTACTTGATATGCCTCAGATAAATGCGATAAATTCACAGCTGGCTTTCCTCAATTATCCTCCTGATCTAAACCATATAATATCATGATCAGGGTCTCAATTAATTCAAACATGCTCTAATCCCATTTATTTTCATAAAAATTCACAATCTCCTATTTAATTCCAAGTAAACTATTCAATCCCCAAAGATCAAATACTACGACCACATGTTTATCTCGCTAATAAACACCATTACACTTTACTTTCGACATCAAGGGAGGGTATTCCCTTACCTTGCAACTACCGGGTAATGAGGTCTCGATGCTCCTATGGTGATCGTCCCGAGTTCGCTTGAGAAGAAGAGAGAAGCTACCTCCTTTGCTTCACTTGTCTGAAAATTTAGGAAGAAGAGGAAATCGGCCTCTATTGGGCGTGATTTAAGGGTAGAAGAAAGAGAAAAGAATCATTAGAGAAAACGGCATTAAGAGGTTGAAAGGATTTGTGCTTACCTTAAGGTGTGTTCGATTTTTGCTTGGAATAACTCTTGTGTTTTCGAAAATTTGCAGAGAGAAGTTGCTGAAATTTTCGTGTAGAACGGAGAGGGTAAACGGTGGTTATGATTTAAAGTTGGAGAAGATTGGTTTAGGGTTAGATGGTGATGTTTAGATAGACTCCTAATGGCTTTAGGTTTCTTGGACAGCAAAGGCGAAATTTCAGCTTGCGCGCGCCTCCTTGCTGCCGATTTTAGGGGAGTTTTATGGAGGAAAAAAATTCTGCAATTTGCTCCTCTATGCTGGCCGAAATACTGCTCAAAGTAAAGGCTAAATGTGTTCAGAATTTTGGGCCAAACGAGGAAGAGTTTGAGTGAGTTTTGATGACTGAAAAATCCTGTGCATGTGCTGTGAAAATTCTGTGCAAGTGTAGCAAGTTTTGGACTGGTTTGGCTGCTATAATTCTACCGAAATTTCCAGAGGAAAATTGAGGGTTTTGGGCGCTAAAAATAGCTTGTTCAGCTGGGGTTTTTCAGTGAAGGATGTGTGCAGAATTTCGATTGAAGTAGGAACATAAAGCTGTCCGAATTTTCTGTGTATATGCTGGACGAATTTCAGTGTTTTTGTGTGAATAAAATTCTGATTTTGTGCAGCTAAGGTAGTTGAATTGTTAAGGAGTATTCTAGGTGGTTTGAGTTAGGATTTTCAGAGTTGGATTGTAGCTAAAGATGGTTGGAATTTCGGACAGCTTATGTAGATACAAAGCTGCCGAAATTCAGCTAGGAAAAGGATGAAATCCTAGTTGAATTTGGATTGAAATAAAATCTGGTTTTATCAAGGATTTGGATAAGATTTCCTCTAGTCCTAGAAGAGTTTGGATTAAGCTACAGGTCCTCCAAGAAGTGGCGGCACTTGCTGGAATTTTTTTCCATATTTTTAGCTAACATTCTAGGATTAAAATAAACAAGATTTCCTACTAGGAAAAGGATTCATTAATTCCACCTATCCATGGCAACATCTATCTAACTAAAATCAAGCTAATATTTTAATTACTAGCTAGGGTTTTTTCGAAAATCCTAAGGAACACAAGCTGAAAATTAAAGGTGAACTTTATTCACATCAAAGTCCTTGAATTTAGGAAATAAATATAGAGACTTATTTCCTTGGAGTAAAAATACTAAAATTTCTCTAGGATAGCTAGATTCTTTTTCGGCCAAGATAAGAAACGGTCTAAAGAAAAGAATTTCAAGAAGAGAAACTTACTTCACAAAAGGTAGGATTCGAACTCGGGTCACCAAAGGAAATCACCAACCTTCCCGCTATTCCAAAATAACTCCAATGCTAATTTTTCTACAAGAAGTTCTTACCACCCCAATACTCATCCTTCCTAATCTTCGACCAAACCTCCCTTAACCAAATCTTTAACAACACAACTATTTCACATCAATTAATTCAAATGCAAGAGTAACGAAAAAATTCACATGCATCCATGCAAATAAAATTATTCTAGCTACCACATAAAATGCAAGATGCTATGCAATGCATGACTTTTTCCCATAGTCAAAGGTGGTTTTGGGCGGGGTATTACATCCCCTCCCCCTTAAGAGAATTTCGTCCCGAAATTCAGATTTCATACCCTTCAAGCATACCCGGATACTTTCGTCTTAACCATTCCTCCGTTTCCCACGTTGCATCCTGTGCTCCATGATGATCCCAAAGTATCTTCACCATGGGTATCTGCTTGTTTCGGAGCGTCTTAATACTCCGCTCCGAGATCTTGACGGGTCTCTCCACATAACTCAGATTGGGTTGCAACTCCAATGGTTCCTCATTGAGTACATGACTCGGATCGGGATTGTACCTTTTCAACTGAGAGATATGGAATACATCATGCATCCCGGTTAGGCCATCAGGTAGATCCAATCGGTAGGCAACCGGTCCAATTTTCTCCAATATCGGGAATGGTCCCAAATACCTAGGACTCAACTTCCCTCCCTTCGGATGTTTCAGGATTCATCTACTAGGAGTCAACTTCAAGAATGCACGGTCACCTACTTGGAACTCCAATTCCCTCCTCCTAGTGTCTGCATAACTTTTCTGTCTGCTTTGTGCTGCCCTTAGCCTTTCCCGAATTAACTTAATCTTGTCGGTCATCTCCTGAATGCATACTTCACCAGTCTTTTTAACGTTCCCTTCTTCTGTCCATCCCCAGTATATCGGTACCTAGCATTTTCGCCCATACAGTGCTTCGTACAGCGCCATTCCGATCGACGCCTGATAGCTGTTGTTATATGCTAACTCCGCATGCGGTAAATACTCAATTGACTTGTCTCCAAAGTCCAACATACATGCTCGGAGCATGTCTTCCAGTATCTGAATGACTCTTTTGGATTGACCATCAGTCTGCGGATGAGCAGAGGTACAGAATTTTAGGGTCGTGCCCAAGGACTCCTAGAACTTACCCCAGAACCTAGAAGTGAATCTAGGGTCCCTATCCGACACGATGCTAGACGGTACACCATGCAACCTTACAATTTCTCGGGTATATGTCTGAGCCAACTTTTTCATTGAGTCCCTTATGTTTACCGGCATGAAATGCGCTGTCTAGGTTAATCGGTCCACTACCACCCAGATCGCATCTTTATGTGACTTGGTCATCGGAAGGCCAGTCACAAAGTCGATGGTCACCTCTTCTCATTTCCATTCGGGAATCGGTAATGGTTGCAGTAAACCTGCAGACTTCTTATGCTCTATCTTAACCTTCTGGCATGTCCGACAAGTTGAAACATGCCGAACTACATCCCTCTTCAGCCCACCAATATTTCCTCTTCAAGTCTTGGTACATCTTTACCTCCCCAGGGTATATGGTGTATTTGCTCTTGTGCGCTTCGTCCAGTATCTCTTCCTTAAGTCTTGGATGTCCAGTACACAAATCCGGTCCCGAAAGTACAATACCCCTTCCTCATCGGTTCGGAAATTGCCTCCTCCTCTCGCGATCTCTTTCTCCTTGAAAGTTTGAAATTCTGTACTGCCCTGTTGACTTGATATAATTTCCTGATCCAGATTGGGTTTCAGAGTCAGGTTGCTCACGCAGATCTTCCCCTTTTGCACTTGCGCCTCTTTCTCCAGGATATCCTGGACTGCCAACACCTCCTGTATTCTCAAGTGTGCCATTTTCACCTTTCGACTTAGAGCGTCTGCTACCACATTTGCTTTGCCCGGGTGATAGTTAATGGGACACTTATATTCTTCCAGGAACTCCATCCACCTACGCTGCTGGAGATTCATGTCCTTTTGCATAAAGATATATTTCAAACTCTTATGGTCCATGAAAACTTCGTATTGTGCACCATACAAGTACTGTCGCCATTTCTTCAAGGCGAACACTATAGCTGCTAGCTGTAGGTCATACGTGGGATAATTAACTTCATGCGACTTTAGCTTTCTAGAGGCATAGGCCATGACTTTCCCTTCCTGCATCAGCACAGCTCCTAGTCCTTCCTTAGATGCATCTGTATAGAGTGCATAGGGCTTATCAGCCTCAGGCAGACTCAGCACGGGTGCTGTAATCAACCTCCTCTTAAGTTCTTGGAAGCTCTTCTCGCACTTCTCACTCCAAGCAAAAACGACATCTTTCTTCAACAGTCGTGTCATCGGTGAAGCTAAAGTGGAGAAGTTTTTAATGAAACTCGATAGTACCCAGCCAACCCAAGGAAACTTCGTATCTCGGTAATGTTCTCCGGTTGTTTCCAATTAGCTACGGCTTCTACCTTAGCGGGGTCCACTTTGATCCCTTCCTTGGATATCATGTGACCAAGGAATGACACTGAGCTCAGCCAAAACTCACACTTACTGAACTTAGCGTAAATCTTGAATTCCCTCACCTTCTCTAGGACCAACCTTAAGTGCTCCGCGTGGTCCTCCGGATTTTTGGAGTAGATCGAAATGTCATCAATGAATATAACCACGAACTTGTCCAAGTAGGGTTGGAAAATGCGATGCATCAAATCCATGAATACTGCCGGTGCGTTGGTTACACCGAACGGTATTACCAGAAATTCGTAATGGCCATACCGCGTGTTGAACGCAGTCTTAGGAATGTCTTCTTCTTTGATCCTTACCTGATAGTATCCTTGCCGTAGGTCCAATTTTGAAAAACAAGCATCGCCTTGCAGTTGATCAAACAACTCATCGATCAAGGGTAGAGAGTATTTATTCTTGATCGTCAGATTGTTCAGTCCCCGATAATCGATACATAGCCTCAAGGTACCATCCTTCTTCTTGACAAACAACACCGGGGCTCCCCACGGTGATGTACTCGGCCGAATGTAGCCTTGCCTTAGCAATTCCTCCAATTGCTCCTTTAACTCCTTCAACTCTGTCGGTGCCATCCGGTAGGGGATTCTGGATACCGGTTCTGCTCCGGGATCAGATCCACGGTGAACTCAACTTCCCGTTCAGGGGGTAGGGAAGTGAGCTCCGTAGGGAACACATCCGAAAAGTCTTTCACCACCTCCGTACTTTCCAACGTACACTGGTCCTTTAGTTTGTTTAGGAGATACGCCAAGTATCCCGCACATCCTTTCTTGAGCAACTTCCGGGCTTTAGCTCCAGCAATAAGAAATTTCAGTTCCTTTGTTCGCTTGCCATTGGATTCAATTACATCCCTTCCAGGTCTCACAAACTCCACCGTCTTAATCTTGCAGTCCACACGAGCTCCGTGCTTCGACAACCAGTCCATGCCCAAGATCAAGTCATAACCGTCCATGGCCAGGATTATAAGGTCGGCCTCCAGAATCTCCTTCCCAACCTCAACTCCACAACTTCCCATTTTCTTGCCCGCTTCCACCACCTTTCCCAAGGGGGAACTAACTACTAGGGTATAAGGTATCTCATTTCCTTCCGAGCCCAGACGTGAAGCACATACTTTACTTACATAAGAGTGTGTAGATCCTGGATCTATCAGAACATTAACAAAACAACATTGGATAGAAAGGTTACCGTCGATCACGGCGGCGTCCGCTCCGACTTCTTCTCGGCTCAGGGCAAAAACTTTGGCCTTCACTTGGGGCTTCAGGTCTCCCGCTTCGGCTGGTCCAGTAGCGGCACCTCTATTGCCTCCCATTGGCTGGGTCGGCGCGGTCTGCTCAGTCCTTAAGGGTTTGGGGCAGACGTTCATCAGATGTCTTGGTTCTCCGCAGTTGAAACACCTTCTCACACCCCCGCCACCCCAGCAATTTCTCTCGGTGTGGCCTCGCTTCCCACACAGTCGGCAGTTCAGGCTGCCTTGCGTTGATCTGGCTACAGGCACTCGAGGCTGCTTACCCCGATTTCCCCACGGTATAGAACCCGCAGGTCGCTTATTGCCTGAAGGTCTCATAGGTGGATGACTTGGTTGGAAGGGTCGGTTCACCGGTCGGTGCCGATTTTCGTTCTCCGTCCGGGAAGCTGCGTCCACTGCGGCAGTGTACGACATTGGTGGTGATGTAGCCAACGCCTTCCTCAAACTGGCCTTAGCCCTTTCACGAATTGCCGGGTGCGCTTCTGCTCCGTATCTACAAAGCACTTGCAGTACTTGGACAACTGCATGAATCAGCCTGCATATTGGGCTACGGTCATGCCTCCCTGCCTGAGGGTCTAGAATTCATCCTCCCTCTTCTCAGCCACCCATCGAGGAATGTACTCAGCCCGGAAAGCCTCCGTAAAATCATCCCTAGTCCACTCCTGCTCCTCCTTATCCCAATCACCCCGTACTCGCTGCCACCAAGCCCGAGACGGTCCCCTTAGCCGAAAAGCAGCAAACTTCACCATCATTTCTTCCGAGTACTACAGAGTAGCGAAAATGTCCTCCATCTGCTCAATCCATTGCTCGGCTTTCTCATCCTGTTCCACCTCCCCCTGGAATGTGGGAGGCTGGAACTTCAGGAAACACTCCAAAGCCTCATCCTCTCCCCGCAGTGGTTTTCTGGCCACTTTGTCCACTTTTTCGGTCAAGTTCTGTAGAATCGAGGCCATCTTGTCGAAAGCCTGACCCATGGTCACATCCCGTGACCTCTCCGAAGCCATCTCCTGCCCTCCTGGCAGGTGCTCTTCCACCTCGGGGGTGGAACGACGCACCTGCTCAAATTCCGGGGTGGCGGATGCACTCTCCTGCACCGTTCTGCTATGCACAACTGTTCGGTGTCTTGGTGCCATCTTAATCATATTCACTCAGGGTTAGATAGTTATTAAGGGGAAAAAGAATATACTTAGGTGCAGGATCAGTTGATAGTAATATACTCATCTAAAAGAGAATGTGATGATAACGTGTAGAGATAAATCAAGTAATAAACGAAACTCATGCTTGTCATATAAACCATTCTTTGCAGAACAGAAGGGGTCATCTCATACGATACCCTTTTTATTTAAAATGATTAATTGGCCCTATGAGCCATATGCTCCCTTAAGGAAAAGATGAGCAAACAAAGGTATGCAAATTCCAAAGAAAGAAAAGTAAAAGCTGCTGGTTTTCTATGTTCGACTCTCCCTAGTTTCAACAGAAGTGTCGGAGTCGTCAGAGGCCGGTTCCACCAGCCACCCCATGGAACTATCGGGTCTCCCTATGATGGAATTTGAACCCAAGACCTCAAGAACTAATTCTAAGGCTCTAACCACTACACCACAACAACTCTATTAGCCATCCTATAAACAAAAGATAAAAATTAGCACCAGGTCAGAATACTTAAGAAAATAAAACCCCATAAGTCAAGTATTTGCCTAAACCGTGTCTCTGATACCACTTGTAACACCCCACGACTACGTACCCTAAAAGGGCGGAGATGTCGCCCCGTCCCGTAGGACAAGGGGCTTTTAGAACGAGGTATAAAATATAAAGGCAATCTCTAAAAGGATCAACTTAGATAAATAAAGAAATATTCTTATTACATCAGGCTCAACTTGGAGCAAAACGGAATAAAACAAAATATTGTTTAGAAGCATAAGTAATAAATGTCTCCTAGAACGGATAGAGAAAATAGCAAAAGCTCCAACTATTACATGCCCCGCTGACTCAGCACAATCTATCTCCTGAAAACATGGTGTAAAACGGTGTGAGAATAAATCTCAGTAAGTCCTATGTGTGCACATGGTGTTTTTAAATAGTTCGTGTATGCAAAGTGTAAAACATTTGTAAAAATAATTTGGCAAGTCATAAAAAATCTCTTTTCGCAAGGAGTGGGTTTTTCTCAATGTCACACTTTGTACAAAATAAATCCTCCACTCGGATAAAAGTCATGTCACCACACGTTGGGCTCCATGAGAACAAGTTGGCCAAGGCACCACACTTTGTGCACCTTGTCCGGACCAGATTACCACACGTTGGGCGTTCTGATCAAGGTGAGTGTACAACCCACCGGGTGAGATACTCCTCCATCTCTACACCCAACAAAACCATCCGGGTGTCCATGCCGGGAATATAAATAATACCTTTCAGGTATAATGCTAGCTCGGACTGGCCTGACCAACCAACACTGTCGCCTTTTCAAGCAGAGTTCATCTTCTGGAGGTGGCCTCCTCGCGAAGACTTACGCTAGCCCTCCAAGACTAGTATTGTTAGCCTACCCTTATTGAGTACTCAACGAACATATCCGTCAATTCCTGATTCAAAATATTTTCAAACCTTGGCTTTGTAAAACGTGGTTTTCTTTAAAAGATATTTCTAAAAATTTAAGGAAAAGAATAGTTTTCTTGCTAAAAACCGTTAGTTTGACAAAACCGTTTAAAGAATAAATATCCACATTTACAACCCAAGCAAACAGAGTTTAACAATAGCTTTACAAAGCTTCACAACATAGACTTGCCATCACAACCTTTAACAAAACAGTTTATAGAAGGACTTACCATCACAACATTTAATAAAAGAGTTTATGCAAGGACTTACTTGATATGCCTCAGATAAATGCGATAAATTCACAGCTGGCTTTCCTCAATTATCCTCCTGATCTAAACCATATAATATCATGATCAGGGTCTCAATTAATTCAAACATGCTCTAATCCCATTTATTTTCATAACAATTCGAAATCTCCTATTTAATTCCAAGTAAACTATTAAATCCCCAAAGATCAAATACTACGACCACATGTTTATCTCGCTAATAAACACCATTACACTTTACTTTCGACATCAAGGGAGGGTATTCCCTTACCTTGCAACTACCGAGTAATGAGGTCTCGATGCTCCTATGGTTATCGTCCCGAGTTTGCTTCAGAAGAAGAGAGAAGCTACCTCCTTTGCTTCACTTGTCCGAAAATTTAGGAAGAAGAGGAAATCAGCCTCTATTGGGCGTGATTTAAGGGTAGAAGAAAGAGAAAAGAATCATTAGAGAAAACGGCATCAAGAGGTTGAAAGGATTTGTGCTTACCTTAAGGTGTGTTCGATTTTTGCTTGGAATAACTCTTGTGTTTTCGAAAATTTGCAGAGAGAAGTTGCTGAAATTTTCGTGTAGAATGGAGAGGGTAAACGGTGGTTATGATTTAAAGTTGGAGAAGATTGGTTTAGGGTTAGATGGTGATGTTTAGATAGACTCCTAATGGCTTTAGGTTTCTTGGACAGCAAAGGCGAAATTTCAGCTTGCGCGCGCCTCCTTGCTGCCGATTTTAGGGGAGTTTTATGGAGAAAAGAATTCTGCAATTTGCTCCTCTATGCTGGCCGAAATACTGCTCAAAGAAAAGGCTAAATGTGTTCAGAATTTTGGGCCAAACGAGGAAGTGTTTGAGTGAGTTTTGATGACTGAAAAATCCTGTGCATGTGCTGTGAAAATTCTGTGCTAGTGTAGCAAGTTTTGGACTGGTTTGGCTGCTATAATTCTACCGAAATTTTTAGAGGAAAATTGAGGGTTTTGGGCGCTGAAAATAGCTTGTTCAGCTGGGGTTTTTCAGTGAAGGATGTGTGCAGAATTTCGGTTGAAGTAGGAACATAAAGCCGGCCGAAAATCCTGCACAAAGCTGTCCGAATTTTCTGTGTATATGCTGGACGAATTTCAGTGTTTGTGTGAATAAAATTCTGATTTTGTGCAGCTAAGGTAGTTGAATTGTTAAGGAGTATTCTAGGTGGTTTGAGCTAGGATTTTCAGAGTTGGATTGTAGCTAAGATGGCTGGAATTTCGGACAGCTTATGTAGATACAAAGCTGCCGAAATTCAGCTAGGAAAAGGAAGAAATCCTAGTTGAATTTGGATTGAAATAAAATCTGGTTTTATCAAGGATTTGGATAAGATTTCCTCTAGTCCTAGAAGAGTTTGGATTAAGCTACAAGTCCTCCAAGAAGTGGCGGCACTTGCTGGAATTTTTTTCCAGATTTTTAGCTAACATTCTAGGATTAAAATCAACAAGATTTCCTACTAGGAAAAGGATTCATTAATTCCACCTATCCATGGCAACATCTATCTAACTAAAATCAAGCTAATATTTTAATTACTAGCTAGGGTTTTTTCGAAAATCCTAAGGAACACAAGCTGAAAATTAAAGGTGAACTTTATTCACATCAAAGTCCTTGAATTTAGGAAATAAATATAGAGACTTATTTCCTTGGAGTAAAAATACTAAAATTTCTCTATGATAGCTAGATTCTTTTTTGGCCAAGATAAGAAACGGTCTAAAGAAAAGAATTTCAAGAAGAGAAACTTACTTCACAAAAGGTAGGATTCGAACTCGGGTCACCAAAGGAAATCACCAACCTCCCCGCTATTCCAAAATAACTCCAATGCTAATTTTTCTACAAGAAGTTCTTACCACCCCAATACTCACCCTTCCAAATCTTCGACCAAACCTCCCTTAACCAAATCTTTAACAACACAACTATTTCACGTCAATTAATTCAAATGCAAGAGTAACGGAAAAATTCACATGCATCCATGCAAATAAAATTATTCTAGCTACCACATAAAATGCAAGATGCTATGCAATGCATGACTTTTTCCCATAGTCAAAGGTGGTTTTGGGCGGGGTATTACACAACAAGTAAGTTTGGATGTAGAGATGGATGAGAATCTCACCCTGTGGGCCATTCACCCACTTGTATTGTGATGCAAGGTTTCACAATACACGGTCATGATGCAAGGTTTCATAACCATGACTATGATGTAAGGTTTCATAGTCAACTTTGTTTGAGTGGTTTATTTCTTTACAAGTTGTACAATTCATTTTGCAAAAGTTGATAAAATACACTCAATGTTTAAGATGAGTTTCTGGACTTGTAGACTTTTTATTATAACTTGTTTAAAATTTGCATACACGAAAGGTTTACTTATATTATTATGAGCACACACAAGACTTACTGGGAAATATTTCTCTTCAATCTTTTATGTCATGTTTTTCGGTCGATCTTGCTTTGATGGTTGAATTACTTTGTGTTGCCTTGAGTTTTTAAGATTCATTTTGATTGTATTTGTTTCTTGAGAGACTTTAGTTATTATTTAATTGTTTTGAGACTTGTACAAGTATTGTTTTGTGTTGCAATTAGTTTTAAACTTAGATTATTTCTTTTATCTTTTTGTTTACCTAGCTATAAAGACCATTCATCCTAAGGACAGGGCAACATCCCTACCCCCTTTTGGGGTATGTAGGTAGTAGGGTGTTACACTTAACCTTAATCTTGCTTCAATTCCATATTTTCTAGATTAAAAGAACACATAAAAACCTATAATTTCACCTTCCTGCCCAACTTGTGCACAAAATAGACTTGAAAACAATTCTAAAATAGAAAATGCAAAACAACGATAAAAGTTGTTTTCCCTTTTTCTATTTTTTTGAAACATTTCTATAATCAAAACGAATGTTTTCTAACATGATATTTAATATTGAAATCATCACAAACACATTTAGAATAGAATACTAAAAGTTATTTAATAAAGATAAGATGTATTGCTTCACTTTTTTAAATCCTAACGAACTTATATCTTACATCAAGAAAAAGGGTTTCTTGTACTTGTTTCTTCAAGAAAATCAGTCCTAAATACAAGTGAAAAAGAATCAACAACATACATATAGAATCCCTAGCAAAGATCATTGAAGAACTCTTATGTAAAAGTTGAAGAATTTCAACTATCATGATCTACTTTAAGTAAAGTTAAATATGAATTCTTGTTAGAAGATCCTTTCCAAAAATGTTTCTTTTTGCAAGATCAAGGCAAATATGACTCAGATCAAGAAATTCTTGATCATCTTTAATAAAGATCCCTTTTGTTTAATTTTTTAAAAATAAAACCCTAGCTTCTCCGATGGTGGCAACAACTGTAATACCCCACTTATTCATGCACACGATTACACTAGTGAGGTTGCATTCATGGGCATATTATATGATGGGAATTTATTTGAATAAAATGCTTGTCTAATTTTTATAGTATTATTTATGTTTGAAATAATTATGTAGGAAACTTGTGCACAGTTATGTGATTATATTGTGATGTTTAGATAGGAATTGGGAATTATTTATTACAAAGTAATATATTTATTTATTTAGTGAAAAACTATATTTTTAGAGTAAATCTTAGAAATAGATTTCGCAAAGGACTCAATGTTGATTTTTATTTAATAAAAACTCTATTTTAATATTTTGACTATTTTAATTTTGGATTTGAATTAACTTTGACTCTTGTATTACCATGACTATGAACCCTTTGAGCCATTTGAACTATTTGTGAACTATTTAATCTTATGGTTATTTTATTTTCCACAAGACTATTTTTATTAGATTAATTTATATTAAATTAAACCCTAGTATATCCAAAAGCTTGTAAATTTCCTTTTTTGGGCTCCTATGTGCCGCCATTTCTTGGAATAATAGATCCCTGGATTGTTTTAATCTTAACCCTATATTTCTATTAAAATCATATAAATCCATTTTATAACTTATCCAAATAATTTAATCTCTAGCATCCATTTGTTTTAAACTCACCCACACACTTGAAATAATCTCTACCTTATACCTTGTTAAATCTAAAGCACCTATTTGTACATCTTATCTAAGAAAATTTAATCCTAACCTTACACTTTTAATAATCTCCACCTTATACTTGAACTTATCTTAACCCTCCACTTAGCTAAATCCTAATCATTTATTCGTTTCAATATTAACCTTACATTTGATGTAATCTAAGCCATTTAATTCAATCTTATCCAAGATAATTAAATCAAGACCATACATGTTGTAAGATCTTAGATTTTCATTAAATAAAGACAAGCCCTTCAATTGTTTTAAATTACAAATATTGATTTATACTTCTTCTTTAGGAAATTTAATCAAGAGTTTTGATTTTTATTACACAAAAAGAAAATCATACTAGCTCCTAAACCCCTAATCTCGGCCAGCCTCCCATTTTCCTCAAAAATTTCTTTTTCTTTCTTCCTTTCTCCTCCCTCAACCGATATTCCCCTCTCCCCACTTCTTTCTTTCATTTTTCTTGAGAAAAGTGAAGACCTTTAGTTTGTTAATTGAAGATTGAAGGTCCTAATTGCTATGATTCAAGAGTTTTAATTGATTACTTCAAAGAGGTAACTAATTGGAACCTTTTTCTCTTTGAATCAAAAGTGATTTTTATAGAAAGATTTGAGTTATTCTTGGATAAATACTATTCTGAACACTTTCATGCCAACAATATGATATAATCTTGTTGGGACATGTAGATATGAGTTTAGGTGGTTAAATAAGAGAGTTTTATGAAGTATTGATGATGGATTGATGTTTATATGTTCTTGGAAAACATAATGCTATTTCTGGAATTGTTGTTTATGTGATGTTTTGATTTTAGATTTGAATAATTTCATTGCAAAATTAGTTGTAATCTGATTCTACATGAAAATACCATGTCTTATTAGTAATTTGATATTGGTTTTGCAAGAATATCGTTTATGGAAGTTTTTCTATGAATTTTTCAAGTTACTTTATTTTTTTGTCTGAGAAACTATGATTTTGGTGCATATTTGGTGAATAATTTGAACCCTTTCTCTTTTGAATTTTGAAGTAAACATTTTACCCATGAACTTTAATATGTTAGAAGTAATTAGAAATAAGAATCACTAGATTTTGACCTGTAGATTGTTGTAAAAAATATTTTGAAAATCATTGCGAAAAACTATTTCCATAGTTATTGTAGCTGTGCACTAACTTTGAGCATACAAATAACCAATCAAGAAACATGATCTCTAAGTGAAATTTATATAATATCTTCTACACATATTTGAGTTATGTGATGGAAATTTTGAATATATTATGAGTTCATTTGCTAATTACCTAATCAGTTCGAATTATACCCTATTTTGCCCTCTTAACACTAATTTACTAATTTGAAAATAACTTAGAACACTTATGAATTTGCTATGAATCCTTTATGACTTTAACTATATCTATTTATATGATGATATGGGATTTCTTAATATTGATTATTACTATACATTAATGTGTGATTGATGAAACCTAAGTATTAGCTTATGTAGACAATATAAACTACTTAGGTGACTAGTATATTTGTAAAAACACTTCAAATATTGTATGATCACTTGATAATGTACAATTGCTGAGCTTGATTATGGATGATTTCATGTTATATATTTTTTATAATTGTGGACTAATGTGTTAAATTTTTATAGGGGGTAGTGTGAGATATGATTGTAAGCCTAAAATGATTAAGATCGTGATTATTATAGAGGAATAATGCAAATACTTGAGTTTGTTGATAAGAATTAATATATATTCATTTATGTGTTAGATTTGATAGTGTTCAAGGTCTTGAATCAATGTAGTAAGTTGAGATTTGCTCACTTTTACTAGGACTCAAGGTAAGTGCTAGAGCTATGCACTAGAACTAATCCAATTGTACCACATATTTTGCACATTTATTTAACACCGCGGGCTTTGTTTGCTGTGCTCATTGCCAGGCTCAAGTCCCGATAAAGGAGGAGAGTCACAATTAAGCTTGTGATGGCTAGCGTAAAATTCAATCACATCCATAATATGAACCAATCGATTAACTTTGTGGGGGCGTTCCCTACTCAGCGACGCACTGCATTTCCTAGACCCGAGTATAGTGATAAATGTGTGAGGGTTGTTAGGTCGTTGTTGGGAAGCAACGCCCCGTGTCAGTCCTCGGATACAGTCTCAAATATACAAGGGTATAGGGTAAAAAAGACAGTCTATTGTGATAAGATATGTTTAAATTCATGGAATATAGGATCTTTGACCGATAGATTGATAGAATTAGTTGAGGTTATGCAGAGACAAAAGATTAGCATTTTGTATCCTTAGGAAACCGAATGAGTTGGTGAGAAGGCGACAATAGTAGAGCCTTGGGGGTTATAAGCTTTGGTATTTATATAGAACTAGGAATAGAAATAGAGCTGGGATTATTATTAACCATAAGTTTATTGATGATGTGGTTGAAGCACAATAGAAGAATGATAGGATGTTGAGCATCAAGATCATAATTAGCGGTGAGATTACTGTTGTTATTAGTGTGTATGCGCCACAGGTGGGACTTGATGATTCGGTTAGGTGATAGTTTTGGAATAATTTAGATGAGATTGTATGGAGTATACCATGTACAGAGAAACTTTTTATTGGTAGTGATCTAAACGGACATGTGAGTAATGATCGGAGCGGATTTGAGAATGTTTATGGAGGTCAGGGTTTTAGAGTTAGAAATAAATTTCTTGACTTTACCTTGGCCTATGATTTGACTATAGCAAACACCTGATTTATGAAGAAATATTCTCACTTAGTGAATTTTAGAAATGGGTTAAATGCCAGCCAGATAGACTTCTTTATTATGAGGCATATGTTTTATAGTGGTTGTACAGATTCTAAAGTTATTCTAGGCGAGAGTGTAGTTACGCAACATAAGCTGTTGGTCCTCAATTTTAATTTTAGAAAAAAAGGTAAACAGCAGAGTCATCGAGTTGACCCTAGGATAAAGTGGTGGAAGCTACGAGGGATGAAAGAACAGCCTTTGCCGATAAGGTAGTTTAGGTGGATGACTAGTCTTCTTATATGGATTCGAATCCAAATACTATGTGGAGAAAGATGGCTCAATGTATTAGGATAGTAGCTAAAGAAGTGTTTGGTGAATCTAAAGGAAGAGTACTACTAAACAAGGACGTATCGTGGTGGAACATCAAAGTGAAAAAAGCAGTAAGGAGTAAAACAGAGTATTATAGAAACTTAGAGAAGTGCAAGAGTGATGAGAATTTTGAGAAATACAAAGTCGCGAGAACAAAAGCGAAAGAAGCCATTAGAAAAGTATTTCTCAAAATTTGAAAAGTATTTCTCAAAGTCGCGAGAAGTATTTCTCGCCATTAGAAAAGTAAGATCTACAGTTTACGAGGATTTATATGAAAATTTGGATACTAAAGATAAGAAGAAGAATATATATAGGCTGGCGTGTTCCAGAAAGAATAAAACTAGAGATATCAGTGTGGTGAAATGTTTGAAGACAATCACAGAGTTTTGGTTAAAGATGAAGAAATCAAGGAGAGATGGAGGTCCAATTTTGGTAAGATATCTAACGGGAATCAAAGTTCAAGTTCCAAATGTGGGTAGCCTTGCGATTTCAAACGGAGAGGTTAGCTGTGCATGTATTCATCGTATTTAGAAGCATGAAGTTCGAGAGGCCCTTAAAGGATGAGACAAAAAAAAAAAAAAAAAGCAGTTGGACCTGGATGGTATACCAATCAATGTTTGGAAGTATTTAGAAAAGACAGGTATTGTGTGGTTGATAAGTCTATTCAACAAGATAAATAGGGTTAATAAGATGCCTATAGAGTGGAGGAAGAGTATTCTGATTCCTCTGTACAAGAATAAGGGGGGATGTTCAAGATTATGCTAATTACCGTAGGATTAAACTCATGAGTCATACTATGACGCTTTAGGAGAGAGTGATTGAATAAAGGTTAAGGGGCATTACGTAGATTTTAGATAATTAATTTGGTTTTATGCCTAGGCATTCCACTACGGAGGTAACTCATTTATTATGGTAAATGATTGAATATTATAGGAAAATAAAGAAAGATTTACATATGGTATTTATCAACTTGGAGAAAGCCTATGACAAGATGCCTAGAGAAGTAGTTTGGTGGGTTCTGGTCAAGAAAGGTGTATCGTTAAAGTATATTATGTTAGAACCCTTACATGCATAAGATATGTATTATGTAGTGGAAATAGAAGGATTCTAGTTAAAAGGACCGCATGTATGTGTAATAGACGGATTAAAAAAAAAAAGAAGATATACCTTGGTAGGATATCTCTATCGTTCAAAATTTCTTTTGTGTCTAAAGGCACGATCTAGCAACCCTGCGTGCAACAACATATTGCAGCTTCTCCTGGATTGATTGAGTCAAACCACCACAACTCAAGCACAGAGCTATCTTTGACAGTATCCACACGAGGGACTCAAGGAAAAACAAAGAAAACTCTCTACTAGAAGAGTCTTTTTTTTACAGCTAGGGTTCACAGAGAGAAGAAGAATTAGAGAAGTCATGTGTTAATATGTTTTGTCACCTCCGAAAACCATTCCCTCTGTGTGTTTGAAAAAGAATAAAGATGTCATTCTTTTTAGAGTGATAACTACTAAGAACATGATTACATTAATTTTAAATGAATTAGAATTCATTGATTGCAATTGAAAACTATAAGTCTTAAGTATTGCAATTTAGCCTAAAATTATAACTAATTATAAAATGACCACAATAGCTCTTCTTCTCACAATTAACCCCACGATGTTATTAAATAACATCTTGAGTACTTAACCCTCTATTATGTGTGACTTATTAGGTTTCCCGGTCTATTAGCAGCGAATATAAATTAATCCAAATGTCTTTGAGACTAATAATCCATAATAATTTAGAATTAAGCTATTAATTCTAATCGGGACTAGTTTATTAATTCATCAATTAATAAACTCATATTCAACAGATCATGAGTCGTATCTAGCAACACATCATGACCAACCAAGAGTCCAAGAAGTCAAATGGCTTGACATAAACCCATAAATAATAAACTACAATTCAATAAATTCCTTTCAGCATACAATATCTCATCTAGTTTGGAGTACAGAATTAGTGCCAACTCCTTCCAAAATATATATTAATTATGGCCCAAATGTATTAGTACTTGTACCAGGAATCCACTACTCTACATGTGTATCAATCGAAATTGTTTCCAATACACAATCACATTGGCCAAGAATTTCACGAGTAGTAATTTTAACAAGTGGCCAGGAGATATTCACCCCTACTATTAGGAGTGGTGGTTCCTTTATTGACCCTCTCAACTACTTTTGTTTACCTCACATTATATCCAATATCCATCCCATAGACAGCCCTCGATCTAGCTCCAGAGATTAGAATTAAAGTATAATGCTCAGCAAATAAAGTAACTTGGAAATCTCAAGTCTAAGGATACTTGCACGTTTGCTATAGGCAGATTCTATCACTGGCACAAAATAGTTCTCCATGTGATTATCTCATAGCTAGGTCATCTAATATACTTGTTCTATTAACAAACATCCACGTGTTAACTTTTAGTATCATAATACTCACGGATGTGAGAACCACTTCCTGATCAAATTAGGAGTCTTAACACATTAATGATGTCCTATCTCATTAATACTACGACTAGAGATTATTTAAGTACTAACACCATACAGTGTAATAGGAATCTCACATCATGATCTCTATCATGATTTTCTTAAGACAGTGTTGTACTGAGGACTTTATCTAACGGTTATTTTACATAAAGGTAAAGAAAATAAACTGAAAGATAAATAATGTCTTATATTATAAAACAAATGTGTCATATACAAAGTACAAGTGATTGCCTCTAGGGCATAACACTAACATATTACTCACATTAACGATATGTATGAGGCAGCATGTACAAGTGTAAGGAGTTGTATTGGAGTGACTGTAGTATTTCCTATTACTATTGGGGTGCATCAAGAATAAACACTTAGCCTTTTCCTTATTGCAGCCGTTATGGACAAGTTGACTTGCACTATTTAGGAGGCTATGCCATGGTGTATGTTGTTTGCTGATGATATTGTGTTTATTGAAGAGACTAAAACCAGTATGAGTACTAAATTGGAGTTGTGACGATAGACATTGGAATTCCAGCAATTCAGAATTAGTAAGAGTAAAACGGAGTATATGAAATGCAAGTTTAGTAGTAGTAGAAATGTAGCTCAGAGTGTAACTTTGGATGATAGAGATATGCTGATAGGTGATTGCTTTCGATATCTAGAATCTATTATTCAGAAAGCTCGATAGCGACGTTGCACACTAAGTTACGACGGGTTGGTTGAAATAGAGGAGTGCGACTGGTATTCTATATGATCATAATATACTATTGACTATAAAGGAAAAGTTCTATAAAATAGCTGTAAGACCTACTTTATTATATGGTATGGAATGTTAGGCAGTTAAAATGTGTCATATTCAGAAAATGAAAGTAGTTGAGATGGATATGTTCGATAGATGTGTTGGTATACTAGAAAGAATAGAGTCAGAAATGAGACTATTAGGGAAAATGTGGGAGTGGCATCTATTGAGGAGAAGATGAGAGAAAGTCACTTGCATTTGTTTGGACATATATAGAGAAGAATGATGGATGCTCTTGTTAGGAGGATTAAAGGAGGGTGGTAAGATAGGTTATATAAAGGTTAAGGCAAACCTAAAACGATATGGATAAAGGTGATTAGAAGAGATATGTCTTTGTTAGATTTAGATGAAAGTATGATGGTTGATAGAAGGAAGTGGAGAGAGAAGATTCATGTGGATGACCACACGTAGACTAGTATTGGTTTATGTAGCCGACCCCAAGTTTTTTAGGACTAAGGCTTAGTTTGTTTTTGGTGGTGGTGGTGTATTCTTTGTCTTTCAATTTCTTTATTTCATGTGTATGTGTATAAAACTCATAGATAAACTACTTAGCATAATATACGTTATTAAGAAAATCATGATAGAGATCATGATGTAATATTCTTATTACACTATGCAGTAATTATGCTTAGACTATCCCTAGTCATTGTATTAATGAGATGGGACATCGTTAATACACTAAGACTAACACGTGTTAGACTTCTTGATTAGATCAAATAGTGGTTCTCACATCCATAGATATTGTGGAGCTCAAAGTTAACAACGCATGGATGTTTGTTACATGAACAAGTACATTGGATGGCCTAGTTATGAGATAATCATATAGATAACTATTTAGTGCCAGTGATAGAATCTTATTATAGCAAATGTGCAAGTATCCTAAGACTTAAGATCTCCAAGGTACTTTATTTGCTAAGCATTGTATTTTGATTCTAATTTCTGGAGCCTCATCGAGATCGCCTATAGGATTGATATTGGGTACAATATAAAGTAAACGAAAGTAGTTGAGAAGGTCAATAAAGGATTCATCACTCCTAATAGTAGGGGTGTATATCTCATGGCCACTTTTAGGGAATTATTACTTAATAAGTCATTGGTCAAGGCAACTATGTGTCGGAAATAGTTCCAAATGATACACATATTGAGTGATGCATTTTGGAACCACTTATAAATTTAGGCTAGAATTAATTATATTCTAAAGAGAGTTAGCACTAATTCCATATGTGAATGCCCATCTAAAACTAACCCTAGAGTAAGGGGGTCGGGATGCATATCATATTTTTTTGCATGCATAAATATAATTTTGAATAATTTTATGTGTTTTGGAATCGTGATTTATAGTCTAGAAGGCTTAATTGTGCTTGTTGAATAGGAAAGGCAAAATGGTAATTTTGCTTGAAGGGGAAATAGGGAGATAGCTTAGGGATTGAATAGGAAGAATATTTAGGAGAGAAAATAAGAGCAAGAGTTGTTGTGGTTTAGTGGTTAGAGCTTTGGAATTTATCTCTAAGGTCTTGAGTTGAAATCCCATCATTTAAGTTTTGGCATGATTAAATTTTATTTTAGATAGGTGGATATTTTCATCCCTTGTAGGCCATAAGAAGGAGTAGGAGTGTTGTCCTAGGGGAGACATGAAATGAATGTCCTAATCCTACTCTTGTAGCCTACAAAAACTCTTAAGGGATTCATACCATTTTTCCTCTCTATCTTACCTTAATTCTATATCAATTAAGGTGCTCAATTTATCCAAACCATTTTTATTTCCAGAAAATTCCAGCAAGACTCTTTGATCTTGGAGTTTCAAAAATGTCTATATGAGGATAGCATATTGACTGAAAATGGGGAAGGGGTTATGGAAGGTTCCCAAGAGAATTAATCTCCATAGTTGAACTTTCAAACTCCACCCTATAAGTGATCGTCTTCTTCATGTAGCAATCCGGAAAATTTTTCCAGCTTCTTGGTCAGTCCAACTTTTGAAATCTTCAGCCACATTTCTCACTCAAATAATGCCGGAAAAATAGCCAATTTACTCGGTTTGAAGACTGAAAACTTTGGCTAAAATTCGGACTACACAAAGCTGTGCAAACCAGAAAAAAATTCTGGGCAGAATTTGAAGCATAACAGTCCAAAAACCAAGTTGTTTCTTCTAGCCTTCAAACCAGTAATTCATCTCTGTCTTTCCTCCATAAAGAAGGCTGGAAACTAGCCTTAAAGGACCCTCCAATACCCCTTCAAACCATCTGCAGTCGATTGGAACATTGCAGAAAAATCTGCACAAAAATTCTAGCAAACCTCTTGAATGAACAACCAGAAATTCCAACCTTGTTCCCTCTTCAACCCTATCTGAAACTCACTCCAATTTTCTGTAAAACCAACCTTAGTTAGCCATGAACTGAACTTCATCATCTCCTCCATTGATCTGCACGAAATGAACACCACAGCCACTCCTTCAATCACTACAATCATGCCTTCAATTGGAATTAAAAATTCCAACAAATTACTCCATGAAAACTTTCATGGATTAAGCCTCAACCAGCCAGAAATTTCCTTCACCATTGCACTCCATGATTTAGCCACCCTATAGCTCATTCAAACCTCATTCAGCTTAGCAAAACTCCAGCACAATCCAGTCGGCCATAGCAGCTCCAAGAACCTCCATCAACCAAGCTATTCTTACCATATTTTCTACCTTAATTCACTCCTTAAATTACTCCTTTTGAATTTCAAACAACTAGCTTTCCTTCTTTTCCCTAATCTAAAAATTCAATCACAAGAATTCCTCCATCCATTCAGCTAACACCACTCAATAGATTTCGTCCAGCCTTTCCTCCATTCTCTCCATTTTTCCAAAAAACACGCACCACCATTCTCCAAGCCTAAGACCGCTCTAAACACCTCCAATCTTCTCCAAAAACTCCAGATCACATCTACTCATCCTCTAGAATCCATTTCTATAATTTATAACATCAAACGCTAAAATCAAGACTCTACTTTCGGATAAAATAACTAGAATTTTCTTGAAGACTCAAGAACACTCCCAAGGTAAACATGAACGGTTGTGTTCATCTTTCTTCCTCTTCAATCTTCAATGAAATATACTAATACTCTCTCTCTTTCCCTTTCTTTCTCTCTCTCTCTCTCTCTCTGGCGGAAATGGTTGTTTCAACCATGGTCATTTTCTCTTCTTCTTCTTGGTCAGATCAAGTCTTCCAAGCCAAAAGTGGACTCTCTTGAGACTTCATTAAGGTAGTCATCATTCGAGTATGTCTCTTTAACCCTCTCCTTAATTTTAAAATCATGTCTCTTATATGTAATTAGAAAAGGATGGAATATGATTGGTGATTGAGTATGTGTTTATATGATGGAGTTGGGATTGAAGTATGATGATGATTTGTCATGGTTGAGTTTTATGATGTTTTAGGGTTTGTTGCATGCTCTTCATGTCGTGAGTTAGTGTGGATGATTAAGCATGGTAGATATTATGTCACCTTTGGTAAATAGGGTTTTATGTTCTTGTATTCTTATTGAAGCCATGAATATGAGTATGTTTAGTGGAGTTTGGATCATGTGATGGTAGATATGGATCTATGATTTTATTCATGAATTGAATGGTTTGTGGATTGGTGTTAAAGTCTATGTTTGTGATTATGGTTAGCAATAGGAGAATTATGATCATGACCTTGTTGTTCCTAAACTATTTAAGTTAGCCAATTTTATTACATTAAAAAAAACTAATTCTATATTTTCTTCTAATGATTTCGAAAACCCTAGGCAGATTTGGAATTGGATTGATAAATGAAATAGTTGAATTTTAGCCAAATAAATGATATCTTCTATTAAAATTAAAATATAAAAATATTATATATAATAATATTATTAAATAAAGCCTTTTATATAAATAATCGTGATAGGTAAAATATTAATCTTATAAGTCATATATTCATAAATACTATTAAAATTTATTTATTATCTTTTAATCAAAATATATTAAAAATTACTTATTATTAATTTTATTTATCAAGTATTTTCTAACTATTAATTATTAATTAGTAATAGTTTAATATTTTAATAATATCTTCTAGGACTTAGGACCATTTATGAAATAAACCCTAGTTTATTTATTAATAACAAAGATTTATACCTACAACTTATTAGTAACTACTTCACAAACCCTAGTTATTTCATTATCAAACTAGATTTATTTTATAAAATCCTTTTTATTATCTAGCCTTAATGTTTCGAACATTAGGGTCATGATTGTAGGAAGTTGAACAAGGATTATTTATAGAAGCAAATTTTGCTTGAGTTTAATGATGACTTGTGTTTACCCCAGACAGGGTTAGGTCAACTTTGGAAGATCTTTGAGTTAGCTCAAGCAAAGGATCTGGTAAGCTCCTGCATAAAAATTGTTTGTTGTAAAAGGTTACTAGGGCAAGCCATACACAAAGTATGTGAACGCTGATTTTGTAAAGGCAATTAAGGACAGTTTCCTTTCTTATTTCAGTCAAACAAATTATTTGAAAAACTATAAGCAGTTTTACTCAAACACTAAACTCTTTCTAAAACCAACTTTGTCACGAACTTTAGAAACCCTTAATTGCCATTTTCAAGTAAAGCTATGTTTTATCAGCTTTCTCCCAAGTTGAATAATTAACGTTGAGTATTCAATAAGGGTAGGCAAATAGTACAAGTTTTGAAGAGCAAGAGTGAGTCTTCTGGCAGGAGGCCATCTCCAAAGGATGAACTCAACTTGGAGAAGCGACAGTACTACTTAGTCATGCCAGTCCCAGCTAGCAAATTTCAGTCATGTGGACTATGTGTTGCCGGAGTGGACAACCGGTTTTGTTTGGGTGTAGAGAATGAGGAGTATCTTACTCGGTAGGCCATACACCTACCTTTTGTCAGTCTGCACAAAGTGTGGCATTCTGACCGTCGTATGGACAGCCCAATGTGTTGTACCTATAGCCGCCTATTTGAGCGATTGTATTTATTGTGCACTTGTATGGTTTGAAAAGAGGAAAACACCACTCTTTATTTTAAGTTTATTTATGGCTTGCTAGCATTTTCTCTTATGAAATGTTTCAACTTGCATACATGAACTGTTTTACCTGCACACACAAAGCACACACGGACTTACTGAGATGTTTATCTCATCACCCTTTTTACCATGATTTTAGGTCGATCCTGCTGTGGGGATGAGTAGCTAGTTGTTGCCTACTTTGGAAGATATTGTGTTATTTATTTTATGTAATGTTTTGAGAGATGAGAGTAAACAATTTATTTTCGATTTGTTCTTGAATTTTTGGGCTGTAATAAGTTTTAATTTCAAAGTATTGTTTTATTTTTGTTGTGTGTCCTAGTTATAAAGACCCCTTGTTCTTTGGACGGGACGACATCCCCGGCTCTGCTGGGCCTAGGTTATGGGGTGTTACAAGTGGTATCAGAGACTAGGTTTAGGCAAATATTGATAGTACATGTTCTATTTATTTAGGTTCAAATATTTATCTAACCTGTCTTATTTATGCTATAGAATGGTTTGAATGCTTAGAATTGTAAGGAAATGGCATCATTGGCATCCACCAATCCCTATCTACCCAGAAGACCTACCAGTACCTCAACCTGCCCCTCAGCCTGCTCCGTAGCCAGATATTCCTTTGGAAGATAGCCACCCCCAATACCTGCGATAGACTTGAGTTCTGATAGTTGAGATGAGGAGATCGATATGGCATATGTTCCCTACCCTCCTAGTCCCAGAGTTGATTTGTCAGCTGATAGTGATGATCTGGGGGAGATAGATTATAAATCTCCACCTAGACCTTCTTTAATGCCTCCACCCAACCAAGTTGAGATTGGGGAAAGTTTTAGGCGACCTGGGAAAGAGCTAATGGAGGGGTTTGCAAGTGGGGCTAGGATAGACTTCTCTAAGAACTTTGGGGGATGGTTATATGAGGCCAACCTTGAAGATTCTGATGAGGACTAGAGGGATGAGAGCTGTTATGATCAGGATGTTTATTTATTATTTTTCGTAAACTTCTATGTTAAGGAGTTTTATTCCAGTTTTCTGTTTAAATTCAAATTTATGCAAATAAGAATACCTGAGTACTCCAAGATTTGAGAGGAAATTTATAAGAAATTCTTTAGACAAAAACTTACATATGATTTTGTTTTACTTAAATCTGACTGTGAATGCATGGTCAACTAAATTGACTTAATCATTGAATGCATAAACTATCATTTGGGTATGGTTTAGAATGGCACCCAAGCGCCGTGTAACTACATCAGGCAGGAGAGTTCCAGAGGCAAAACATGTGGCATCAGAAGTTGAAACGACCCAGATGCAGTCACCCAACTGGGGAATTAAGAGTGAACCAGATGTGGAAATAGGATCTGAAGCACTAACTAAAGTGATGATGGGGCAAGCATTCAGCAAGATGACAGAGATTCTATAGACCTTGACTGAGCGGAGGAATCCTAAGAGAGAGGATGAGGTATTGGAGTGGTTTTTAAAATTTCAACTGCCCATCTTCTTGGGCAAAGCTGAACAAGATCAGAAAGCTGAGCAATGGATAGAATAGATGGAGGACATATTTGCTACGCTCTAGTACACTGAGGAGCGAATGGTAAAGTTTGTTGCATTCCGTTTGAGGGGCCCAGCTTGGGTATGGTGGTAACGGGTTCAGGACGACTGGGAGATGGTTGATCAGGAATGGACGTGGTCCAATTTTGTTGAAGCATTCAGAGCTGAGTATATTCCCCAGTGGATAGTGGAAAAACGGGAGGACGAGTTCCAAAATTTAACGCAGGGAGGTATGACAGTGGCCCAATACGCAGCTCGGTTCACCCAGCTATTGAAGTACTGCAAGAGGATAGTGGACACCAAACAGAACAGAATGAGGTAGTTTGTCAAAGGACTGAGGCAGGAATTGAGGAGGGCGTTAGCACCTTCTCCTCCAACGACCTATTCGGGGGCCGTAGACGCAGCTACCCGAACAGAAAATGAGGATCGTAACAGAAGGCGTCGAGGCCTTTCCAACCACCAAGGCAACTGCAAGGACACTTCCAAAGATAGCAATCTAACAAGTGCCCTGCTAACCAGCAGTGGCAGAATCGAGGAAAGCAAGCTCGGACAGCATCGGCTGGTCCTCTGCAGAACCTTCTGTTATGCCAGTAGTGTGGAAAAAGAGGCTACACAGGGAAGAAATGTTGGTCCAAAGGAGGTGAGTGGAAATGTTACCACTGCGGGGACCCGAACCATTTGTCGAACGCCTGCCCTAAACTACACCAAGTCGTGCAAGGAAATCCGGCTTAGAATCCGGGGCCCAATAGAGCCAATGCCATGGGAGCATTTGGGAATGGAGCGCCGAAGCTTCAAGTGAAAGGAAAGGTATTTGCCCTCAACAGAGAGGAGGTTGGAACCGATGCAGCAGTAGTGGAAGGTATGTTTACTATGCAAAGATGTGTTGTTAATGCGTTGATAAACCCTGGATCTACTCATTCCTATTTGAACAAGAATTGTGCATGTCATTTGGGTTGGGATGAAGTGGAGTTACCTTTTACCTTATTAGTGAGTACACATTTGGGGAAGATAGTGCAAGTAGATCGGTATGTGCGAAATTGTAAAATTGAGGTGGGGAGAGAAAGCTTGGAGGGAGATTTGATAGTGCTGGATATTAATGATTATGATTTGATATTAGGAATGGATTGGCTAGCAAAGTATAGGGCTAGGGTAGACTATAGAAATAAATCGGTCCAGTTCATTAGACCAGGTTGTGATGTGTTGGAATTCAATGGCAAGAGAGTGAAGGAATTGAAATATTTGATAGCTGGGGCTAAGGCCCAGAAATTCCTGAAGCAAGGATATCAAGGATACTTGGCTTATGTGATAAACAAGCCGAAGGACCAGTGCACCCTGGAGGATACCGAGGCAGTGAAGGATTTTTCCGATATATTCCCCGTGGAATTCACTTCTCTACCTCCCAGTCGAGAAGTTGAATTTACCATTGACCTGGTTCCAGGAGCAGAACCGATATCCCGAACCCCATATCGAATAACACCAGTAGAGCTGAAAGAACTGAAGAAGCAGTTAGAAGAGTTAGTGAAGCAAGGCTACATCAGACCTAGCACGTCGCCCTGAGGAGCACATGTGCTGTTTGTGAAGAAGAAGGACGGGACTCTGAGACTGTGTATCAACTATCGGGGCTTGAACAACTTGACGATAAAAAATAAGTACCCCCTACCGCTGATTGATGAGCTGTTCGACTAGTTATAAGGATCCAGTTGCTACTCCAAATTGGACCTCAGGCAAGGGTACTATTAAATGAGGAAAAAGGAGGAGGATATCCCTAAAATGGCCTTCAACACCAGATATGGACATTATGAATTCATGGTAATGCCATTCGGGGTAACTAATGCTCTAGCAGTATTTATGGATTTGATGTATCGAGTGTTCCGACCTTATTTGGACAAGTTCGTGGTAGTTTTCATTTACGACATCCTAATTTATTCCAAGAGTTCGAAGGAGCATGCAGAACATTTGAAACTGGTATTGGAGAAGCTATGGGAGCACAAAATTTTCGCCAAGTTTAGTAAGTGTGAGTTTTGGCTGGATTGTGTGGCATTTCTTGGCCACGTGGTTACCAAGGAAGGAATCAAGGTAGACCCAGCAAAGGTTGAAGTAGTGTCATATTGGAAGAAACTGGAGAATATCACCAAGATTTAAAGCTTCTTGGGATTAGCTGGTTATTATAGGAGGTTCATCAAGGGATTCTCGACACTCGCATCACCCATGACCCGACTGTTAAGGAAAGATGTACCATTTGTTTGGAGTGAAGAATGTGAGAAGAGTTTCCATGAGCATAAGTCAAGATTGATGACAACACCAGTGTTGAGTCTGCCAGAGTGAGATATGCCTTACGCTTTGTATACCGATGCTTCGATGGAAGGATTAGGAGTAGTTTTGAAGCAAGACCGGAAAGTGATCGCCTATGCTTCTCGGAAGTTGAGGCCTCATGAAGTCAACTACCCTACACATGACCTAGAGTTGGCTACTATTGTGTTCGCTTTAAAGAAATGGCGACATTACCTGTACAGAACTGAATATGAAGTGTTCACTGACCATAAGAGCCTGAAGTACATCTTCACCCATAAGGATTTGAATCTGAGACAGAGAAGATTGATGGAATTTTTTGAAGAGTACCGTTGTCCAATTAACTATCATCCCGGGAAGGCCAACGTTGTTGTTGATGCCTTGAGCAGAAAAGTCAGTATAGCTAAATAAAGAGTGTAGGAGATTCAAGTGGTTCAGGATGTGTTGGATAAAAAAGCAGAAGTGCAAAGGGAGAAAATTGTTGTTAGGAACCTAAGGTTGGTACTAGATATAAGGCGGGAAATTATTAAAGCCCAGCAAGGTAACTCAGAATTTCAACTTTTCAAGGACAATGAGCTTAAATGGCAAGGTAGTGAATTCTGGCAAGACGAAGTGGGAGTTTTGTATTTCAGAGATCGGTTGTGTATACCCATAGAACATCAATTGAAAGATAGAATTTTGGAAGAGGCGCATAAAAGTAAGTACGCTATTCATCCGAGGGAAGTCAAAATATACCAGGATCTGAAGAGGGCCTATTGGTGGCCCAGAATAAAGTGGGACGTGGTTAAATATGTCTTGACATGTTTCACCTGTCAAAAGGTCAAAGTGGAGCATAAGAAATCAGCAGGACTGTTACAACCGTTGGCAGTACCTGAATGAAAGTGGGAGGAAGTGACCATGGACTTTGTTACCGGACTTTCTACGTCAAGGACCCAGAAGGACGTCATATATGTAGTGGTGGATAGACTAACCAAATCAGTACATTTCATACCAGTGAATTTAAGAGATTCCATGGAGAAGTTGGCTCAGACCTATGTGTAAGAAATAGTCCCACTGCATAGAGTACCTTTAAGCATTGTGTCTGATCGAGACCTGAGGTCTATATCTCGATTTTGGGGAAAATTTCAAGAATTAATGGGGTCGAGTCTGAAGTTCAGTACGACGACACATCCGCAAACCGATGGGCAGTTAGAAAAGGTTATATAGATATTGAAGGATATGCTGAGAGCGTGTGTTCTGGATTTTAGAGATAAATGGATCGAATGTGTGCCGTGTGCGGAGTTTTCGTATAATAACAGTTATCAAGCTTCAATTGGAATGGCCCCGTATGAGGCACTGTATGGACACAAGTGTCAAGTACCACTATACTGGAGTTGGTCAGAAGATGGTCATATAAGCAAATTCGGGGAAGTCTGTGTTCAGGAAATGTTAGATAAGGTCAAGTTAATCAGGGAAAGGTTGAAAGTAGCCTAGAGTCGACAAAAGAGCTATGCAGACAATAGGTGCAAAGAGTTAGAATTCCAGACAGGAGACAGTGTATTCCTAAGCCTGACACCGAATAGAGGAATCTTAAAGCATCCAGAAGGTGAGAAGCTGAATTCGAGGTATTTGGAACCGTTCCTAATAAAAGAGAGAATTGAGCCGGTGGCATACCGATTAAATTTGCCGGATGGTCTGACAAGAATTTATGACGTGTTTCATGTATCCCAGCTGAAAAAGTACAATGCCGATCCCAGTCATGTTTTGAATAATGAGCTGTTGGTGTTGCAACCCGACTTGAGCTATATGGAGAAACCCGTGCGAATATTAGACAGAAGTATCAAGACTCTTCGGAACAAGTAGAAACAGATGGTAAAGGTACAGTGAGAGCATCATGGTACGCAAGACACCACCTGGGAAATAGAAGAGTGGATAAAGTCGAAGTATCCCAATCTGAGATAGAGGTATGCCTGAATTTCGGGACGAAATTCTCCTAAGGAGGGGAGGATGTGAAACCCCATTTAAAACCAACCCTAGAGTACAGGGGTTGGGTGCATATCATATTATCTTGCATGCATAAATAAATTTTTGAATAATTTTGTATGTTTTGAAATCGTGATTTATAGTCTAAAAGGTATAATTGCGCTTATTGAGTAAAAAGGGCAAAATGGTAATTTTGCTTGAAGTGGAAATAGGGAGATAGCTTAGGGATTGAATAGGAAGAATATTTAGGAGAGAAAATAAGAGCAAGAGTTGTTGTGGTTTAGTAGTTAGAGCTTTAGAATTTATCTCTAAGGTTTTGAGTTGAAATCCCATCATTTAAGTTTTGGCATGATTAAATTTTATTTTTGATAGGTAGATATTTTCGTCCCTTGTAGGCCATAAGAAGGAGTAGGATTTTTGTCCTAGAGGAGACATGAAAGGAATGTCCTAATCCTACTCTTGTGCCCTACAAAAACTCTTAAGGGATTCATACCCTTTTTGCTCTCTAGCTTACCTTAATTCTTTATCAATTAAGTTGCTCAATTTATCCAAGCCATTTTTATTTCTAGAAAATTCCAGCAAGACTCTTTGATCTTGGAGTTTCAAAAATGTCTATATGAGGATAGCATATTGACTGAAAATGGGGAAGGGGTTATGGAAGGTTCTCAAGAGAATTAATCTACATGGTTGAACCTTCAAACTACACCCTATAAGTGATCATATTCTTCATGTAGCAATTTGGAAAATTTTTCCAACTTCTTGGTCGGTCCAACTTTCAAAATCTTCTGCTATATTTCTCACTCAAATAATGCTAGAAAAATAGGCAATTTACTCAGCTTGAAGACTAAAAACTTTGGCCAAAATTCGAATTGCACAAAGCTGTGCAAACCAGAAAATAATTCTGGGCAGAATTCGCAGCATAACAGTCCAAAAACCAAGCGGTTTCTTCTAGCCTTCAAACTAGTAATTCATCTCTGTCTTTTCCCCATAAATAAGGCTAGAAACCAGCCTTAAAGGACCCTCCAATATCCCTTCAAACCTTCTGCAAGTCGGCTGGAACATTGCAAAAAAATCTGCACAAAAATTCCAGCAAACCTCTTGAATGAACAACCAGAAATTCCAGCCTTGTTCCCTCTTCAACCCTATCTGAAACTCACTCCAATTTTTTGTAAAACCAACCTTAGTAAGCCAAGAACTGAACTTCATCATCTCCTCCATTGATCTGCACAAAATGAACACCATAGCCACTCCTGCAATCACTACAATCAAGCCTTCATTTGGAATTCAAAATTCCAGCAAATTACTACATGAAAACATCCACGGATTAAGCCTCAACCAACCAGAAATTTCCTCCACCATTGCACTCCTTGATTCGGCCACCCTATAGCTCATTCAAACCACATTCAACTCAGCAAAACTCCAGCCCAATCTAATCGGCCATAGCAGCACCAAGAACGTCCATCAACCAAGCTATTCTTACCATATTTTTTATCTTAATTCACTCCCCAAATTACTCCTTTTGAATTTAAAACAACCAACTTTCCTTCTTTTCCCTAATCTGAAAATTCAATCTCAATGATTCTTCAATCCATTCGGCCAACACCACTCAACAGATTTCTTCCAACCTTTCCTCCACGCTATCCATTTTTCCAAAGAACACCAAGAACACAAGGAACACACACTACCATTCCCCGAGCCTAAGACCACTCTAAACACCTCCAATCTTCTACAAAAACTCTAGATCACATCTACTCATCCTCTAGACTCCATTTCTGTAATTTATAACATCAAACACTAAAATCACGACTCTACTTTCAGATCAAAAACCAGAATTTTCTTGAAAACTCAAGAACACTCTCAAGGTAAACATGAACGATTAAGTTCATCTTTCTTCCTCTTTGATCTTTAATGAACTATACTAATACTCTCTCTCTCTCTCTCTCTCTCTCTCTCTCTCGATCGAAAAGGTTGTTTCAACCATGGCCATTTTCTCTTCTTCTTCTTGGTCGGATTAAGTCTTCCAAGCATGTGGACTCTCTTGAGACTTCATCAAGGTAGTCATCATTCGAGTACGTCTTTTTAACCCTCTCCTTAATTTTAAAATCATGTCTCTTAGATGTAATTAGAAAAGGATGGAAAATGATTGGTGATTGAGTATGTGTTTATATGATGGAGTTGGGATTGAAGTATGAGGATTATTTGTCATGTTTGAGTTTTATGATGTTTTAGGGTTTGTTGCATGCTTTTCATGTCGTGAGTTAGTGTGGATGACTAAGCATGGTAGATATTATGTCAGCTTTGGTAAATAGGGTTTTATGTTTTTGTATTCTTGTTGAAGCCATGAATATGAGTATGTTTAGTGGAGTTTGGATCACGTGATGGTAGCTATGGATCTATGCTTTTATTCATGAATTGAATGGTTTGTGGATTGGTGTTAAAGTCTATGTTCGTGATTATGGTTAGCAATAGGAGAATTATGATCATGACCTTATTGTTCCTAAACTATTTAAGTTAGCCAATTTTATTACATTAAAAAAAAACTAATTCTATATTTTCTTCTATTGATTTCGAAAACCCTAGGAAGATTTGGAATTGGATTGTTAAATGAAATAGTGAAATTTTAGCCAAATAAATGATATCTTCTATTAAAATTAAAATATAAAAATATTATATATAATAATATTATTAAATAAAGCCTTTTATATAAATAATCATAATAGGTAAAATATTAATCTTATAAGTCATATATTCATAAATACTATTAAAATTTATTTATTATCTTTTAATCAAAATATATTAAAATTTACTTATTATTAATTTTATTTATCAAGTATTTTCTAACTATTAATTATTAATTAGTAATAGTTTATTATTTTAATAATATCATCTAGGACTTAGGACCCTTTACCAAATAAACCCTAGTTTATTTTTTTTATAACAAAGATTTATACCTACAACTTATTAGTAACTACTTCACATACTCTAGTTATTTCAATATCAAACTAGATTTATTTTATAAAATCCTTTTGATTATCTAGCCTTAAAGTTTTGAACATTAGGGTCATGATTGTAGGAAGTTGAACTAGGATTATTTATAGAAGCAAATTTGGCTTGAGTTTAATTATGACTTGTGGTTACTCCAGACAGGGTTAGGTCAGCTTTGGAAGTTGTTTGAGTTAGCTCAAGCAAAGGATCGGGTAAGCTCCTATATAAAACTTGTTTGTTGTAAAAGGTTACTATGGCAAGCCATACACAAAGTATGTGAACACAGATTTTGTAAAGGCAATTGAGGACCGTTTCCTTTCTTATTTTAGCCAAACAAATTATTTGAAAAACTATAAGCAGTTTTACTCAAACACTAAACTCTTTCTAAAACAAGCTTTGTCACAAACTTCAGAAACCCTTAATTGCTATTTTCAAGTAAATCAATGTTTTATCAGTTTTCTCCCAAGTGGAACAATTAACGTTGAGTACTCAATAAGGGTAAGTTAGTAGTACTAGTTTTGAAGAGCAAGAGCGAGTCTTCTAGCAGGAAGCCACCTCCAGAAGATGAACTCAATTTGGAAAAGCGACAGTACTACTTAGTCATGCCGGTCCCAACTAGCAAGTTTCAGTCATGTGGACTGTGTGTTTTCGAAGTGGACAACCGGTTTTGTTTGGGTGTAGAGAATGAGGAGTATCTTACCCGGTAGGCTGTACACCTACCTTTTGTCAGTCTGCACAAAGTGTGGCATTCTTACCGTTGTATGGACATGGGGCCTAACGTGTGGTACCCATGGCCGCTTATTTGAGTGGTTGTATTTATTATTCACTCATATGGTTTGAAAAGAGGAAAACGCCACTCTTTATTTTAACTTTATTTATTGCTTGCAAGCATTTTCTCTTATGAAATATTTCAACTTGCATACATGAATTGTTTTACCTGAACACACAAAGCACACACGGACTTACTGAGATATTTATCTCATCACCCTTTTTACGATGATTTCAGGTCGATCATACTGTGGGGTTGAGTAGCTAGTTGTTGCCTGCTTTGGAAGATATTGTGTTATTTATTTTATTTTGGATTTGTTCTTGAATTTTTAGGTTGTAATAAGTTTTAATTTCAAAGTATTGTTTTATTTTTGTTGTGTGTCCTAGTTATAAAGACCCCTTGTCCTTTGGACGGAGCGATGTCCCTAGCCATGCTGGGCCTAGGTTGTGGAGTGTTACACCATACTCCAAACTGAATGAGATATAATATAATGAAAAGAATTTGTTGCACTGATATGCTATTGTAAGGTTCATGTCAAGCCACTTGACTTTCTAGACTTTTGGTTTGTCATAATGTATTGCTAGATGGCACTCATGATCTACTAAATAAGAACTTAGTATTTAGAGAATTAATAAGTTAATCTTAATTATAATTAATAAGTTAATTCTAGTTGTTAAGGATTATTAATTCTATAGTGATTAGAATTAATTCATATTTCAGTACCAAACGACCAAAAAATCTAATAGGTCACACATAATAGAGGAATGAGCATTCAAGATATTATTTGATAATATGATGGAGTTAATTTGTGTGGAGAAATTATTATTATGGGTTAACTATAAAGTGTTATAATTGTTGGGGTTGAATTGTAATTATTAAATCTTTTTGGGTGAATTATAAACTTGCTATAATTTACGGGCCAAATTACAATTTCTAAATCTAAGAGCCCATAGTTCAAAGGCTAAATCATTGCTTCCTAAAAGGTTTAGGAAACAAAACATGTTTTTCTTCTTGAGGTGGTGATTTTTCTTATATATAGAGATATATTTCAGAATCCGCCGCACTGTTGAACAACACAAAACACACGCAAGCCTTTATCCATTATTCGTCTTTTCACATATTAAATCCCTTTAGCCGGCACAATATAAATCTACTAGCATAGATTTTTCAGTGCTTAATTTTGAGTATCGTTCTTCGTGTGGACTATGTTAGAGAAATTCATATGCTTTGAATTTAGTGGTTCACGACTTGGACAAGTTTTAGAGGAATTTCGTAGGGTGAAAAAATTTTAAAAGCTACGTTATTCAAGTAACAAAATTTGTTCTCTCCCTTGATCAGCTTAATTACATACGAGTAATCCTATTGTGCAGATTTCGTTTTAATTTCCATTGTGCATTATTTGCTTTTCCATTATCAAAATCCAACAGTAGTACCAGAACCATCTCGTATGTGATTTTATTGGTTTATGTATTTTTTGAAATTGTTTCATGCTTAGTTTTGGGTCTGTGAAAATTGTTTTCAAGAATGCTTTAGATATTAGCTTTAGTGGGTGTTTTAATGTTTTTTTATTTAGATAAAAAAAATTTATTAAAATTGTTTTAGAATAGTTTAAATGCATGTAGAATTAATTTTGTGTGTTTTCTAGGCACGCAAAGCACATAAATTTCTTCTGTAAAGAATTAATAAATTCATTGCTATGTCTGATTTTGATGAAATTGTGTGATAGGTTTCATATTAGTATAGATTAATAATGATCTTGTGATTCACCAAACGTCACACAGATTGTTTAGTTTTATTTTGAAACAAAATTGCAGCTTGAATAGTGAAGGGAAAAAAAAGGGCGAAAAAATGTTTTTGCCTAAGCCGGCGGCTGGTTTTATGAAAACTAGTAGCCAATTTTAGGCAAAAATACCTAAGACGGCAACTGGCTTGGTACCAAGTTGCCCACAAGGTTGTTTTTTAGTTTTTTTTTCATTTTCTGGTTTTCCTTTTATCCCACAAAATTTTTCCATTTTCAAAAAGGACCCAAAAGTTTTCCTAAAATTTGATTTTGGAACTAACTATTTTATTTTTTCTAAAATAATGATTTTAGAATTTTGTGTATTGTATATTTATTTTGCTTAGTATATTTTAAGCATGTTTTTGGTATATGGGCTTGGTTATGGACTTAGACCAATTAATTTTGATAATTTAATTGTGTATCCTCCATATTTACTTCTTTATTTTTAAATAGGGCCAGCATGTCCTGCATTTCTCTATAATTCTCTTCTAATTTCTCTTCTTATCTAATTCCCCTTGAATGTAACTCGAGGTTCTTTTATTAGGAATTTATGTAATTAGACTACATAGGTTAGATGGGAATATAAATTATTTATCAAGCTTATAGAGATGGTGACCTAGAATAAAGTGAGGGGATGGAAAGATTTTCTTCTCAAACATGCATGTACACATAGGTTTGACCAAAATCAATTTCCTACTTGGCTCAAGGAAATTAATCTAGAAAAGTCTATAACCAAGTCAAGTAATTGAGTTCTTTACAATTTTGTCAATATGTTTATATTTGGCATGCTAAACGATGAGAGTACTAATGTATAATTAAAATCTCTCAAATAATATTATATCTAAACCTTCCATTAATATAGTAAGAATGAGTGTTCTTTTTCGAGATTAGGTTGTAGGGCATACCTAAACTTACTCGATATTAAACATGTTCAAGCTATGAAATTTGATTTTGGATTAGTGGATTGGATTTAACTAATATTTTTATCCTGATTTGGCTCACCTAAGCATAAAGAATATTAGAGGCATGGTTGGGTAAGCACTGAACACTTTAAGATTAAAACATGTTAATCACTCAATGATCCGATAGCTACATTTGATGCAATTGGTATTGGATACATACCGTTAAATTTAAGAGTGGTTTATTGGGCACACCCAAGGTTATTCTTAAGGAATTTGGATGCCAGTCCATGAGGAAAGTTTCCAATGAGGTTTCTGAATCAATAGTAGGGGCTATTGATTTGAGTAAAGTAGTAGAATAAATAAGCACTTAATTAAAGCCCTAATTAAGTGCATTGCATGTGCATATACATAGTCTAATATCTCTTATCTTTCATCTAGGTCATTTGCATCATGATAATAAACTTGAACTTACGTAGTATTTTGGAATCAAACAAGCTAAACAAATTTAACTTCTTGGACTGATATAGAAATTTGAGAATCGTTCTAAAATCAAAAAATTTGCTCTACATGCTAAATGCTCCTAATCCACCATCCCAACTAGTGATGCTCTTGTTGAAAAGCATGAAGTCCACAAGAAACACCAAAAGGATAGTAACATAGCATATTGTATTATGCTGGTATTAATGGCCTCTGAGCATAAAAAACAGCATGAGCATATGGATGCTCAAACTATTATCTTCCATCTAAGGGAGCTATTTGAAAAATAAGTTAGGATGGAAAAATATGAGATCTCTAAACAATTGTTTTGTAGTAAGATCATAGTAGGCACTTCTATGGCCTCTTATGAACTAAAAATGTTAGGAAAGATTGAGAAGCTTTGCTCACTTGGTTTTGGTATAGATCATGAATTAAGTATCATCTTAATTCTTTAATCTTTTCCATTTGTGATGAACTACCAGATGAATAAGATTGAGACCATTATACCTTAGTTAATCAACTTTTTTAAGACTATGAAGTCTTCTATGAAGAAAGAAAATAATACAGTCATGTTAGTTGATTCTTCAACTTCTTATGAGAAAAATGTTTCTAAAAAGATGAAGAAGAATCCAATCAAACCAAAATGTAGTGTGAAGAAGAAAGAGATAACTATCAAAGGCTAATGTCACCATTACGACCATTGGAGGCGTAGTTGAAAAAGCTAGTTGGAGACCGTCGAGGAAAAGAACGAGAAGGAGAAGCTTGCAAGTATTTTCTACTTCTCCTGGTATGTTTAAGATTCAGAAAAATATTGCTTTTAGTAATGAGATATGGTTATTGGATACCAGATATAGATCTCATTGTGCAATAATTTACAAGGACCAAAGGGTAGTTGAAAGTTAGAGAAAGTTAATGTGAATATACATGTTGCAAATAGAGTAAATGTTGCTACACTTGCTGTGGAGACTTATAATGTACACTTACCTTCTAGAATGATTATAGAGCTTACAAATTATTATTATTATATTCCAGTTTTATTAAAGAACATTAACTCAATTCCTTGTTTAAACATGGTTGGATTTCATTTAATTTTTACATATAAAAGTTGTTCTTTTTCATTAAATGATATCTAATGTGGTACTACAACATTGATGAATGGTTTGTATATACTAGACTGAAAGTGGATCGAACAAACATAAAGCATGCAGAAGTCACAAAACAAATGTAAATACACGGCAGAAGATTTTTTTTTTTCCTTGTATTACCTCTGTGTCTAGGATGTTGTTTAAGTAGCATAGCCTGTGAAGAAGACTCTGATTGAACTACTGAAGGCTGAGAAGAGGATCCCAGTGATAATCCCGCTAACTGACAGTTTTTCTTTTGCATGAATGCTGAACCTTCTGGTTCACAGAATATGACCTTCGCCTAAGCTAGCCGGTGAAAGCTTATTGGTAGAAGAAAAGAATGGCTTTATTCTGTCCTGACTATATGCTAACAGGTAGTAATCAGAATAACAATTTCTCTATTCTTGTTTCTGGAAGAATAGAAACATGAGAGAGAGAGAGAGAGAGAGAGAGAGACTACACTGGATACCCATGAGTCTCTGAGATAGAGGCAAAATAATTTTTCATGTCAAGACAACTACCAACCTCTGAATACATCTATATGCATGTATATCTCCAGATGTCATTCACCCTATCTCTAGCGGAGGACGTTTAGCTAGGGTAAACTAGCTAAACATAGTTTTGGTCCATAGACTATGTGTTAGTGTTATGCCCTAGAGGCAATCACATGTATTCTGTATATTGTGCATTATTAAATAAAACAAGGCATTCTTTATTTTTCAGTTTGTTTTATTTATACTTTTGTGTAAAATAACTCTAAGATAAAGCCTCAAGTGCAACACTGTGTTAAGAAAATCATGATAGAGATCATGATGTGAGGTTCCTACTACACTGGATAGTGTTTGTACTTAAATTATCCCTAGTCATTGTATTAGTGAGATAAGCCATCATTAATACATTAAGACTAGCACATATTATACTTCCTGATTTGATCAAGTTGTGATTTTCACATCCGTGAGTACTGTGATAATCAAACTTAATATGTGGATGCTTGTTACCTAAGCAAGTACAATGGATGATCTGACTATTAGATAATTATATAAATAACTATTTAGTGCTAGTAATAGAATCTTATTATAGTGAATGCGCAAGTATCCTTAGACTTGAGATCTCAAAGGTACTTTATTTGCTAGGTGTTGGACTTTGATTCCAATCTCCGGAGTCCTGACAAGACCACCTATGAGATGGATATTGGTTACAACATCAAGCAAATAAAAGTAGTTGAAAGAATCAATAAAGAATTCACCACTTTTAATAGTATGAGCGAATATCTCAAGGCCACTTGTAGGAATCACAACTAGCGAAGTCCTTGGCCAAGGTGATTGTATATTGGAAATGGTTCTAATTGATACATATGTTGAGTAGTGCATTTTGGGAACAAGTACTAAGATATTAGGGCTAGAATTAAATTATTATCATGGAAGAAGTTGGCAGTAATTTCGTGGTCTAAATTGAATGAGATATTGTATGATGAAAAAAGTTTATTTTGCACTGTTATTTGCTATTGAAAGGTTCATGTCAAGCCACATGACTTTTTAGACTTCTGAGTAGTCATGATGTGCTGCTAGATACCACCCATGATCTACTGAATATGGATTTATTAATTAGAGAATTAATAAATCAATCCTTATTATAATTAATAAATTAATTCTAGAATTATTAAGGATTATTAATTTTAAAGACGTTTAGATTAATTCATATTTTCCTATCAATAGACCGAGAGACCTAATAGGTTACACATAATAGAGAATTGAGTGCTCAAGATGTTATTTGATAATATTATAGAGTTGATTGTGAAAAGAAGTAATTGTGGTCAAATTATAATTAGTTATACTTTGTGGGTTATGTTGTAATTAACTATAATCATAATAGTTATTAGTAATTAAGAATCCTTATACGTAATGGATTCTGATTACCAAATACATATAGGATATATATATATATATATATATATATATATGGTTATATATATTTTTCAGGTAATTATGGTTTTTGGAAATACAAACACATGGAGGTTTTATTTTGAAAAAACCAGAGAACTCTTTATGTGCTCTTCTTCTTCTAAAACATTGGAAACCTTTGCAGCCAATTATTTTTGCTAGAACAGAAATTTTGGTGCTTTTTGAGCACCATTCTCATGTGGTTTCTATTAGAGAAATCTCTATTATTGAGATTTAGTGTTTTGATGGAACGAAAGAGCGTTTGTTGGATCGCGCCTCATAGCCACATATTGAACAGATGGAAATTTTGGTTTCTCAAAGGCTTCACATAAGGTATGTTTTCTACCATTTTTATTCCTATTAATGCATAAACGTGATCCTCGATGTGGAATTCTTATTTTTCTGCTGTGCAAATCTGGTCTTTGCATGGAGGATTCCTAACACATAGGTCTAAGCCATTGGGCTAGATATTTATTATTTATTTATCTTGGACTTAATAAGGCCATAAATAAATAATAAACCTTAATTATTTTTTTAATTTTTGGGCTAATAAAAGCCTAATAAATAATTAATGGACCTAAGTAGACGAAGATAATTTCTTAAGCCATATATCTAGTTTAGGCCAAGGTTAATTTCCAATTACTTAATCTAAACTCAAGCTCTGAATAATTAATTAACCAATTAAATTAGATATTTTATGTAATCTCTCTAAACCTTTTTTTCATTCCAGCCGAATAATAAATTAGGTTTCTTGAATAAAATAAAATCATCTTTAATCAAGACCATATCCTCAGCCAAAATTAATTAGGACTTATGGTAAGATTCCTATTCTCATTATTTGATTAAAAACTATATTGTATATGTTAAGTAACCTATGATTCATACCTTAATGTGAAAGACCTCCTTTCACAAGGATCACTTACATAGACACAATAGATCTTCTCCAACTAGATTGTGCGAAACAAATTAAAGTAAAATTACACAAACAAATTTGAAAATAAAAACTTTATTTGTTAATCAAATTTACATCAGATACATAGTTTGAAGGTATACATTTTAACAATCTCCCGCTTATACTCTAAGACTATGTAAGACTATAGATGCCCATCACTAGGGCATCTAAATGTCTTCTAAATACTCTTTTTGCCAAAGGTTTGGTGAATGGATATGCTAGATTATTTTTTGAGCCTATTTGTTCCACCACAATTTCCCATCTCTAAATAAATTCTCGGATCATGTAGTAATTCCTTTCGATGTGTTTATCCTTCTTGTGGTTCCTTAGATCTTTCAAATGTGAAATAGCTCATTGATGCGTAAATTTTGGGTATATAAAATCATCAATTTGAAATCCATCCCTTAATCAAGTTTTAATTAAAACATTAATCCCAAAATACACATGTGAGCAAGTACACTCATCTCAAGTATAGTATACGAAATTAACGAGTATCGATCCTCAAAGGAACAAGTACACACCAATCACTTTTCATTCATTGTTTAATTGACCAAATAAAGTGAGAAAATAATAAAAAGAAAAACAAAGAAATATATACAGCTCAAGGATGTAAGTTTATGCAATTTAGACAAGTATTCCAGAATGCATGACAATGAACCAATTAGCAACTCTCTCAATTAATTATCATCTTGGCAAAATGAAGGAATGCACAGTAAAATTCAATTGTTTGTCAAGTCATGAATTTACTTAGGTAAATTCCACTCCGTTTGTCAATCCATGGAATCCTATATTTTGATTCATATTAATAAATTTGTCAATCAAGCTAACATAACCAAAACATGCATAAAGCTCATCATTAATATCTCGATTCAATTAACAATTTGTCAACCAAGCCATCCGAACCAAAACATGCATGAATCTCAATTCTTTAAAAACATAAAATTAGCGAATAATCCTATGTCAAGGCGAAATTAACTTAACCTTTGATCACATAGTTCTAAAATCCTAACTTCATCGTTCACATCCATTAAGATTTAACAAATACGAAATCAATGCAACGAAACTCCTAACATTGTTGTAGGGAAGTCAATTAGAAGAACTCGCATCAATAACCAATGAAATCAAGTAATCAAATACCAAAGATGATAGAGAATTGATCAAATAATTAAATTATGCAAAATAATGAATCCCAAAATAATGTTAAATTATAATAAAAGAATTGAATACATCATTGCTAAAGAAAAAAAAAGACAAAGAGAAAAAAAACACTCATAGACAAGCCTCTTTCTTCTCCCTTGAAGAATCCCTTGAACAATCCTCCTTGACTTGGGTGAACTCCTCCTTCAATGAGAGAATCAGAATTTCTGCCCTTTAATTCACCTATCTATATTGTATATCTCAAACCCTTGTGTTCTCTTATACTTTTATAGGCCTATTTGTGAAACCCCACCTAAAGCCAACCCTAGAGTAAGGGGGTCGGGATGCATGTCATAATATTTTGCATGAATATATAAATTTTTTTAATGATTTTATGTACTTTAGAATTGTGGTTTATAGGATAAAAGGCTTAGATATGCTTGCCGAGTAGGATATATATTGGTCCTTCTAGAAAAACCTCAACTATAGTACATCAAAGCATACACTTCTAGACCGTCAGCGTACCACCGACTTATACTCAGGTACAGCAGTGCTGGAGTCCACATCTATATGTGGCGGTGAGTCTAGGTTTCCTATCACATAAGTACTTTTAGAAACCACTTCACACATGTCCGTTCTGTTCTACGTGTGATGCAAAATACGCTTGCATTATGAAATGAGAAGACTACTTCATTAGGTAAAGGTGTAAGCCAATTCCCTGCCCAGAATTCATAACACAGCTAGCTTGCTTACCATGATAAGATTCTCATTCTCATCATTTGGTTATGAACAAATAGTGTTATGTGTTAAGTATCCCATGGTCCATACCTTACCTGTGAAGGACCTCTATTCACATGAACTATTTACTTAAACACAATAGGCCTTTTCCAATAAAATCATGCACAAATATAAGAAGAGGATTTCACAAACAAATTCGAGAAAAAATACTTTTATTAGTACAAGCTTCAAAATTATAGTCACAAATCTAGCCTAAAAGGGCATATATTCCAATAATCTCCTTACTTGCACCCAAGCACTAAGTAAGTCTAATAGGATGCTCACCCCTATAGCGTCTAAGTGTCTTCTAAAGACTCTCTCCGCTAAAAGGCTTGGTGAAAAGATCCGCTAAATTCATCATCCGAGGCAACTCGCTCCACCACGACCTCCCATCTCTAGATGAAATTTTGGACCAGCAGTTGTACTTCCTCTCTGCTTGTTGCTTCCTCTTTTTGTGGTTCACTTTGGTTTTTCGGATTTTGGGACACTGCAAAGAGGCACTGTAATGCATCACTAACCGGTTTGTCCATTTATGGCAGACTCCACCTGTCCAAAGAACTTACGGGAGCCAAAGCCCCGCTTTCTTAGATGCCCGTAAAGCTGCCATATACTCAGCCTCCAGCGGTTGAGTCGGTAATACAAGATCGCTTTATACTACTCCATAAAATGAAGGCCTCTCTAAACAAGGTGAGGTATAAATCAACTAGTGGAGTTTCTCTAATCCTTATCTGCCTAAAAGTTTGAGTCCAGTATATCCCGTAAGAGCCAAATCATCAACCCCGTAAACCGGCATATAATCTTTCGTACCTTTTGAAGATGCTTGAGAATATGCTTTACAACATGCCGATGAACC